>CM071568.1:9439545-9745864 GCA_036426205.1 Ascaphus truei
TCTTCAGTTTCCATTTGTAAACTTGTCTATTCTCTCCAACTTCTCCTCCTTCCCTCCACCACTATTTGCACACCTTAACCAACAACTTCTATACCTCAATAAAAAAAAGTAAAAAAAAGCACCCCTACAAATATTCTGTCTCCTAATCCAGGACCCAGATAGACACACAGACACACAGACACACAGACACACAGACACACAGACACACAGACACACAGACACACAGACACACAGACACACAGACACACAGACACACAGACACACTAAGGAGTTCAGTGATTATATATTATGAAATACTAATAAAGATCCATTTCCTTGAGCACCCCAATACACTTTGTACTACCCCAAATGAAATCCCAGCTTTGAAGTTACTGTTGATTTTCAACACATGGTACATGTATGGCTACACAGTACAGGCATACCCCGCATTAACGTACGCAATGGGACCGGAGCATGTATGTAAAGCGAAAATGTACTTAAAGTGAAGCACTACCTTTTTCCCCACTTATCGATGCATGTTCTGTACTGCAATCGTCATATACGTGCATAACTGATGTAAATAACACATGTGTAATAGGCTCTATAGTCTCCCCGCTTGCGCACAGCTTGGGTACAGGTAGGGAGCTGGTATTGCTGTTCAGGAAGTGCTGACAGGCGCATGCGCGGGCTGCCGTTTGCCTATTGAGCGAGATGTACTTACTCTCGAGTGTACTTAAAGTGAGTGTCCTTAAACCGGGGTATGCCTGTAGTTCTTCATACTGTACTGTTACTTCTAAGTATTCAATAGCGTTCAGCTCCACTTTAAAGCAGAGATCGGCTTGCTTTTTTTGTTTAAATAGGGTTGAAGCAGGGCTGAACTGCGTTAATTTCAGCACCGCGCACCCACTTACCTAGATAATTAACTCCGTAGGGGGTGCCGGCAGAAGCTCTGGCTGAGCTGTGTGTGGGGAACGTAATGGAGACTTAAAATGTCACGTGGGCAATAGGAAGCAGTGACATTATTCCTTGCGGCTTCCTATCGGTCCGTGTGATCAGGACCTTTAAACCTCCGGAACTGCTACCGGCACCCACGACGGAGGTAAGAATCTTGGGGAGTAGGGGGTTCCCATAGCGGAAATTAACGCGGTTCACCTCCGGAGACAATTTGCCCAACACAAGGTTTTTTTTTTTAAATACAAATTTTCAAAATATAAGAGAGAAAAAAAAATACATCTATTTCAGAAATAGCAGTGCTCAGCAGTTAAGTTTCTTTTAGGTTTTCTTCTCTTACGGAAAAAGTTGGGAAAATAGAAGTATATAGGCGTTAATGCTATAAGGAACTGGTTCATTAAAGAGGAAGTGCAATGCCCTGGCACAAAAAAAACACAACTTTAAAATGCACAGGTATTTATCTATAAACAAACACTTAAGATTAAAATCAAAAACACAATTCTTTTATAAAAATAAAAAAAATGCAACCTCTGCCAAATTTGAAAGCTTGTGAAATCTTCTCAACTAAGCTAATTATTGGAGCTACCACTGAGGGATGAAGATAAAACAGTAAACCCACTTCTCTTTCCAAACTACGAACGACTTTTCTTGGAACTCATGAAATTAAGGTTGTTTGTTCACCAGAAATTAAGTTGTTTCTAGAGCAAATCCATCTTTCTTCGAAACCTATACAAGCTGAAAGTGGAAATGCTCAAAGAGCAGACATTTTTGGGGTATTAATCATAGTACTTAAAAGAGGCAATCCATTTTTGCGAATTGTGTTTAACATAAGCAGGGGGTCTCCAGAACTGAACCCCATTCATTTCAGCACCAGGGACCGTCTGCTTCCAGAGATACTTCCTTCCGTACGGGGTGCCGGTAGCGGCTTTGCTAGCAGGGTTCACATAATGGCTGCTTCGAAGATCCCGTGATCTGCAGGCCAATAGGAAGCCATGACATTAGGTTCGATTTCCTATTGGCCCGTGTGATGCGGGAGCTTTAAACTATGCCGAAATACCGGCACCCCCTAGGAGGTAAGCAGCTCACAAAGCAGCAGTTCCCCAGAGATAAAATTAATGGGGTTCAGGTCAAGAGACCCTCTACTTCAGTCATGTTAAACAATAGAAATAAAAAATAAATAAAAAAGGCTGGGGTGCAGTCATTAACTGTGCGTCCTGTGCCAAAGCTGGGATATCCTGTAAACCTGACCCGCTTGGGGGGCTTGAGGAATGGAGTTGAGCACACCTGGTCTAAGGCAGGGGTGCACAAACTGGGGGGTGCTTACAGAGGCCCTGTGCTTTTCCCAAAAGCATTTCAATTAAATGGTGGGGAGCACATGAGGCCTCTGTAAGGTCCCTTACCTAGTCTCTGGCGGCTTCAGGCCACGTGACTTCAGAGCGCCCGAGACAAGGTAAGGGTGGGGGGGGGCAGGGGAAAATGTTTAAGCACCCCTGGTTTAAGCAACCACAGATCAGCACTGGGGGTGGAGGGGGCCTGGTTCCTGTAATAAAAAGAATTACAAAGATAGCGAGCTGGCAGAACTGTGATTTAATATAGGCAACTTTTGCAGGTATTTGCAAATCATTTTCAATTGCTATCCCAATTGAATAGAAAGGTGCTACAACTACACAGTTTCCATGTGCATCAATGAAAACGGATTTGAAATTTGAATATATTTTTGGCCCGCATTAGCGAAGTTCGTTACGTAGTGGCAAAGTGTGCTCTTCTATGGGAAGCACGGCTAAGTGACTATACCGTTGCTTTTAGAATTCTTTGCTGGTAATACGTCTTGATTTACATTTAGATGTCGGACGTTAGACGAAATCTCAAAAATGTGTGTGTTCTGTTTATAAAAGTCGAACAAAAAAAAAATTTAATGTAAAAAAAAAATCCAAATATTTGAATTTACAAACAGATCTGCATCTTGCGGCAGATATCATTAAGTCTGTAATATCTGACTTCATTACAATCTTAAACCCGCTTCTAACAGCTTCATTTCATTTGAATTGATTGCATCACATTTTTAATTTGATTAAATCCTGTCAGCTAGATTGCTTTCTAAGTACTGAAACCTTATATTGATCGACTTCTAAGAGCTCCTCTTAGACCTCACAGGCGATATATGAAAACTTGTGTTGATCCATCTACAGAACCAGTATAATTACAACAATTTACTGCATTACGTGGAGCGAGAATGGGTTTAAAGTGAAATTATAGTTTGTTGGCATACAGCAGTTTACAGCCCCAAACCCCATTATGCACTGTAACGTGCTTAGGATAATACAAGTCTCTGTTTATACAAGCGTCATGCATCTTCAGTACACAAAAACAATGCTAGCTGCCCCGGAACTGGAAAATAGCCCCAGGCTCCAGACGGGATCATTGCAGGTAAACACATGAAAGTTCTCAATCGGTGTCAAAAAGTAGTTTTTGCATTTTTTTGGACCCACAGAAATGGTCTATTTTTTTCTACATACTATTAACATCTGTATGCCTAAAGCACCAAGTACTGTGAAACACACAAAATCGCCTGCCAAGTTCAACTTGGTGTCAACCCTAAAAAAAAGTCTGTTAAAGGTAGCAAGTTAATTCTGTGCTATGTATCAACCAAATAAAAATATCACTTGTGAGTACATTCAATGTGTCAGACAGGTCTGCAACCCTGCTTCCCCCCCTCCATTATCTCCTAGCATAGTGCTTCCACTGCAGCAGGGGACTCTGGGTAATGACAAGCAAATGAGCACTCCCAGTGTCGCCTTTTGTTTTTGGTCCATTTCAACATAAACACCAACAAACGTATGCCTGCTGTCTTACACAGCCTGGGTTAAAGTGCGTAGCCCGTAAACCTACGTTTAAAAAAATAAAAGTACATCTAAAATCGGGTGTTTAACGTGAAGCAATGAGTACGTTTACATTTCCCACAACTAATTATGCGTCCTATGTATGAAGTCACATGAGGACCTTAATACTTTTAATCACTAAAAATGCCAAAACAAAAATACAAACCGTCTTGTTCCATAGGACCCATCAAGTTATTACCTGCGATAAAAGCATTCAGATTACAGCAGGGTTTGGAGTGTAGCCAGTTTCTCCTCCATGCCAATCAATGTATTGCAAGCTGATGCACAAGATGCACTGACATGCGCAAAATGTCAATATGTTCATTAGAATTAATGCTACTGTATGCCAAAATATCCTTTCTGGGCCTTGATACATAGCACTCAGGACATGTGCCATTACATCTTCAAGCCTTTTTGTACTCCTGGCAAATAGAAATATTTCCTGGGACATGTTCTTGGATAATGCAGATCTTACAAAATTGAATTTTTCTTTTGAACCAGATTCACAAATAAATTCCCTGTGAATCATTACTATGACAAAAAAAAAAGCAAAGAAAGCACGCACATTTTAAGTGAAACTTTTGTCTTTTGTCACAAAGTGTATTTGTGATGGTGATGTTTTTAATTTAAAATCAACACAATTTCAGTACCAAAACGCAAAGAAGTTTGACTTAGAACGTGTGTTTTAGCTATTTGCACTTCTATATTTATAGTACTTGAATTGTGTGTGCGCGTCTGTGTGTGTGGTGTGTGGGCCTCTGTGTCCTGCTGCTGGTGCTACTGCACGTGGGAGGCCTGGCGTCTACTGCGCAGGCGCGTCAACCACTCCTGCTCGCTGAGCAAGGGATGCCACATACACGCCGAGCTGCCAACACCTATGGCCTCTTCTGCCCGCAGTGACGTCACTTCTGTGACACCACTTCCGTCTTCATGAAGGCAATTTTACTCCAAAGAAAATGTTCTATTTGGTAGGTCACAGCACAGAAGTGTCACTTCAAAAATGGCTTGATACCATGCAGCGATAAAGTGTGGCCAACTATGATTAATTATTAAAGCACCAATACATGCTACCAAAAAAAAAAAATCGAGGTATCCCTTGGAGCTGGACCGTGCTCCACCAGTTAAAGCACAGGGAATATATTTGCCCACCGGAGGCGAAACGGTACGGGTCAGAGCTCGCTTTAGCGGCCGGTAAAAAGCTGTGACGTCATCGAGGAGATTACCCTGGTGGACATGTGGAATTTATTTAAGACACTACTAAAATATGTAAATTACTTTTTACCAGGAACAGATGACTGTCAGGTAAAAAAAAAAAAAAAATATTTTTATATTGCCCAATTATTTTTCTACACATTTTTATTCTGGTTTTCCCTCTTTGGCCACTAGCCGCATTTGTATTTTAACCCCTTCAGTGCTTTGCCATGCTGCCTCTGACACTTGAGGGGTTAATGAGGAGGCACGTTACAAGCAAAGATCTCTGGTAATGAACAGCAGATTTTACTCAGTCAAATGAGCCTTTCAAAGCTTAAAAGGTTTATTTCACCCTGGGAATGAAGCCGAAGTGCGAGCACGGGGTACGCTGGTATTCGTTCGGTCTGCCTTCTTAATTATTTATGACACTTTCCAGAACTATTACACAATGTCCATTAGAGATAACATACGTGCATACTGTATTCTGTTAGAGGCGATCCAATAAGGAAAAGAACAATTATTCTCACATCTCACAGATGCAATCCCCTCCAGTTAGCTGCAGTAGAATCATTTCTGTTGCTGTTGCACAAGGAGACCTCGTCTTTTGCCGTACAGGGGATGGGGGATGGGGATTATGAGCACTATGCAGATATTTCAAAAACACTGCAGAGGACACCGCTAATTTCTCACCTTCGCCATTACACCAGATACAAATCAGCACTTCACACTAATCGAATATTACATCACCCTTTATAGGAATTCAAATAATAATAATAATTCAAGAACAATGCAGACAATACAGTAGATACACTGCATACTTCTGTCCTTACATACACACGTGCATACATAAAAATGTGCTGACAGACTCTTTAGCAAGCTTGAACAAGGACACGGAGTACACAGACACACTAATAAATATAGGTTTACTACCGGTGTATCTGATCTCAATTTTATCCAGTTCACTTACATTTAAAGAAATGCCATGCCCTATTATTATAGTCAGAGGGGTGATAACAAACGTGTCATAGAATTAGATGCATCTCCAGCAAATTAATTTCTCACACATCAAATTCAGAAATTGGTATACATGAACACACTTCTCTACATATTGAAACAGGACTGGCCAACTCCCATCTACAAGCGCTACCAACAGGTCAGGTTTTAAGGATATCTGTGCTTCAGCACAGGTGGCTCAGTCAATGACAGCCACCTGTGCTGAAGCAGGGACATGCTTAAAACCTGGCCTGTTGATGACCCTTGAGGACTGAAGTTGGCCACCCCTGTATTAAAAACTAGGGTGACCACCTGCTCCACATTAAGTGACAGGTTGAGACTCTTCATTTAGTTCTAAGCCAATGTCCCCTGATCTGCAACTGCAGTGAACCAGAAAAGGAATGAGCTGCAAAACCAGATCTGGCTGCTCTCGCCTCAGACAATCTAGTGAAGTCACCAATACATGTTTATAGCAAAGCGACGCACTTTCACATCCTACAGTACATGGCTCTAAAACCCCAGAGGGATTGCTAGACATTGCATCACAGCTGTAAAACATTTCAAAAGCAGCGGTTTACCTTTTACCATCTGTAAAATAAAACCTGCTGTAGCTTTAAATAAGGGAATGCATACAATTCCAGCCAGTGCAGTTCTGTCTTAGCTCCTTCACTGGAAGTAAACGGCTTCGTGAACATAACAGCAAACGTTTCCCTGCATCCTCAACGCGCTGGCAAAGCACCATCCTCCCACAGAAGGAACACTTTAGTCTTAATGAGGAGGCCTGGCATTCTGCAGATATGACCATGTGATCGCGAGACACCTTCACAAGATAAAAATGCGCAAGGAGCAGAAGGTTGCTATTAAAAGAGTGCTGCCTTCATTAATAGGCTTTCGTGCCAACACCCATTTTTTGTGTTGAGACTTCGCTGGACTATATCTCCTGAAGTGGGGGTCTCACGCTAGTAACATGGTGTGGTCATGCTCTGGGCAGTTTAGCATTAAAGTAAAAAAAAATTAACCTTTTGGTACCCTGCTGCTGTTCTTTGAACCGCACAATAACACACAGCCCTTGTGCCTTCACAAGAAGGCATGACCATTTATAGCATAGATGCGGCAGTCCAACTTCCTAAGGGAGCTGCAGAGAATTGCAACAAAGACCAACCTCTTCAATGCCTAATGACAGGTGGCAGGTCACATCATTACATGGCCTAGGTGCCAGAATGTCCATGGCACTCAGGTGCAATAAGTGTTCCGGCACCACAAGGCTTACTGTCAGCGGTGATTAAAACAGCAATTACCTTCACCACAACACTGACGGAGAACACTATATTCAGAGCTTTTTAGTGAATGTAGGCCAATTCATAATGTATTGCTTAATGGGGAACCGGGAAAAGAATATACAGATACCCCTTATTGCTATAAACTTCAACATGCAGAGTAGAGATCTTCCTCTTAACATGAGCAAATACCTTCATAGGAGAAGGCGCGTTTTTTTGCACATTCTCCCCATCACATACTTAATTGTATGACACACACTATATATGTTGCAATCACTCCTGCATTGTGCACACTGTTGCAGCAGCTGGTGCTATACCATGTTAATCCTGTTGTAACACACATCAGCAGGAACAACAACATGTGTTACACAGACCTACATGCTACATAGATACATACCATCCAAGATATCTATATTTATATTTGTCACATGTATTTAAAAATCTTTCAATCTGCCCAGGCCGATGGGCAATTGCCCCCTGACCCCAGGCTAGCTCACCCCTAAATGATCTCCTTTTGCCTCTGCTCCATTATAAAACAAAACAAATCCCTGTTTCCCCCATCCACTTTGGAGGAAGCCAACCAGAGAAGCGCACCAACATTGCGCTGCAGGGACACAGCACGCCAGTGACTGCGGATCAAACACCACTGAAGTATCATTGTAACGCGCATGGTAAATAAAAGAAACATTTTTTTATTTTATTTTTAAAAAGGCACTAATACAAGATATCATTACTAATAAATGAGAACATTTCTCGCAGTATACTACTCCCTTCATAATTTAAGTTAAAAGCAGCAATCCTCTTCACACAAAATAAAGTCTCTTTATTTAGCAATACACTTTCAAATTCTGTAGACACACACACACCTCTGAATAAACTACACTTTTTGAAAAACTGAAAATCAAAAAAATGTATCACAATATAAAACCAAGTCAAACTTTTTTGGGGGGTGGGTGGGGTGGGAACAGCTGCTTTAAGTGTCACCTACAGAAAATACAGCAACATTCAGACATTTTGCATTGTTACCCGATTTTAATGCACAATAAATGACACGGCTACATTGATATAGTTTGAATATGGTCGAAATAGCATTAGATCACATCTCCTTTGTTGAATCGTTCAGAGAGATATAGATATCTATAAGTTGGGTCTCAAATCAGTTTTACAAAAACGTGCACGTTTATATATTTAAAAAAAAAAAAAAGTTATTTTACTATGAGTGAAATGCACCTCTAATTTATGTATGTGAAAGGTAACGGCAGATGGTTGCTATAGCAGCGTTTCTGCTGTCAGGTATGAAACAAGATGCTTTGACAAGCTTAAAATGTGCACTTCCACTGACCAGATATTTGAGATACTGTATCACTTAGAGGCATCCATCTATGTAAAGGAGCCCACTGGCAAAAACAAACCTTCTGATGTGTGTGGCCCACACGTACATCTCAAAAGTTATATATAGTTTCATAGCAGACATACAGTGGTGTGAAAAAGAAAGTACACCCTCTTTGAATTCTATGGTTTTACATATCAGGACATAACAATAATCTGTTCCTTAGCAGGTCTAAAAGTTAGGTAAATACAACCTCAGATGAACAACACGACATATTACACCGTGTCATGATTTAAACAAAAATAAAGCCAAAATGGAGAAGTGGTGTGAAAAACTAAGTACACCCTTACTGCTTCCATAGGAATTACAATGCTAAGCAGCTGACAGGTGCTGCTAATCAAATGCCCTTGATTAATTGATCAGCAGCAAGTGTGACCACCTCTATAAAAGCTGAAGTTTTAGCAATTTGCTGGTCTGGAGCATTCAGGTGTGTGTTAACACAATGCCAAGGAGGAAAGACATCAGCAATGATCTTAGAGAAGTAAATGTTTCTGCCCATCAATCTGGGAAGGGTTATAAAACCATTTCCAAACAATTTAAAGGCCATCATTCTACAGTGAGAAAGATGATTCAAAAGTGGAAAACATTCAAGACAGTTGCCAATCTTCCCAGGAGTGGACGTCCCAGCAAATTCAGCCCAAGGTCAGACCGTGCAATGCTCAGAGAAATTGCAAAAAACCCAAGAGTTGCATCTCAGACTCTACAGGCCTCAGCATGTTAAATGTTAAGTTCATGACAGTACAATTAGAAAAAGACTGAACAAGTATGGTTTGTTTGGAAGGGTTGCCAGGAGAAAGCCTCTTCTCTCTAAAAAGAACATGGCAGCACGGCTTAGGTTTGCAAAGTTGCATCTGAACAAACCACAAGACTTCTGGAACAAAGTCCTTTGGACAGACAAGACCAAAGTGGAGATGTTTGGCCATAATGCACAGCGCCACGTTTGGCGAAAACCAAAACACAGCATATCAGCACAAACACCTCATACCAACTGTCAAGCACGGTAGTGGAGGGGTGAGGATTTGGGCTTGTTTTGCAGCCACAGGACATGGGAATCTTGCAGTCATTGAGTCGACCATGAACTCCTCTGTAAACCAAAGTATTCTAGAGTCAAATGTGAGGCCATCTGTCCGACAGCTAAAACTTGGCTGAAATTGGGTCATGCAACAGGACAATGATCCCAAGCACACCAGCAAATCTACAACAGAATGGCTGAAAAAGAAAAAAGAATCAAGGTGTGGCAATGGCCCAGTCAAAGTCCAGACCTCAACCCGATTGAAATGCTGTGGCTGGACCTCAAGAGAGCTGTGCATAAACAAATGCCCACAAACCACAATGAACTGAAGCAATGTTGTAAAGAGTGGGCCAAAATTCCTCCATAACAATGCGAGAGACCGATAGTCATACCGAAAACGATTACTTCAAGTTATTGCTGCTGAAGGTGGTTCTACAAGCTATTGAATCATAAGGTATACTTAGTTTTTCACACATGGCTTCTCCATTTTGGCTTTATTTTTGTTAAATAAATCATGACACGGTGTAATATGTCATGTGTTGTTGTTCATCTGAGGTTGTATTTACCTAATTTTAAGACCTGCTAAGGAACAGATGATTGGTTTTACATATCCGGACATAATAACATAGAATTCAAAGAGGGTGTACTTTCTTTTTCACACCACTATGTCCACAATGCCCAGTCGCTCTGTAAAATAACTGGGGCTTATGATCATCTGCTCTACCAATTGTAAGAGTTTTAGGCCGCGCTTATAGTGCCGGCGACGTCACCCATCGCCACTAGCGAAAGTTGTAATTCAATTTGCAGCGACGTGGTCATTGATTGGGTTACAGACAGTCATATGTGGCGACAGTCTGTAAAAAAAAAAAAAAATTCAAATGTAACCCTCTTCCATATTTTTGGTCGCGACGTAGCGCTTGCTATAAGCGCTGGCGACGGAGTCAATTATTTTGTAACGAGGTTGCGTCGCGGGCACTATAAGCGCAGCCTTAGAATCCAAGAGAGTACAGGCCTGCGTTTGTATCTACAGGTCCTAATGGTGTCTTGTTTTGTATCCACTGGCTGTTTCACTATGTAAAAATAGAGATCGAGCTCAAACAATGGACCAAAAGCACAAAATAACAGTCCTTGACCGAGTCCACCTATTCTACTTTTCCTTTCTGCAGGGTTCAATATAGAAGCCGTGTAATACAGCAAGCAAAAAGCTCTAGGGAATCCAAAGTTAAAAAAAAACAAACAAAAAAAAAAAAACACATAATTAATTAGATAGAAAGCAACAGCGACACGCCTAATGTGTAATTGGCACGTCAACACGCAGAATCAATGTAGGACATGCGATGATGGGGAGAATGTAGTCGGTTTGGGGGAAATGGCAAAGATATACAAACACACAAACCTTTCCCTATGTGAAGGGTTTTTAATCACGTTAAATACCATAAGCACATTGTGTTTGTCTGCTTTAAAATTGTGGGCTGGCAAGTCTGGCACTGATCAGAAAGGCAAGTACTGCTGAATGTGCAGTTACTGCTTCTTTAGTATGGACCAGATCATCCCAACATGAAAAAAGAATGCTACAACACTGCCATAGCAGCCCTGGCTAGCATTGCATTCCAAGGAACAATGCGTGAAAAAGCACAATGGCGGCTATTTTTAATACAAGCACAAAAAGCCAAAAACTACCACAAGATTTTACCCGTGATCAAATAAAAAATAATGGTAATATTTATAATTTCAAATCGTGTATTCTCATTAAAAATAAACTAGTAGTCACTATGCAACTTTTTTTCACACTCCTTGTTCCTCATTCAGATGCAAAGTAATGTTCACAAGGTCCTTCACCTATTTCAGCTGTTTTGTACGGTTTGCTGGTTGCCTTCCCTTCCCTTAGCAGTGTGGCCGCATCCTCAGCCCCTTGGCTCAGCTATTATTCATCATGACGCGAGGACCAAACACTCCTGTTTCTCAGAAAAGCAAACCCCCTGGTGTTGCATGCAAAGTCATTTGCTGGTTGACATTACTAAAACGGTTGACTAATTTTTTTTTTTTTTTTTTTTTTTTTAAGACTGGCCAAAAACAAAAAAGGTATTTCAATGCAGCAAGAAAGGGGTTAACATCTGAAAAGGGAAGGACCTCCCTACAGCAATGACTAGGATTTTACAAAAATTAAAAAGTTAATCTTTTGGAACGTCTCCAGTGTGTTAAATGAATCTTTTGATAAATTCTGAGATTTGGCTCCCCCCGGGAATCTTCACAATATAATCAGAATTGTATCATGTAAATGTATTTTATCTGGATTATAAATTTATGATCAAAAAAAATGTATATGAATAGCTATGATGACCACAGGCGAACAAGGGGGACCACTGCCCCTTCCCCACCATCTCAAAACTATTTCTCTGTCCTTCCTGTAGGACTTTGATTGGGTAACGCTGAATGGTCTCTGTTACCATCTAGAGGAAAATCAACACACCGATTGTAGTGATGCCAGATGAAAATAGGATGTAGAACAGGTGTTATTTAATATTAGCTTTTATTTTTCTTATTTTCTATATTTACTGGAAAAACTATTGGGTTCTATATTCGATTAATGTATTTTATGTTCACCCAATAAAATATTTGAAAAAAAAAAAAAAAATTCTATGAATTCCACGCCCCCTCATCCTCCCTTTTAATTTTTGTATCCCTCCCCATTATAATTTTCAGAAACTGTTCAAAATAAAAATTTTACAAAAACCACAAAGTTAACCAAGTCACTGCCAGAGGGGGAAAAAAAAAATAGAATCCAAATGAGAGATCTCTTATAAGTAAGGAAAATGGTACATGTTTAGCCTGGTTTCACTGAGTCTTCCAGATAAGTAGGGGGGGGGGTGAATATTTTACAGCAACTGGGGCAGGTTTAGGTAAGCCAGTAATATATTAGAGATGGCTGCTCTAAAATGATCTACTACATTACATAAACAGTTATGCTGCCTTCTGTTGCCCTTTTTGTATTCTTACCCACCAGAGAGACTGACATTTTATAGCTATAGAAAAAGCAGGAAAATAGGCAAATATGCACAATTAGCAATGCAAACCACACATCAAGCAGCAATCCCACACATTACAACTTTCGAGTGGCAGTCCAAATCCCGTGGCCATTTTGTGTCTGGTGGGCAAATTTACTTGCCCAGGTAACATGAAAATCCCTGAAGATCTGAGTACCACAAAATAGACTCCAAGGGACTCCCTGGTTCAGGAGATATATACACACACACACACACACACACACACACACACACACACAATAAATAACATTAACGCCACATCAACCATTAGATTACATGATGATACAAGCAAGAAAGGATCAGCGAGAGTGTGACATGGAGACACCGTGTCACTAGACATTAGATTGGGAAGAAAAAGGAACCAAAAATCAACAGTGAATGAGTCGCCCATGATAAACGTTATGCCAACCAAAACACTTTAAAAACAAAATGTTAAAAGATCTAATCATTTATTAATTGTCTCATTATAGGGCGTGGTACAAGTACATTTCGAGACGACAAGCACATACATGTATTCACTGGAGAGGGGGAAATTGAATATAGCCTGCAGCCGGTAAAAAGCAGACAGAAATAATAATAAATGGGTTCGAAACCAAAAGAAGTCTTTGACATCATTACAAGGGTGAAGAAATTAAAATGGCAGTGGGCCCAACTGCAAGAAGAAATGACCACTGTTGGACAAAGATGGCACTTAACTGGATTCCAAGTGAAATTAAAATATGACCAAAAGGAAGATGGGAGGATGAAATCAGAAAATTTGTTGGAGCAACAAAAAGGAGGAGAAGCTGCAACCGCAATACCTGAAAGATCATTGGGGTGGCCTTCATCCAGCAGTGGGTAGGTAAGGGCTGGATAGATACAATAAAGGGATAAGAGACTCCTAGTAGCTCAAAGCCAAGGTGTCAGACAGGTAATCCAGTATATATGGCAAAGCGGTCAAGCACACTCGGAAAATTTCTCAAAGGGCATTATCCTGAGAGAGGTCCAAGCCGGGACCAAAACGCCAATTACTTAATAAAACCCCCTTTGCAATATATACGGGATTACCTGTCGGCGACACCTGGCTTTGAGCTACAAGGAGTGCCTTATTAAATAAATATACACACACTGCCGCTTTAATATAGGTTTTTTTATTGCGGCACAAAAGTTTACATGTCAAACGTTTTGTAAATGGAATATTTCTCACAAAGGATTACTAGAAGTCAAGGGGGAGGAGAAAAGCCAAGGTCTGCTGTTTTTATGCGTCAAATACTGCAATTTGCTGCTCGAAGCACTTCATTTCTTGTTCCCTTTGGCACAAAGAGCAGGTGCTTCTCGCCAGCCAGCAGGAAGCAGAGATGTTGCAATGTTAACAAAAATCTTTCCTCCCTGCTTCTTAAGTTCATTATATACAATACAGAATGGGATTCTGGGAAGTGGTGCAGTTACTAGACAAGCAGTATATATTTATTTTTTATAGCACTAACCAGGAACATGGCACTTTACAATTTTCACATACATTACAATACAGGCAATATAAGAACAGATGTGAGAAGTGCATCAAGAGAACATTGGGAGGAAGGAGTCCTTGCCCAAAAAGGGCGTACAATCTAAAATCGGCATGTGGAAAGCCCAACTTAAAAAATAGCAGTGAGAATTGGATAGAGCAGGGGTACACGCGTCACCGATACACAGCCCACTGACACCATTCTCCCCACCACCACCACCATCATTGATAGCAGGGGCAGGCAAAGTGCTGGAGCTATCCTTGTTCCCTTCCTCCTCACCCCTCGTGTTTCTGCCACACGCTCTCCTTCTGCCCCACACACTACCATAAGTGGCACGGTGGTGACTGACATACCAGTCACTGCCACGGCTGTTTAAAGCTTGCCCAATGCGGCTTTGATGTCCTGCTGGTAAAGCAGGTTCGGGAGCCGTGTTGCTGTTCACGGCCGTGACTGACATTTTAGTCAGCGCTGCAGCACAGGCGCCAACGGTTACATTTTAGGCCACCTGGGATGCCAGTCGTTCAGGCTTTTTCCATCCTTAGGTTAAAGCAGGGTGTCGCCAACTCTCGTCCTCAAGGGCCACCAACATGTCAGGTACAGGATATCCCTGCTTCAGCACAAGTTGCTCAATCAGTGGCTCAGGCATAAATGACTGAGCCACCTGTTCTGAAGCAGGGATATCCTGAACTGTTGGTGGCCTTTGAGAACTGGAGTTGGTCACCCCTGGGTTAGAGTGTGTTTGCATACTGTCATTTTGAATCCTCGCCCGCAAATAATTTGAGATGGGGGGCAGGGGGGCGATGGATTTTGATGTTAGAAAGATGTTGGGCTGACATTTAGAGGAAGGGAGTCGCAGATATAGGGTGCTGCATGTTAGAAGGGTTGTAGTTGCAATCCTTGAAAGAGATGAATGTTACAGTAAATGAAGAGCCGAGGAAGGAAAGCAGCAGAGACTGACCGAGAGGAGAGTGAGGTTATCATTGCAGCAGGATTTTCAATAGATTGAAGGGTAGAAGCTGCAAGGCGATGGTTGCAGTAGTCCAGACAACAGAATGAGGGAATGCGTATTTAGTAGTAGAGAAAAGGTTGTATTTTACCATTGTTACAGAGAAAGCAGCAACCTTTAGCGATAGCATTAAGGTGAAAGGATAACGAAAACAGCCAAATAGGACAACTCAACAGTTAACTTGGGGAACTGGGTGGATTGTAATGCTACTGTGATGGAAAATATCAAGGCAAAAGTCTCGATGAGGACCAAAACGCAGATCATGTTCAATAAATATTTAAATTGGGCAGTGCTGATGCATAAATACCAGAAGTTAGCACTGCCTTTAACATGATGCGATGCGTTAACACCGGAGTTATGGAAAACAATTGTTATGGAGATAACGCATGACTTCATTTAAACAGGGGAAATAATTGCCAATATACATATACACACACGTAGTGGTAAATTCGTTTAAATAAACAATTATCTGTTTTACAGAGTGTATGCATGTGATTTATACGTGCAAGTAGGTCACTGAAATGTATACATATAGTATGCAAGACATTCAGGCTTCTCATCTACCCATCCAATATGCTGCTGTGATTGGCTGAAAAGCCAGGATTTCAATCCCCAGAAGCTTAAAGCAGATAAGAATCTGTGTAGAAGATGTTACTCTATTAGCCAGCTGATTAAAAAAACAGGAAGTATAACAAACCTAAGAAATGCAGGATTGCATATATTGAATACATGCTGGGCATTTTATAAACTATTTTCAGTTCTGAGGTTACCCAAGGTCATTGTGTACTTCTGAAAACATATACATAACGCTACAACCCAGATTCCATATTTAAACCAAATATTATACAGAACTGTAAAATGTAAATATGTATTTTTAACATTGTGTCAAAAGGCGCACCAAACAAATATTTTAACCTTCCTTTAATCCAACCCATAAAACATGCATGTTATTTAGGCCGCGTCCATGTTTAGTGCTTGCGGGCGGAGGCGCGCTTCCGCTCGGCACTGAGCCCCTACAGCCGCAATGAGACCGGCTTTAGTAGGGGCTCGCCTACGCGCGCTTGCGGAAGCGTAGGTCTTAGGGAAATGTTACATTTTCCCGCTTGCCGGAGCGCAGGGCCGGTCACGTGAGCGGTTCGCCCAATGAGGGCGAACCAGCTCCGTGACGTCACTGGCCCGGCCCCCGACATGCCCCCCCGGACCAAGGCCAGGGAAAGCACCCGCTTTCCCTCAGCCAGCAAGAAGGCACCCTGGACGCAGCCCAAGAAGCAGACAACATTGCTTCACACATCTACACAGCAAATCTTTTAGTGGGCGTCTTCAAATATTGCAACTGCAGACCCCAACGCCACTAATGCCCAGACTAAGCTCATTAGAACGCAATCCCTATTATGGGAGAGAGGTAAAATTCCACACCTTACCACAAAATAAGCAATGCAGTATTCAAGAGGAGATCGATTTTCATAATGGGCACAGTCGCACAAACCGCAAATCTCGATGTTATTGGCATTAGCCCTTATTATAATTATTATTTTTATATATATATTTGTCATAGCAAAAAAATAAGGCTGGGTAACTTTGAATGTCAAAAACTCAGGGGTGGCCAATTCCATTCCTAATGCGCAAAAGGTCAGGTTTTCAGGATATCCCTGCTTAGCATCAGGTGGCTCAATCAGTGGCTCAGATTGAGCCACCTGTGTGAAAGCCGAGGGATATCCTGAAAACCTGACCCGTTGGTAGCCCTTGAGGGACTGTAGTTTCGCCACCACTGTCTAACTCCTTGTGGGAAAAACGGCAAGATTCGGACATGCTAGTCTATTGTTGTCACGTTAACGAGAGGCAATTATATATATATATATTATATATATATTATATCTATATAATATATAGATATATATATATATATATAGATATATATATATATCTATATACTATCTATATATATATATTATATATATATTATCTATATCAGGTTCATCTTATACAGTATTATTGTAAAAACATGTTTAGACCAGGTTGTTTAAAAACAGATCGACCCCAAATAAACCATCGCTATGTAATTACTGAGCTCAACTAAAAATCTTCCAAGTAAAGATCGAGACAGGTAAATGTTGTGGAGAAAAATGTTTCAAACAAATAAAAACCCCAAACCAATTTACCACATCCAACTGGGGGGGGGGGGGTTGGGGGGAGAATGGGGGTTCTCCAACCATCAACCTTTTTAGTGAATGACCACTAGGCCTTAATCATTCATGACACAAAACAATTACTCCATATACAGTGTTCTGAGCAAACCTATACATGCTGGCCTCCGGGCGAGTGTGATGAACTTACCCCGGCGGCGAGGATTATATTGGTCCCAGCACAGCCAGCACACGTTTGGTACTAGGGTGCGAGTAGATTTTTTTGTGTGGCGAGTAGATTGTTTTGCGTGATTTATCAACGCACTAGTATATAACAATACATCAATATAATACTTTATATATATATACTATATTATATATATAGTATATATATACTAGACACTATACATATACAATATTATATATATATATTATATTATATTTATATATGCACATCAGGATTGTCCAGCCGCTCTCCATGTTATAATGAGACTCAGATCCAGTTCTGCAACTCTTAACAGTTTATTACCAGATTTAATCAGCATATAATGTTCGACAGGAATAAAAAAGGTGCAGTTACTAGAAGGCAACCTATATGCCATGAAGATTTCACAATCTAATTGATTCGGCTTTAATTATAGTGGGGCATACTGTACATAAAGGCAAAAGTGATGCAATGGTAAGGCAAAAAAAAAAAAACACCTAGTGTGATTTAAACAGAATTTATTTTATTCATATGATGCATATTTTCTTCCCCGTATCAGTCCCACTCTTATCTTTATACACAGACCCGGGTATTTTTAGGCGGTGTGTTACATGCATTTGTATTATTATTGGGCAGAGGGATACAGAGACTGTATTTGCATGTTATTGGTGAAATCCACCTGTACAGCAGCTGTGTTAAACACACAGGGCTCATAATCCTGCATCTGTGTGACCTTGGGCAAGTTACTGCCTTCCTCTGCCACATCCTACACACTACTAGATAATGGCACTGCCCCGTGGGAGGCAGTAAAAGCAAACTAGTGCACCCTTAATCTTTGTGTGTCCAGAAGGGCGGCTGCAACACATTGCAAAGCGGCGTGCTAATATGGTGGCTGCATTTAAAAATAAAAAAAAAAACACTTTGCAAATTGCCAAGTCCCAACATTATGCGGTTTTTATTAGGATCTTCCCATAACGCCTTCAGATCATTGCGCAGTAACTGCAGTGGGCTGCAAAACAAGACCGATGATGTTGTGGGGGACTGCATGCGCAACGTCTCAGCAACACTTTATTTATGGGGGACACACCGATTAGGTGTCGTTTTCATAACTTGGAGGGGTAATTGCACCCCCAACAACCTGCACGCCCCCAGATCAGGTGCCCTTGTAACCTTGATGGGGGCGGATACCCCTCTCATTGCCTTAGAAAAAAAAGTAGATTGCAAGCTCTTTTAAGCAGTCGTCACCCCTGTATGTACAGCGCTGCATACACTGCCAGCAAAATATATTTAAATTTTTCCATTATTAAATGTCGCTGCATATAGAGATGGATGCACCTGACTGCAAATTAGGAGAACTGGATCAGCATCTCATAAAAAAATGACACGGCGGCGAGGATGTCAAATCAAGATCAAGAGGAAAAACAGACACCTGCAAAGAAGAAGAACATTAAACAGCAACAACAACAAAAATACAACAATCTCCATCACCCCAACCCCAAAAATAAAATCCTCCTCTTACCTGTGGTCTCTCCTTCAAGGAAATGGTTGGGTCAAAAGGCGTCCTCCCAGCCTTGGATGAGGGGGGAAGGAAGGAGATGAAAAAGGGGGGACAGACTGAGGAATCACTAACATACAAATAATAGCATGATCATTAATGTGCACCCAGCAGCAGCAGCATCCACCCCCCACCCCCGCCCAGTATACCAGCACCTCCCAGTGTCTCCCCTCCTGGGTGACACTTCTCTGCCAGCCCCGAGCCTCTCTTTATATATATAGAGATAGAGGATAGGAAAGGGTGTCTCGGTGTCCGGCCCTTGTGTGTTGTTGCAGTCTCCGGTGGCCCACCCCTCTTCCCCCTATGCGAATGATGACAAGTGCCCTCCTGTTCAGCGGCGAGAGCGCAGGAGGAGGAGCGAACGGATCGGTTCCCTCACACCGAATGACGAGGCTGCTCCTTCAAAACGTTTCCGTTGACGCAGTTCATGAATATGCAGCAGCCAATGGGCGGGTCCGGAGGGCGGGGTTTGTGGGAGAGGGGGGCAAGGTGGGCGTTGATAGGTCGCCCGGTGTTTTTGGTGGGCGTGGTTGCGGCCGGTGCATTGCTGAATGTTGATGGGGGGGGGGGGAAAGCTGGCGATGACGCAGCAGCGAACGGTTTCAGAACCTTGTTCTCTTGACCACTGGGTTTGAATCTCAAGGCAAACGGTCATTACCTGTCAGTGCGGGTCTACTGCTGCACATCACCTCGTAATAACCAGTGTCAAGCGAGAGCACATATACTACAGTGTACGAGACTCCTATTCATTGTGTGTGAGTGTACACAAACACATTGTAATGTGTGGATCTGCTCATGACAAACTGCTGTATCAGGAACATTATGTATTCTATACATGAAGTATTAAACCTGACATTCCAGATATGTGTGTGTAGCGCACTTTCCCCTACTCCCTGAGAGATATGTGGCTACGGTGTGTGTGGTGCGGTGTGATACCTGTGGCTCACAGGAAACCTGAGCCTCCACTGCTGGGAACCTGGGGTGTACCTGAGTCGATGATGGGTAGCGCCTCCACCTGTACGGGATTCTGCTGTGTGGAATTACCCCGTTACAGGAACCCCATGCAATAGAACACACTTGTATGTGCACCCGCCGCCTCTCAACCACCTGCACGCGCCGCCTCTCAACCACCCGCCGCCTCTCACCCACCTGCACCCGCCCACCCGCCTCGTCTCCTCACCCACCTGCACCCGCCCACCCGCCTCGTCTCCTCACCTGCGAGTCCCATACTTTACACACTCAGCGGGCCCCGCTGGAAGCACCAGGGATGGGGGCTGGGGGGGGGAGGGAAGGAGCGCCGGGGACCGGGGTGTATCCATGGGCCGATGAGCTGTGTGGGGGGGCCCGGAGCTGTGCGCCCTCCAGTTTGTGCACAGTTCTGGCAGATCAGTGGGTGCTTCACACGGGGGCACCAGCATCCTGGTTTCCCTGTACTTGTTCAAAAATGGCAGACACTGCTATTTACAGCCTAAAACTACTTCCTCTAGGTAAGATTGGCCAGTAGCCTACTGAAGAGAAACTATTTCCGTGTGTTGAGGAATTAACCTATTACAGTATTACAGTACCTGGAAAGTAATGTGGTTTAAGGCAGGAAAGTTCAGCAATGTTCTAGTTCTTCTGAATGTTTTATTTTAGATTTGGTTATTGGCTTTTACATTTTGGGCACAAATGAATAATATTTCATTTAAATGCCTGGAGGGAGAGCGCGGGACCTCTATAACTGCCGCCCCCCTCCCTCTCGCCCCGCCCCGCCCCCAGTTTGCGCACCGCTGCTCTACCCCAAGGGTGCTCAACTCCACTCCTCAAGCCCCCCCAAATAGGTCAGGTTTTCAGGACACCCCAGCTTCAGCACAGGTGGCTCAATCAGTCCCTTTTTCAGCTCAAGTGTCTCAATCAGTCCCTGCTTCGGCACAGGTGGCTCAATCAGTCCCTGCTTCAGCACAGGTGGCTCAATCAGTCCCTGCTTCAGCTTAGATGGCTCAATCAGTCCCTGCTTAAGCACAGGCGGCTGAATCAGAGGCTCAGTCTTTCACTGCGCCTCTGATTGAGCCACCTGCGCTGAAGCTGGGATATCCTGAAAACCTGCTCCACCCTATGTTGAATGAACCAAGCCACTTTGTATACGTAGAACTGGGATGCAGTGAGCGGTGGTTTGGGCAAAGACTAAAAGACCTGGAAGCCACAATTATATTTCTTAATGAAATGTTTAGCAATGCAGTGAAGGCACAATATATAAACCAGATATGCCTTGTAGGTACTGTATTTGTAATCTGTGAGGCAGGATTCCCCTATTGGCGAGTGCTCTGCAGACACTGTATTCTTGGTTGGGAGTCATCAGGGCATGCTCTGTTTGATATATTTTCTCAAAAATCAATGAAGTGCGGAAGGTTTTGAAGTCACTATCTGGGGCCTTTTTTATTAAACTCTGATAAGGGCTTTTGCACAGATTTGCATATTGTTATATTCACACGTTGCGTGACCCAACCATGCCAAAATGGTATTATTATATTTTTTTACACTATTTGGTTCTGACAAAGCAATATGCAAATTTTGTATGCAAGTTACTCAGATTTGCAATATTACATATTCATGTGGTCTTCGTTAGGCTCCGGCAGAAATCTCACCTGTCTCACGTAGGCGAAATAGGGCTTTTGCTATCTCTTTCAAGCCCTATTTTGCGTACTGTAGGGAGGGAAGATTTTGGAATGTTGCTTTCTAAGCAATATTGCAGAAAACTGGGTGACATGCAAATCGGATGTCAAACCATGGGATTCTTATACATATGTAATGGATTTTCTGGCCTGACCTGACCCACCCAATCTCACATTGGCCCCTGTGGTCTAACCAGCCCCCATTACATGGTCGTGTCTGGTGGTGCACCTGTTGGCAACAGGACTGCTGAGTCTCACGCATGATGTTGTGTGGGGAATGCCAACCCAGACAGGCAGCTGAGGTAGTGTGGATGAGTCCTACCTATATCCAGTGCAGCGCCTCCACCTCATCAGGATCCCTGCGTCCGCAAGGGGATGGTTCTGATGAGGAACTCCTCCGTGGTGCCTTCCTCTGCAGAGTAATTCCAGACTCACACATGAGGGTGTCTTTAATCAAGGTCATCTTTATTGTTCGTGGTGGTATGGGCCAGCTGCCCCTCACAGCTGGCAGCTCAGCCGCACATCTTTCTGTACTGTCCCTTAGCAAGGTACGCCCTCCCAATGGAGTGGGATCCCCTCTCCCCTCAGGGTGATCACCCCTGTGCCAGGTCCCTGGACACAGTGTAGGCCTTGTCAGCCTTGCTGCTGCTCGACCTTGAATTGGGCCACTAGTTACTGCACTAGTGGGCCCCTCACTCGCAAGTCTCAACCCAGACTTGTTCCTTTATCCAACCTAACTTTAGGCACTGCTGTGCCTTATATACTTCAGGAAGCTGGCACATCTCTGATGTCACTAACGGTGGACTCAGAGTATGCAGCCACTCCCCTCCATGCATATGACACCTCACCAGGGTGTGAGGGCAAACCTCCATGATTAATGCTGGCAACCCTGTAACTTACCAGGTTTACTGCCAGCATGAGAGAAAACTGTAGACAATTTTACAGCATGGCTACACATAGATAATTCTTAATGATAATTGCAAAACCCAGAATTTTATCGAGTGAAATTGTGAATTGTTTTTCCGTTAATTTTGCTTTGGAAGTATTGGAGTTTAATTGTTTGCTTTTTTGGGTGTAACAGTTTCCCCTCCCCAAACCACATTCCCCCCCCCCATTTTTTTAATATAGAATTGAAGCAGGGGGTCTCCCGAGCTGAACCCCATTAATTTCAGCTCCCGGGGGGAACCCTGCTTCCGGAGATAGTAGGTGCCGGTAGCTGCTCCAGTTTTCACTCTATGGCGGTTTTTTCGAAGCTCCCGCACCCTGCGAGCCAATAGGAAGCTGTGACATCACTCGGCCAGGGCCGGCTTGATGGCGGCTCCATCGGTGCTGTGGCACCAAGACCCGCGGTTACAGAGGCCTCGCCCTCTTCCCCCATATTTAAACTGATTGCTGGGGCAGAGGGCGGGGCCTTTGTTTATGCCTCTTACCTTCTCCTACCCTGCATCTTCTGATTGCGATGACGCATTGCCATGACAACGCAGTGTCAAATGGCATGTCACGTTGTCGCGACGACGTAGCATAGATGAGGAGCAGGGGAATATGATGGAGAAGGTCAGAGGCCCACGCTCTCCCCCTGCACCAGGCCGGCCCTTCTTTCGGTGGTAAGTATCTCTGGAAGCGGGGGCTCCCCGGATCTGAAATTAATGGGGTTCAGCTCCCGAAACCTGCTTCAATCCCGTATTAAAAAAAAGAGGGGAAAAACCCAGCATGGTTTTCTCGTTTAAGAGCTTCAATCACTACTATTTTTTTTGTTTATCGTAATGGAAATCAATTGATCCACAGCTCTATGACCTCAATGGGTTTATTCCGCAGAATTGATATATCAAATGTGTTCCAGCAGAACTTCCCACTGACATTACCATCCCATAACATTGCTTTAAATGTGGAGCAGGAGAGCTACAAGCAGTACTGACCAGTATGATTATGTCCATCCAAATACCAATTAGTAAAAAAAAAATGAACTGTCAAGCAGTCCATGGCATCAAAGTGACCCGGGCCATGATCTGGCATTGCAACCTTGTGATCACTTGTGTAGTGATCACATGGTCCCTATGCACCCCCAGATGTCGTGCAAGCAGAAGAGGAAGTCACCCTTTGTTCCAATGCAGACGTAACCTGTCTTATGTTCTGCTTTGCTCTGACTCCTTGATCTTGCTACTGTGTGCTTCACACTGCATTAATTAATCAAGCCTCGGTATGGTCAAGAAGCAGGACCACATGCAGCCATGATCCTGAAGACCATCGTTTGGACTACACCCATAGGAACCATTATATATATATATATATATATATATATATATATATATATATATATATTCACACATATATACATGTAGAGGTCAAATTCATTAACTGCATTCTTTGAGTACTAAGGAAAAGGCGATTCAATATTCTTTTTGACATTATTTAAAAATCATACTTAATACGTTTTCTGTTTGGATAACTCTGAACTATGACTAAATAGGAACGTCATGAGTTTTAAATAGAAATATCAAGAAATTCCATATCAGGGAGAGCATTTAGTGAGTTTTTGCCACAAAGGCACTTAATGAATTGTCCCTACCAACAAGTTTTATATATATAGATATATATCTGTATAATAGGTAAAGTACACATATATAGTATATATATATATATATATATATAATATATATATATATAATATATATTAGCAGAAAATGAGCGTTGTAGTCCAGTTGCGATTTAGTGCAGAAATAGTAAGATGAGTGTACTTCAGCACATTAGGGGCATGCATCGACCTTTTTTATTGCACGACTAAACATTTGCATGTCATAGATCAAGCTTTCGAGAGTTATCCTAGCATTTCCATGTTGCAGCTCAGAGGCCAATTTTACTGATTTACACGGGAATCAATGGCGTAAAACCGGGAGTGAGAGGGGAGGAAAATCAACAAAAAAACAACAGATATTTACTGTGATAGGTAGGGGTGTTAGGTTTGAGCCAGGGGACAGGGTCAAAGAAAGGTGGGGGAGGGGAAAAGGAGGGTTGGAGCGCTCGGTAGAGATTGAGGCGAACTGGGATGAAATTAAGGAATCGCTCAGTCCTACCTCCGTCCAGTTCTTCCTTCGCAAGCAGGATAATTACAAACTATTTTGATGGGTGTGAGAAAACCCATGTGAGCCATTAAGTCCTTTGGTTTTGGTATCAAAGAGTCTTATCATTCTGAGTCAAATGTTTTCCGTTTGGGTGGCTTTTAAACATTCCATTGAGGATTTTGATTTTTAAATCATTATGGAATGATCTGGTTGGGAGAAGTGTGTCCCACAGGTGAGCAGTATCTTCTTCTTGTGATGGAGTATCAGAGTGTCTGTGCATATTCATTCTTCCTTGTAATGTTTGGTGGTTTTTCACCATGTAGCAACCTTGGTCACATTTGTGGCACATGATCATACACTATTTCGTGGATGTGCAGCGTAGATCCTTTAACATTGAATGTTCTATGGTTGGACTGAATGTGGGATTGGCAAATGTGTTTGCAGAGTTTGCAGCGTTTGTTGCTGCACGGGTTTG
Source organism: Ascaphus truei (assembly GCA_036426205.1). Classification (NCBI taxonomy): domain Eukaryota; kingdom Metazoa; phylum Chordata; class Amphibia; order Anura; family Ascaphidae; genus Ascaphus; species Ascaphus truei. Next base: position 9,464,823 of record CM071568.1, read on the forward strand.
TGCCATTATCCATGTCTTTAAAATCATGTGAAGTTTTCCTGCGTGACTAATTTCTGTTTGAGGTTTGGTGGTTGCCGGAATGCAAGAAGGGTAGGTTTGGGAAAGATTTTTTAATGTGCATCCTTGTAGCATGGGTTGCAGATCTTTGATTATTTTTCAATTACCCTCTAGGGTAGGGTTGTATGTGGTCAAGTGGTATGGTGTGGTAGGTTCTTTCTGTCTGTATTGTAGCAGGTGTTCTCGTGGGGCTTTTAGTGCAGATGTAATAGTTTTTGGCAATGGTCTTTGGTTTGTATCCCTTCTGTCTGAACGATTCGGTCAGGGTTGTGAGAGCCTCTTTCTGTCTTCAGTGTCAGAGCATATGCGGTGGTATCGTATGGCCTGGCTGTGTATGATACCTTGTTTTGTATGAGTGGGATGGAAGCTGGAGTTGTGGAGGTAACTGCATCTGTCAGTTGGTTGTCAGATGGCACCGCAATATGCCAATCTTTTCATGGCAAATCTTGAACAAAGATTCCTAACTACATGCCTCCACAAACCCTACAAATACTACAGATACATTGATACCTGTTTATAAATTGGACAGAGGGTGAAGAAAACCTAAACAATTACACGAGTCCCTGAACTCATCCATCCATCCATTAAACTCAAAATGGATTATTCGGCAAACCTAAAAACTTTTAACACGACAGACACACTGAAAGTGGCAAACAACACAATCTCTATTACAAGAAACCAACTGAAGATGCAGTTACCCTCAACTCCAGTTCCATCCCACTCATACAAACAAGGATATACACAGCGGCCATACGATACCACCGCAATCTCTGACACTGAAGACAGAAGAGCATCTCACAACCCTGACAGAATCGTTCGTACAGAAGGGATACAAACAAAGACCAGTTAGTCCAGAACTATTACATCTGCCATAAAGCCCCACGATGAGAACACCTGCCTACAATCAGACAGACAGAACCTACCACACGCATACCACTAGTGACGCCACATATAACCCTACCCTAGAGGGTATAGAAAAATATGAAAGATCTGCAACCCATTGCTGACAGAGGATGCGACATTAAGAAAATTCATAGTTAAGGATCATACAGCTGCACATCCCACAAATATATGTATGATTCAGTGCAACAATGTGTGACCAAGGTTGCTACATTGGGGGAAACCAGCCAAAAACAAAGGAAGACATTGAATATGTCAGACACACTATACAACACCAACGAAGAAGGAAGTGATACTGCTCACCTGTGGGACATCACTTATCACAACCAGATTATTCCTAATAACATGTTTAAAAATCAAATCCCTCAATGGAATGTTTAGAAGCACCCAAGAACGGAAAACATTTGAAATCCGTAATGATAAGACTCTTTGACACCAAAACCACAAGGACTTAATGCGGACATGTGTTTTCCTCACACCCTATCAAAATTGTTTGTAATTATTCCTGCTGCCTCAATTCTTATCCACTTTCTCTCCCCCCACAGACATCCTTCCCCTCCCCACTTTCTTTGACACTGTCCCATGGCTTCAAACACTTAACACCCTACCTTATCTCACAGTAAATATCGTTGTTGTTTTTTTTTTATTTTCCTCTCTCTACACTGTTTAGCCATGATTCCTGTGTAAATCAGTATGCTTGACCTGAAGAAGAGGGGAGATACTCTCGAAAGTTTGTCCTATGACATAAATTGTTAGTCCAATAAAAAAGGTATCATTCTAATACTGAAGAACTCATTTATTCTGCACTATATATATATATATATATATATAATCAAAAAATAATAGATGATACCCGTTCTGTGGCTAACGAAATGCTTTTATTGTGCGAGCTTTCGAAATACACTGATCTTTCTTCCGCGGATGTTACAATGAAATGAAGCAAAAGGTATCTTAAAACAGTGTCTCTTGGAATGTTATCTGTGCTGTCCTTCCCCCGGTGTGGATGTGTTTTTATGGCTAGAGGTGTCAAAGGTTACTGAAAGCAAGTGAAGAAAGAGTGTGTATGTGTATCAGTGTGAATAAAATGAATGGAGAGCCCACAGTATATACAGTGCTATACACAAGTGTGTGTGGAGTGGGAGTGGATATAAATGGTGTCGGCTGAGCCCGTTTATGATTTGGTTCGGTCGTTTGTTTGTATATAATGGTTTGGTGGTTTTTTTTTTTTTTTTGTGGAAAATGTGAGAGTTTGTGCACAACTAAAAGTGTGTGTGATGCTTAGGTAGTCACCTATGGTGTATCGGGAATGGAAAAACCAGGAGTAGTAGTATGTGTGAGGAGGGACATGTCTGTGTGGTGCATGCCACATATACACAGTATGTACAGACATGCGCCTTTAGCGCTCAGGGACGAGAGTTCACTAGGGCAGTAATGACTCATAAAATTTCGATCTCTGTTTAGGCCACTGCTAAGTGTCCCAAACAGTTGCATAAATTTGTATTCATGCAACCGTCTTAAGTATACCTTTTGCTTCATTCATTGTAACATCGCCGGAAGAAGAGATCAGTGTATCTCGAAAGCTCGCACAAATAAAAGCATTTCGTTAGCCACAGAACGGTATCATCTATTTATTGTTTGATTATTGAAGCTCGGCTAACACGGTACTGATACCTCTACATATATATATATATATATATATATATATATATATATATATATATATAGATAGATAGATAGATAGATAGATAAAATCTATAGTGAACACACAGTTAGCTTTCTCCAGTGTCAGGCTCATTTGAACAATGTTGGCTCTTTGCATTGGGCATTATTTCATAAATATGACTCAAACTATGCTTCTGTTTGGTTTTGTATCTATCCCTTTTAACTTAAAAGATTGTATTTGCCATTTCATTTTAGCCTTTGAAATTACTAAAGGGCATGAAATGGGATGATTGCTGTAACCAAAGGGCTCATCCTAGTAATGCTTCCTCTGTTATCATGCTGGAAGAAAAAAAAAAAAAGAGTCAAGTAATATATATATAAAGGTATAATTAGATTTCAAGGAGCACTTGTGTCTTGCTGTTTGTATTTGTTCTCCTCGCTTCCTATAATGCTAAAAAATGAAATGACTGGGCTTATCCTGTAGAGTGCAACTCAGGACTACCAACACAGAAACTCACATTCAAGTCAGTGGGACTTTCCGTGCGGTTGGGCTGAATCGGCATTATCACACTTTATTGACTAAGCCCCTGTGATTTCAGTTGAAGTCTAAATATGTTGCGAAAATAAATTCCACTGGTTCATAATAACGTTCAATTGTCTAAGCTAATTAACCACATAGAACAACAAATAGAAAATGGCGTGCCCGAACTTGCTATAATCTTAATTGCTTCTATCTTACTTATTTGTTTGCCTCCATGAACCATTGCCCGGTTGAACAACAATTTAACAATATAATTTATTTATGTCGGGCAAACAGGAACAAAACTCAATCGAGGAGTGAAACACGAAGGGCATAATGACATATTGACGTCACAGCAGGCAGGAACATGGAGCTCTGGGGTCTGATTTAGACATTTTCTAAGGGTTTCAAAATATTGCACAAACAGCATGGACCAGATTGTAGCATACAGCATATTAGATAGTTATTGGCACCAACTCCTAGTTCATCATCATGCTCTGTGTCGTAACTAATAATAATAATAATAACAACTTTATTTATGTAGCACTTTTCAACCAGTGGGACTCAAAGCGAAAAGGAAGAAAACATTTATGTTTATAAAAACACAACGCAAGATACAATACAGAATGGGACGGTACTGTAGCTATTAAATGCCGGACATGTTGTGGTTCATTAATTAAATGTCTGAGTAAACAGGTAGGTATTGAGCCTGTCTTTGTAGACTTCCATAGAGGGGGCCTCTCGAAATGTACAAGACAGATTATTCCAGAGAGTAGGAGCAATGTGGCTAAAAGCTTGGGTACCAAGAAAGTCAAGGGGATTCTGGGAACTGTTAGGAGTCCTTCATCTGCAAATCAAAGTGAGCGAATGGGAGTGGATGGAACTAGTAGTTAGTATTCCTAGATACGTAATTATCCTACACTAGTGTAACCCTACCTGTTCCTAGGGAGTTTACATCGGATAGTCTCTGCTATGGGCTTACGTCGTGTGTTACCTTGTCAGGGTGCTGGATCCGTGGGGTGATGATGTAGAAAGGATGGGCGCCAGAAACTTTGTAGTTATGAACAGAGTGGTCTTTATTTATATTTCATTGAAATACAGCTTCTGCCCCCAGATGCATTCCTGGAGAGGCACATTCTTTGAACATGTGGTTAGGTGCTTGGGTATACATAACTGATTATACATCCTATGGCATTCTCTTCTATTACTTCCTGGGGACCTGCTTGGGCTAACCCTATTCTCACTTTTCTAGAGAGGCCTCAATCTCTGTGTTCCGCTCTGCTCATCCCATTGGCAGCGCTTCAGTGCTGCGGTGCCAAGGGTGGATTCTCTTAAGTGTGCCCCACTCATTATTCCCTGGGGGTGCTCACGAAAGGAAGGAGTCTGTCTCTCCTCCAGGGATCTGAGGGTCTAGCACTTTCCCCCTTTTATTTATAGCCTCTCATCTCCTTCTCTGTCTCCAGGCAGAAAAGGGGAGGAGCTTAGGCTCTGCTGAGTTACCCTGGACCAGGTGACCAACACAATACCTTCCAGAAGAAAGGGTGAACCCAGGCCCTTGCCTAGTTCATTCGAAACATACTATATGTAGCGCACTTTCCCCCACCTATGGGAGATATGGCGGCTATGGTGAGTGTGGTGCATTAACTGTGGCTCACAGGAGGCCTGAAGCTCTGCCGCTGGGAGCCTGGGGTGTACCTGAGTCGGCTGGTGACAGCGCATCCACCTGCAAGGGATCCCAACTGTATATATAACTGCCAGTGTGGTGTTTAGAAAACATGTGCATGCATATATATTTCTTTGAAATCCTACATTGTATTCTGTTCCACTAAGTGTTATTGTTGTTTTTATTATCTTTTGGTATGGATTAAGAGTTGAACATTTATCTACAGCATCTAATAGTGTTATGTTGTATTAATGCTATGACTTGCTCCTCCCTCCTGAGGGGGTCAGTGTGAACAGCGGATTTGAGTTTACATGTTGATTCTGATTAGATCTGGATCAGACACGCTGTATCACCTGGCATTTCCCTGGTTTTCGTTGGGGGTGGGGGTTATATATACTGATAGCTTTGATAGTGCGACATACTCTCTGACGAAGCGCTGGAAGATGCGTGAAACGCGTTAGAGTAATTCTTTTTTTCTCTCCATCCATGTTGTCACATTTTTCAATAAATCATTTTTAAATGTAGCCCTGTTTCCCCCTAAACAAGATGGCTACTGGTGCTGCCCTTTTACCTGTTGGCTCACAGGGGCCTAAGCCTCCGCCACGGAGAGCCTGGGGCGATATACTTACAACCTTGGTGCAGCGCCTCCACCTGAGAGGGATCCCAACATAGTGGGAGGAGCCCCTCACAGGACCCAAACAATGAACACACAATGTAAAATAGAAAGGCCTTTACTGGAACACATTTATCTTATACTCTATAACATCTATTACTCACACGCCCAACACGGCTGTATCCCACCACTGTGTAACCCACACTGTGTCCTGAGTGTCCAGTCCCACAATGCCCTACATCCAAACCCAATGTGTGTGACCACGCGGCCCACTAGTTTGAGTGTAGTTACAGTTGGTGCACTTCCTGTAAGGTACCTGCCGGGTGCTCCAGCACCTGGGCGCGCCGACAATGACCCAGATAGGGATCCGCCGATCCAGCGATGACCTCCAAGGTGCGTCTATCTCTGCGTGGGGTGGTATTCTGCTGGAGTGTCCCACCTTGATGATAGTCTCTGATTCTGCCACAGAAGCCTGGTCCCAGACCACTGGTATCAGGGTCGTGCAGCGTAGCAGCTGTTACCCTGTACTAAATATAACGAAAGGGGCCGGGTCCCTACCTAAGGGCCTGTCCCTGTAGCAACCACAATCTATCAGCGTGAGTCAGGGCCTAGCTGGGGCCTAGGGGAAAATCTGGCCTAGTGCAGAGGGTCACAGACCCCTGCACACACACCTCTTACCCCTATCCTCTCCCAGCTCCGACTGACTCCTCCTCTTCCAGCGCTCGAATATCTATCTCCTGTCTCAGGAAACCTAGCTGCGCGATTGGCTCCCTTGCGTCACCTGGTCTCCTTGCCCCTGAGCACTATGGGGCTTGTAGTCCCCGCGGAACCTATTCCTATGGGCCACCGCATGCGCTCACTCCACTGCGCATGCGCAACCCTTCAATGGCCGCCACACACTCTCTGCGCAGGCGCGAACCTCCACACATGCGTATACACCGTTCTAACATGGCAGTGCCCTGCAGAGTGGCCACTGGCGAGCCCGCTGCCACCTGCAACCATCCAGCAGCAGCGGAGGTAAGGAGGGGAGAGGCGCAACACCGGGGGACCGGAGGGGACCTGGCTACATAAACTAGTTTGGTATTGCAGCCCTTACATTCATTGCAGCTGTGCCCCGGTTTCTATTCACACGGATTCCTTACATCTGCTCTTTCAGCGTGAATCACGCACACGGATCTGGACTGCATCACACTGTGAGTACTTTCTGTTTGCCATTAGCCTGCATCATGATTGAAAAACAGTGGGAATTGGATTGTTGATACAGCTTACATTCAGCTCTAAGGAAGGGAGGGGGTCCATAGGTGGAGAGCTAGTCAGTGCTTGATATTATAGGCTCTGGTTATATTATCCACCAATAGGACCTTAAACACACACAAACCCTGCCCTGTATGAGCAGTTTTTGCCTTAGCAAATACATTACTCTATGATGCACTGAAAGTCCTTTTCTTCAAGCAAGCTTAGACACTCAATCAAGTATGGATTGCCACTTTGTATTCCTTATTGGGAAGCACTGAATTATTGAACTTTGTTTCGATTTTTGTTACTATTTGGTCCCCGGTATGATTGGCGAACTCGGATGTTCCCGAGGCTTGGGGCATATCAGGGCCTTCACGTGCATGGGATGAGTCTTGTTAGTGTTCAACTGTGGTATAGTTACCCGTACTTGTACCACACCATCGATAGGGTAATCTTCCTGGCTGAGACCCCACAGCTTCATTCTCTCAGCCGACTGCAAGGGCAGATGTTTTAAGTGCTGGTCATAGAAAGGCCGGTTGATGATTGTCACCTGGGATCCGGTATCCAGCAAGGCCGAGGAATGTATGCCTTCCACTAAGACTCTTATGATGGCGGCTGGCCCCACCCGATTGTAGGTGTCTTGTTGAAGTATTTCATCTGGGCTGGGCTCCGGAACGTTCTCCAGTATGTTCTCTGGTACTGTGGAGAGTGATTCCATTGCCTGTACGGTGAAAGATGAGGCTCCAGTGGGGGGTCTTTTGGCCTTTGAACAGTCCTGTGTGAAATGATTGTGTCGACCACACTTGTAGCAGCAGACAGCATGGTTGGCGAAGGAGTGTCCGTGGCACTTTCAGTCTCTGTGGGTTTTTGAATCTATGCCCCCTTTGTCTCCTTTGAGGAAGTCACATGTCTCTCTCCCTTGGTAGAGTCGCGAGACGTTCTGGAAGGATTGGCCCACCAGGTGGTCTCTTCTACTTGCACTCTATCCATTAGGTCTTCAAAAGAAAGTGGAGATTCTGGAGAAAGAGTGCAACTGATATGTGCTGTATAGCAACCGGTTGCATAGGCAATGCGCCTCGCAGAAGTTGCTGGACTCGAAGACCGTCGGACTAAGATGCTGGGACGATCTTCTTTTCACCAGAGTCCATAGGACCAACTGGATCCGGCGGAAGAACTCCGACACGTCTTCTCCCTCAATTTGCATGAGGGTGTGGAACCGGGCCAGTAGAGATGTGGCATCGTCAGGAACGCCATAGATCTTGGTTAGAGCCTGGATTAGTGCATGTGCGTCCGCGTTGGGGTGACAATCGTCATTGGGGAGACAATCATTGTAAAAGAAAATATGTCACCATATGTTCTTCTCCTAAGGGCGTTGGCACTATCCCGGAGAAGGCCTGGAGCTTTCGGTAATTCTAAGCCTGAGAGGGCATTGTTAGAGTGTGAACTAGTTGGGGTAGAGTTACACCCAAGCCAGAGCTGCCCATTGATAGGTGACTGTGATAGTCCTTCCTCGGGGTGGGAGTAGATTGTGATTGTGGAGTTTCGGTTCTGGGGTATCTCTAGCGAGGCACTGGGAGTAAATGCCACCCGGTGTATGGGTGAACTTACTACCGAAGTACTGCTCCTCTACGGGGTGTAAGAGGTACTTAAGAGCTCAACCCGGTAGGGTACACCAGCGACGGGTCCGGGAGTAAAGGTCAAGGGTAGGGTGGCCAGAGCTGGGTATATCACTGGGCAGCCCGTGGCTGGAGCGTCTGGTAAATACAAAGCTTCTGGAGCCCCTTCTTCACATAGGTCATGTTCGGCAACCACTAGAAACATGGCCCGTCGGTGCGTAGTGTCATACTTGCTCCCTAAATCCCGTGCTTTGGCTAGACCAGGGAGTTGGCGGAAGTATTGGCAAAGTTCGTGCGCAGGGGAAGTGATGGGAATATCTCCCAATGCAAGCACGTGGCGGGGACTCAAGTGCAGTCCCAGTGCCCAGTCATGGACCTCTTGTTTAGATGGTACAAACATGGTGTTCAGGTCTCAGAAATGTAATTGCTATGTAGGGCACCTCAGGTCTGAGAATCTCAGCAGCGCCTCCAAAAGTAGCGCACTTTCCCCCACCCCCTTGGAGGATGTGTGGCTACGGTGCGTGTGGTGCAATACCCGTGGCTCACAGGAGGTCTGAGCCTTTGCTGCAGGGAGCCTGGGGTGTATACAGGTACGGTGTTCTTCAACGCCTCCACCTGTAACAGATTCTACTGTACTGTGTGGAATTACCCATTACAGGACCTATATACAGTATATATACTTATACAATAACCACACACACTGGATAAAACATAAAATAACAGTTTTTCTGCAGGACGAAAGTATGGCTACTGGTTACAGCCTACCCGCCGGGCCTCGCACTGCCGTAACCACTCGCCAAGTGTCCCACACTCCTGTCCACAGTCCCCACAGTACCTGACGGGGCCCTCGGGCACCCAACCACCCTGGTGTCCACAAGGATATAAGCATTATCCTTATATGTGGTCAGTGCTGCCACTATAGTGTGTGTTGGTGCACTTGTGTATGGGGTACATGCCGGGTGCATCCACACACGGGCGTGCTGCGTCCTGCGGTGGGGTACACAGACCCAGCGATGATCCGCGACTCCGGCGCTTCCGACTCTGCATGGGGTGGTCTGTGCGTGGGGTGTCCACCTGAAGGATAGTCTCTTCCATGGGATGGTCTGGTCCCAGACCACCAAGGGCCTGGATGCCGCTGTGTCCTGGCTGAGTCCCTCACTACAAGCTACAGGGGCAGTATCCCTATCTTTTTGTAACGGGTGGTTTACAAATGCCCATTCATTGATTTAGATAAGGTGAGGTCAGGAAAGTTAATCATGGTCTCACTTACTTCCGAAGTTAGATTTAGATTATGATCATTGGCGTTAATCAATGTCATAAACTCAGTTAAAGTTTCATGGCTACCCTTCCAGACGAGGAGGATGTCGTCTATATAGCGAAGCCATACATCGATATATTGAGTACATCGATACATGGCTTTGGAAAAGACGCTCACCTCCTCCCACCATCCGAAATAGAGATTTGTGTAAGTCTGTGCACATTTTGTGCCCATGGTGTTCCCTTGCAATTGTAAAAATAATTTTTTGTCGAACAGAAAATAGTTGTGGCGTAATATAAATTCCATAAGGTCACATATGAATTTACTGTGAGTTTCAAAGTGTAGACTCCTAGAGGATAGGTAATGTCTAATGGCAATAAGCCCTACATCATGTCGGATACTCGTGAACAATGACTCTACGTCAAAACTGACTAGAAGAGTACCAGGTTCCACTATGATGTCATCTAAGTGTGTTAGAGCATCCTTTGTATCCCTGACATATGATGGTAATGACGTTACAAAGTTTCTCAGTACTTGACTAATATATATACTGGCTTTTTCTGTTAGCGATCCCATCCCCGAATAGGTCTTCCTGGGGGTTTCTCTGCATGTTTGTGTATTTTACGGATGCTGTAAAATGTTGTAATTGTAGGGTTACGGACCATAATATATTCAAATTCCTGTTTAGATATTACTTTAGAATCTAGACCATTTTTCAGGATAGTGGCTAATTCCTTAGAAAATGTGTCAGTTGGGTCTCTTTCTAGGAGTTTGTAACACTTACGATTGTCACCAGTCAGTTACTAGATACAATTGGTGCATTGCTAGAGAGAGGACAGGGCTCAAAAAGGGGTGTGCCATAGCCAGTTTCAGAAGAGGAAGGGCGTGTGACTTTGTAAATTGTTGCTATAGATACTGTGGCGATGAAAGGGTTAATCAGGCCATTAATAAAGGCATTATACCCAGCGGATTAACCCTAAATCGCATTGGGAGTGAAGGGGTTAAATGTATGTGCATCACCCTGATGTGTTTTCCCCTACACCCCCTGTCTTGTCCCCATTTTGCAGTCTATTCCCTGACTGTGGTAATATGAATGAGTACAAACTGTGCAGTTAGCTGTTTAGACACAAGATGGCGTTGTGAGCGCTGAACCAAGCGCTGATTGAAGACGCGTGGCTGTGTATGGGAGGGCCACTTTGAAGAATAGGTATCCATTACTAAGCAGTACACCTCGCAACCGCAAGGTTAATTGAATAAGGGGTTTGCGTTTAAACTGAAGTGGATTCTGTCAAAATGTATCTCTTGCCTTGTTAGCGACTTAACTTGAAAGGGGGAAAATATATTGACGTGGGAACTAGGTTAACTATGGACCTCACATCATAGCCCTTTCAATTAAGTACACTAACTTGCGAACGGAGTGGGCTAGCACTCTAATTTTTGGAGTGCAGCTCAGAATAAAGAAACCATGCACCCACAAATAAAGTTTATTCCAGTGACACAAGCAGAACATACTTTAATAATAACATTTATTTTACTGTTGGTTTTAAATGTGCAGGCAGGAAAGGTTTTTTCTGTAAGCCCGGGAAAAATCCTTTAGCATGCAAATATGCTAATGGTGAATGAGCTGAGGGTATTTTCCTCTCCGTACTTCAAAGAGCCCCTGCTAAGTGGGAGACTCTGAGTCTAGTGAAGTTGAAGTCCGGAGATGAAAAGCCTCAGAGATATAAAGTGTAAAAATGGCTGGGATGTTGCTGAGTGCCAGATCCCGGTACTCAGCATGACCAAACCCCATACTGAGAGTCGCCATGTAAGGGGTGGACCCCCGGTATGGTAAACCGCAAGTCAGGCTGACACATGCGCTTTGCAAACCGGAAAGCCTTTTTTGCCCGTTTGGCAAACTCCGGGCAAAACGGGGATTGGTGGGTTAAATGTTCCCACGGAGGGGATTGGGCACGCATGTTAGAGATAGGACTGTAAACCCTATAAACCTGCCTGCCGAGCTATCCTCTGTGTGATTCATGACTTATCCAAGCTTTGCTCAAGATTCCGTTCAAGTAGAGCGGCAGTGGTTCCAAAACGCAAGGGGTTAACAACATCGCAACCAAGAATTTACCCCTACTTCAGGAATTCGTTAGCCCTGGGGACTGCCAAACGAATTCCAATGAACTGGAATGAAATTCTTTCATTTGGCGGAAATATTAGGTTGGCAAGTTGCGACCTAGCCAAAAGGACTTTAAGCCAGAGACTTTATTTCTTCAGCTTTCGTTCAATGGACAATTAATTTTGTTTCCCCATTCCAGTAAGTGATTATTATGTGTATTCTGAGGTTGTCGTGTGTTTGTCTATAAAGGAAATAAATGACAATTTATTTTGCCCGTCTTGTTATGCTCAATCGAGAATCCCAAAAATATAATAGTGTTGATAAGTACTGGTCCACAGTGACAGATACAAAAAAGTCTTGTTACATTATAATACATTAAAAATGTACTTCAGAGTAAAAAAAAAATGCCTTTAGTATTTTCTCATAGTACAGAACAGATTTATTAAAGAAAACACACATGTAGGATATTGCTTGGTCTGCAGCTTTAAACGAGTTAGCTGACACACATACTGTATTACATATTTATGTGTTTAAAGATTCCTTCCCAAGCCTGACCTAGCTTAAACTCCACTAACAATCTATATCAAAGCAGAGGTGCGTGTTCAGGTAGTTTCTAACAACTGGAGCAGACACAAGGGAAAAAACGAGGGTTCCATACAGTATGCTATACACTTTACATCACCTACCAGGGATACTGTATATATACACGTTACTTAAAGGAGCAGTCCCGCCTTCACATCTTTTTAAATCTAACCTGAACCAGTGGGTTCCCTGGGGTGTCCTTCTGCACACTATGTACAGTAGCTTTCTTTGTTTGAGACAGTTTCTGCTCCTTACTAGACAGCAGATACAAACAATGTCACACTTACTGACAGTTAGAAAACCAACAATCGCTGATTGATTGCCTTTTCCTCACATATAAGACTATCGTTTGTCTGTTAGGGCACAGCGATGTTGGCCTGTTCACAGCTTCCCTTCCTTCCTAACTTGGCCTTGTTAGCTTTTTCAAGATCCCCAGAAGGATGATGAAGGAAACACTAAAAGTTTCCTTGCACTTAATTTGAAATGCAAACACAGGGGATTTCTCAAATAAACATACACAACGCTTCCTCTATCCTCTGAAGTGTAAATCTTATGGAAATCTGCCCACACCTGCCTTGATGATTTCCTGTCTCAAACAAGAAACCAGGCCTGTCAAACGCAAGACTTTATCTAAGCCCAGCATAGCTTTATGAAATGTGGCCAGTGTAAGCTGCACTGTACTTGCACAAAAATACAGATGTAAGGAATTCACATGCTGAAGAGCAGGATTAATATAATCAGGGGTGGCAAGCCCTTAGATGCCTTCAAAAGGACAGATAATGTAACATGGATGGGAAAAGCCTGAGAATGCCTGTAACAGGGACTTATCCCTGTGTAAGAAACTGCTTCTAAATCCAGCAGGGAGCTGGTTAACTGCAGCCAGGCAATTAACCAGACTCCCCCATGCTAATTAGGAATCTGAGACAGGTTTAAAACTCCTGCTAAAACAGACCCAGAGAGATTTTCCTCAGCACACATGGGGCTGACATGAGCGTCTTGAAGCACACAGGAGAACTGTGTGCTGACAGCAAGACACGAGGGGACAAGACTTCTATACCTGGACACAGAGATTTCCATTGTACACAAGGTTGCTGACCGAGGAGAGCAGAAATGCCTTCCCCTACAGAATCAGAAACAGATAAGAGACTTTCTTGTTGGACTGTTGTGTATATATGTATATATTTGAGGTGGTAACCAGCTTAGCTAGCCACTAGCTAGTAAATGTTTAGTTATTCTCAAAAGTGGAGTAGGCCTTTATTTTGTTTCTTTTTGTATTTTTTGCCTTGTTAAAGGAACAGTCTCAATAAAGCCAGGATTTCGTTTCACCCTAATGGGTCTCCATTAAATGTACCGCTGCACACATCTCTTACAATGCCATTACAACAATGCTGACATAATCAGGCGTCATGATGACCAGCTATAATAAACTAAAATAGGGGCTGGAAAAAAGAAAAAAACCAAGGGGAGGGGTCCAGTTATTAGGTTGATGAGCTGTGAGAGCCTCAGGTGCCCAGAGAAGGTGAGACTTGCCAGGAAGCAACAGAGGCAGAGTTGCTAGAGTTATGAAGTCCCAAGGGATAGCTTGCAAGCTGCAAGAGGTCTTGTGACATCTCTGAAGGACTCTGATAGAAGTGAGGAAGCCCAACCAGGACCACAAAAAGGAAGGACATGGATCCTAGCAGAAGGGTGGTGCCGGCCATATAATGGGTCCTTGTGTGATAGGAAGACCAACTTGGGACCTGTTGGAGGGTCAGAAAAAAAGCAGAAGTGGAGGCCCTAGAGAGTTTGGTGCAGCTGTGGGAGAAGTTGCAGGAAATAGTAGTGTGAGCAGATTGCAGAACATGGGATGCATAGGATGCTGATTTAGTTCAGAAGAGTATGCTCTTAGTTGAACCTTAATAATGCCCAACAGGCTTTGTCTCTCTCGCTGGTTGATCCTGGGAGCTGCGGCCTCTCCAGCAGCAGTGTGGATGCAGGACATGGTCTGAACAGCTTAGTTAGTTAATAATAATTGTTTGTTCTTGTATAGCACTGCTAGTTTTAAGTAGCATTTTACAGAGACATTTTGCAGACACAGTCCCTACCTCGTAGAGCTTACAATCTATGTTTTTGGTGCCTGAGACACAGGGAGATAAAGTGACTTGCCCAAAGTCACACGGAGCTTCAAACTCAGTGCCAGAGTTAGTGTCTTTACTCACTGAGCCACTCCTTCTCTCTTAGTTCTAGGGAAGCCCTGGGAGGGTGACTAACCCCCTCATAGCCACATCTTGTTTCTTCTCCACAGATTCTACTGGTTCAGTGGTTTGTTACAGGGGTTCTATCCTTCTAGTGGCAGTAGATTGCACATATACAGTAAACACCAAGGACAGCGAACCCAAGCAGTCATGTCAACACTGAACTACACCAGAGTTCTGGGGAGCGTTGACTAAAACAGCACATGCCCAAGCAGTATTGAGAGTCCCGTTTAGACTTAGGGACTGTACATTTGAGCTGTGGCCCCATATGTTGCAGTTGTTTTATATATTGTGATTTATCTGTTGTTTCATATTTGTTGTGATTATTGTAAGCTTTCCATCATTTGTCCTTCTCTTTTTATTTTTTAAATAAAGTGAATCTGGTACACAGTTAAGGATATTTAGCCGTACACACTGCTAAACCTGCTGACAACTGCAATCAGTTTCCAGCTTGACAACACTCCTGGCCTGTCCAGATGTTCTTGTTGTTCTTCCTGAACTTGTATTGTTACTAGATTTGTCTTGTTTTGTCTGATCACAATTTTGCTAATATTAGAAGTGAGTGATGACTCATGTACATTTTGACAGGTATTGTACATCTCCACTAAACTTAAGTAAAGATACACAGGACCTGAGGCCAAGGTTGAGAACATTGTGTATTTGAATGTGTATTTACAGAGTAAACATAATAATGTAGTTTTGTAGGAGAAGCGCAAACAAAACAACCGAACAACCGACTGTACAAAACTTAAATTTGTTCAAAGCAAAATCAAATGTATTCACAAAGACACATACAATCAAGGCTTCTCTGTAGATACTGGTTCATCCTCGTTCCTCTGTGTGTTCTGTTCGTGTTGAGACAAATGATGACATCACCCTGAGCCTCCTAGACTGCTATGGATCTCTATGGGAGAACCTATTCTTCATACACATTTCCCAATGACTAGGTTGCTACATCAAGGGATACACACCTCATAGATCCTCTGGTTTAAATCGGTGGAATTAGACTATGCCCGCCTATTACAATTGTATCTTCAGAATATACTTAAAGATACCAAATTGTTGAAACTAACTTTAAGAGTAATATAGAAGAGTAAACACAATACAACAAGCCGGATACATTATTTCATGTGTGTAACATGCACAACTAAGACCACAGATGATACATTAGAGTTTACATTAAGCTCATAATATCTTTGCCTGCAACTCGGTACAAACTAAGTGTGTAATAACTAGAGCCCATATTAATAATACAGTGTATGCAGCTCTGTACACAGAACTTCTGCAGGCAGCTGTGAGCACTTCACATGCCTAGAAGAGCCCAATTGAATTTTGGGTGAAGTACAGTGGCTTGCCCAAGGTTGCAAGGAGAAATGGAGCTGGTATATGAACCAGGAGTTACCACTGAGTGATGATGGATGAACAAGATAAACTATGAGGAGAGTGGGGTGCATGAAATGATACAACTAGGCTGCCACATACTGTATGAGGACATCATAGAAATAAAGTGCAACCAGAAAGGGGGTAACTAGTTGGGTTGTGTTCTTCATCTTAAAAATCACTATCCCTCACTACATGTATGTATGTGTAGCCATGTAGCCCCAGGCTGTATATTTCTCTGCAATAGTACTATAAGTCCTGGTGGCAGCCAGCAATGTTAGGGTTAATCCCATCGCACATGGCCTAGGATGTGAGCCTCATTCTCCCGTAAAACACTTTGTTTCAGTTATAGGCCCTGTCTGCCTGGGAGGATACTAACTGGGTCACATGTATAGTGGTGTGATGCCTGTGAGTCATCTAGTCTGGCCCAGATACTGGGGCAGAGGGATTAACCCCTCCCCAGGTATAAAAGGTAGGGGCACTCCCTTTGGAAGGTGGTTCTGCCTGATCCCTTAGGGGGCGATGGTGTGCTCCTCAGGGAGAGAGTTTTGGGAGTTCCAGTCCTAGCCTTGAGCTGGTGTGTTCCCACCTTTCCCCTCATGAGGTAAGGATGTCCAGACTAGCCTGGGGGCCTCAAGCCCCTGGGATGCCTAGTCCTGTCTTGCCCAGGGAAGGGATGATACCCCTGGGCTGGGTGCCATGCAAAGACGGAACTGCTGTTGTGCCAAATAAACTTGTTGTACTACTACTGGCACTCCAGAATCGTTACTCTACGCTATGGAGGTTCCTGTGGGGATGAACCCTTGTCTATGGCAGGAGCCCTACAGGTGGAGGCGCTGCACTCACAAAGGCTGTACCTCAAAGCTCCCTACTATCACGGAGACTCAGCTTCCTGAGAACCAACAGGTGAGCACTACAGCACCACAATACCCTATATACCCTATATACCAGCAAATCTCCCTTAGGGGGGATAGGAGTGTTACATATGTATATATGTATATCTTTATTTATATAGCGCCATTAATATAAATAGTGCTTCACAGGAGTAATACACATGACATAAGAATATAAATACCAAATAATAAAAATAACACATAATGGGAAGAAGTGCTTCAGACATTAAAGTAACATTTAGGAAAATGATTCCCTTCCCCCAAAGAGCTTACAATCTTATTACTATTAATGTACTGCACAGATTTCAACGTTTGTCTAATCGCTACTTATAATATCCCCACATATCTAGCTGACAACTTCCCCTCTAATCCTATTAGCTTGAGTTATAAATAGATAAAAAAATTAAAAATAATGAGCAAAATAATTGGCAGATATAAATGGTTCCATTTTATTATTCTGCCTAAAAAAAATCATCACATTTATTAAAGAAAAGTAGATTGATATGTGCCAAGCTAGAGGTGAAAATATTTGAAGTCTTCATCATTTCCCCACATTGTGTTGTCTGGGGTTTGTTTTTCTTGCGGATTTGTACACATTTTCATTCCTCTGGCAGCTACTCCATTACTCTGACAGATGTCTGACCTTTCACAACTGATCCCATCAATATAGTTCTGTAGTTAAATCTGGATTTTACGTTTTTCTAAACCAATATGCGCAGCCTGCCAACAAAAAGATTGTCATAGAGCAGAATTGCTGCGCTGGCAAGAAAATCCAAGGCATATCTTGTTTTGATTGTTACCATGTGCTCATGGGAACAGGTAGTGAAATGTATTGTCTTGTGTTTGGTTTACTGACGCGAGGAGATCTAAAAGTCAGGAGGTGCTGCAGCAAAGCCTGCAAGGAAAGTCGTTGCTGTATTAAATGTAAAAGGGGAAATAGAACTACAATAGATCCATGGGAATGTGCTGACATTGGCAAAAGAGTATTGCCGGGGGGTCAGCAAGCTGCCTTTGTGGCGCTTGCTCAATGTACATTGTGCAAAATAAATATCAATTTCGGGCCAGCAGAAAGGAAACGCACACAAAAGGTGCTAGTGGCATGCAATCTGAGAACAGGATCTGGTATACCGACTACTGAATGGGGCTGGGGTATGAAGGGCCCACAGGGGGAAACTGATTATTGGGACCCACCATTATAGGACCATATGTAGGCTTTTATATACTGTGTTGTTGTATATATATATATATATATATATAATATATATATATATATATTATATAGATATATATATATAGATATATATATATATACATACATACATACATACACATATTTACTTGTACATGCATACTGTATACTTACACATGCATGCACTCAAACATCCTCTGATTCATGAGCGCTAGGTCAACTGTTCCAAGCCCAGCGGTGACGGGGGACCCAGCCATCCAAACTTGGAAGTTGGGCTTGATCAGAAACCAGGTGGCCAGGCCCATTTCTCTGCCAAGCTTAACAGGTGGGCACAAGAAGCTGAACAATTAGAGCAAGGCCTCCAACCCCCACACAACAAGCTTGGTGTGTGTCCCTCCGCTCAACTAGCTGTTGGTTTCCTAGAAACCCCTGCTCAACAAGCTGTCAGCTCCCTCCACCCCCCTCAACAAGCTTTGAGCCCCAGGAATACTGGTGTTGGGCCTGCTAATAGGCACACTAAAACATACACTTATACATGCATACATACACACATACATATTCGGGCAGATGTAAACTGACTCTGATAGACACATACATACTGTACACAAATAAGCACAGAGAAAGCTGATGTCAGACACAAACTGCCATGGGAGATCCAGCCAGTCTCTTGAATCTACCCAAGATCTCATGATTTATTCCAGTAGACTTGACCTTGAGGACATGATGTAGAGATGTGTGTTACCTCTCTCAAACCCCCATAGTGAGGTCGCGTGCTGCCAGGGAATAGGTAGAATATATCTAATGAAGTGTACAGAGTACACAAAAAGGTCCCAAATGACGGCGCACCGCAGACCAGAATTGAATTATATCATGGTCCAAATGTGCGACTAAACAAACATTTAAAATAATTTTATTATAACAAACATGATACTGAAGCCCAATGGGGTTTCCTCCAATAACCAGTGGACAAGTCCCCCCTGATTGAATCATTATCAATATAGTATGTTGATACTTTCTCCCTGCCATTCATTCTTTCCCCCCACGATTCTTTCTCTTCCCCCAACATTCTCTCTCCCCCGCCATTCTCTCTCTTCACCTGCCATTCTCTCTCTCCCCCTTCCACTCTGTCTCCCCTGCCATTCTCTCTCCCTCTCCCCATCATTCTCTCTACCCCCCCTTCCATTCTCTCAATCCCGCCGCCATTCTCTCAATCCCCCTGCCATTCTCTCTTTCCCCTGCCATTCTCCCTTCTCCTGCCTCTCTCTATCCCCTCACCATTCACTCTCCTCCTGCCTCTCTCTCTCCTCCCGCCATTCTCTCTCCCGCCGCCATTCTCTCTCTCCCCCCACAATTCTCTCTCCCCACTGCCATTCTATCTCTCTGTGGTGCACGTACATGTGTGATGTGTACGATTCCCATCCATTTTTATTGCTTTCTGTTAGGGAAAACACCCTGTGTAATTAGAGTCCCACCAAGATGGTCTGACATTACTCCCAAGATACCATGAGAGACAGGCTATGCCCAGATGGAGCTTCACAAGCCACAGGTTCTAGATACAGTTGGGCCCACCCCACAGGCGGGTCCATCACTGGCTCTTGCACAGAAGGCCACGCAGTGGCAGGCTACCCTGGGATGAGGGGGCTGATCTCCCATGCAGTAGTACTAGGCCCGCCAGGTGCTCCATGGATATGGAACACTACCAGTGCTATAAAGCAGAGGGATTCTATAGGAAATACAAGCAATACAAAGCCTCAGCACCTTCCTAGCAGGAAGAGATGGGAACAGGTAGGGAAGCCGCGCACACAGCATAGGCCAAAGATACGTTACTGGAAATACAAGATGACTTCTGTATATGACATATGAGACTGTGACCAGCAGATAATAAACTGCTGTTTGGATGAATAACGCTCCTGGTGACCATCATTGTGTGCAACCACTCAGCCTGCACCCTGCACGAGGCCTGCACCCTGAACAAGGTAATACCCCCTGAGCAGCCCTAACACCGACACTAATGTAAACTCCATAGGAGCCGGGCAGGGAGTGTAACAAGTGTTTGTTCATGCTGCGTGTACCTGGTCTGTGTATCTGGTCTCTGCGTATGCGGTATTTGATTTGTGTACATATGTATATAGTGTGCGTGTGTATTGCATGTCTGTATGTCTATGGCGCGTGTATCTGGTGTGTGTATGTATCTGGTGTGCGCATCTGTATATGGTGTGTATCTGGTGTGTGCATCTGTGTATATGGTGCGTGTATCTGGTGTGTGCATCTGTGTGTAACGGTGTTTCCCCCCCCCTCCCCCCCAATCTCACATTGGCTCCTTACGTGAGGAAACTGCCCCATGTTACAATGTAATGTTGTGTGGTGCACCTGCTGGCTTGCAGAACTCCTGAGTCTTCCGCGGTGATATGGGGAAATACATCAGGACTGGCTCATGAGGTAATGTTGAGAACTACTCACTTCTGGTACAGCGCCTCCATCTCTTTCAGGTCCCCACGATAGCAGGGAGGAGTCTCTCAAAGAGAACCTCTGGGTGCAGCTTCTCCCTGAATGACTCCACTCTCAGGCAAGAAGGTTCTTTCATGTTGGACATTCTTTATTAACATCAATAGTGGCAGACTGCCCATCATTGCGGCCGGTCTCTAGCCGCTCATCATAACGGTTGCCCACCTCAAGGAAGTCCCTGGACACCACTCCTATTCAGGGCCCTAGAAGCTGTCCTTGCTCTTCCCTTACTCCCTAATAGAGTTAGGGGAATAGTCTGCCCACCTCTCCCTAGGGGAGGGCCACAATCCTTTCCAGAGCCCTGGCAGTGTGTTGGGTCAGACAGTCTCATTCAGGTGGATGAGACACTGACTAAATTCAGGAAGTGTTGCATACTATATAGCTTCAGTAGGCACCACCCCTGTGTCACTGTAAGTCAGGCCTGCACAACTCGTTAAGCGAGAAGGGCCGAACTGCTCCAAGGAAAAAAAAATTGGGCCGCACGGGTAAAATCATTATCATCATCATCATCATCATCATCATCATCATCATCATCATCATCATCATCATCATCATCATCATCATCATCATCTTTTCTGTAAGTGGACACAGAGCATGATGTCACTTCCTTCACTACACAATACACATCACAGGGGATGAGGGAAAACCTCATGATTACTCCTGGCAAACCTGCCCTTATCAGGGATTACTGCACAGGAGGAGAAATACATATAACCCATAAACTACACAGGGTTACACTCTCCCTCTGGTGGAATCCAATGATCTCCACTTGGTCCTAAATTTGCGGGGCCTTCCTTCAAACAGGCAACTGCAAAACATACAGGGAACAACAGTATCATCAATACAAAAATACAAATACATTAGCACACACCATACATAATTCAACATAATGCCTAATCACCATAACTGCATTACTGTATTCAGAACCTCATCTTACCACAGATACTGTACTACCTCCTGCCTAGGAGAATCCAAACTTTGATAGTAATGTCTGGGATCAGGTTTCTTTACCTCTCGCCCGTTGTGCTCAATAATTGTAATACTGTATTATCTAGGCGGCCCATTTTCTGGTCTATACTCCATCTTATGCATGTAAATGTTTCTGCCGACACTCCAAACCCGCATCAGATAACATATCCCAGCCTCTGTTCGGTGTTCAGAGTAACTAGACTTTGACTTAAGGTAGTCCTCCACTGCTTCCCTTAGCCAGGTACCCCGATTGTCCTCAATCTCCTGCATTATGGGCTCGGGAACATAAGGATACTCAAATCCATGAGATTGCTTATATCTCGCTACTATGGCCCTCTCAGCCCTGCTTATTCTCACCAGCCTCTTATTCCCTGCTTTACCTGGCAGTACCCATGACAGTGGTTCTTCAGGGGCAATGAGATCATACAATATAGAGGACCCCTTTGGGATGACTATTCCCTTTTGGATTTCAGCCCACCTCCTCACTAACTCCTTGTGGCCTTCCTCAGCCGAGTTCTCACCCACATCCCACCAGTGATCAACTACATCTCCTCGCATCAGGATGAATCTAGTGCGGTCCAACCACTCAGAATACCCCTCATACAACGGGGCCCACCACTTGGTGCTATGCTTCGAGGACTGCTTCTTTACTACTAACGCAGTCTCAGGCCCTTCAGTCTCTCGACCAGAAGAGACACCAGATGTAGTACTTGAACGGGTGGCAGTCCCATAACGTTTTGGCCTTCCCCTTACAATATGGGTATAATTTGTGGGATTCATTTTCGGGGGTGTCACAGCAGGTACTACTTCCCTCCCTGACCCCTCATCAGATGTAAAACAGTCCCCCCAGTTCATGGCTGATCTAGGCCGTTCCTCCGACGTGTCCTGTGACTCCCCAGACCACCCTTGGCTCGATCGGGACCCCGAGGGAGACATGACAGGGGCAGGGATAGGGGCAGTGGCCTTGGGCAGAGGGAATGGGGAAGTATTCTTACATTGCGGCAGCATACTTAACAACTTGGCTATGCCACGACCCGTTGTGACTTTGGGCAGAGCAGGCTCACCACTCTTCTTGTTGCCCCGATTCTTCACCGCTTGCTAGCTGTCCATTTCTTCCTGTGACAGGCTGGTACTGATCAGCTGCGCTGACGGATGCTTCCGGTCGGCTCCGCTGTGGCTACCGGGAGTGACGTCATCCTCTCGCGAGGGCACGCCATCTTGGGTGGGGTCCCCTACCTGAACTTCCTCCTCCATCTCGACGTCCAGCGCCGGATGTTCGACGTCGCCCCTCAGCTCCACTTGGGCCTTGGTCGGGCCTTTCTCTTCGGCCGCCTCCATCGGAGCCTGTGGAAGGTAAGAGGGTATCTCACCACTCCACTGGCTTGCAATGGGATCCTCTTCCTCCGACCTCATCTCAGGTGGTTCCTCCGACACGCTGGGAGTCGCCACGGCTGTGGGACTCTTCCGCTGCTCCGTCCGCACCAGCGCTTGCTGTCGGGGAATTTCTATACTCAATGGCTCGAGGTCACTGGTAAGTAGCTCTTCCTTCTTTTCAGCACCGCTGTAGTGGCCCGCCGGTAGGCGCATCACCACCAACGCACGGCTCCCGTTCTCATTGTCCGACGAGGAGGATGCCGAGGATGGTAAGGGTATCTCTGCAGGGGACCGACAGCAAGGTTCCAGGTTCTCGCTGCGGTTGCAGGCCTCAGCGCCATCCTTCTTGGGCACCATCATTAGTAGCGATCCCCATTCTCCAGGATTGACCTCCTCTTTCTTGATTTTTGTCAAGGCCCCAGCCGTCAGCATGGCTGTAGCTCCTCCCGCCTCCGCAAGCCAAGGCACGAACGGCTCCATGGCCCACAAGTAGTGGATGCCGCATTGAGAACATCACCTCCTCACCTCCGATCACGGCGGGACTACGCGCACTCACTCACTCGCTCGCAAGCAGCGGGCACCGGAAGTGCCGCATTTGAGAGCGGGCTCGGCTCCCCCGGGGAGGAAGGAGAGCGGGCTCAGCTCACTGGAGGAAGAGGAGAGCAGGCTCGGCTCGCTGGAGGAAGAGGAGAGCGGGCTCGGTTCGTGGGGGGAGGGAGAGCGGGCTCGGCTCGCGGGGGGAGTGCGGACTCGGCTCGCGGGGGCAGGGAGAGGGGGCTCGGCGGGCGGGGGCAGGGAGGGGGGGCGCGGCGCGCGGGGGGGGGGGGGGGGGGGGGGGGGGGGGGGGGGGGGGGGAAGCAGCCGCCACTGCCACGGGCCGCACAGTGAGTGCCGGCGGGCCGCATGCGGCCCGCGGGCCGCGTATTGTGCAGGTCTGCTGTAACTGAACACAGAGCATGATGTCACTTCCTTCACTACACAATACACATCACAGGGGATGAGGGAAAACCTCATGATTACTCCTGGCAACCTGCTCTTATCAGGGATTACTGCACAGGAGGAGAAAGACATATAACCCATAAACTACACAGGGTTACATGTGTATATGGTGTGTGTATCTGGGGTGTGCATCTGTGTATGGTGCATGTATCTGGTGTGTGCATCTGTGTATAGTGCGTGTATCTGGTGTGTGCATCTGTGTATATGGTGTGTGTATCTGGTGTGTGCGTCTGTGTATCTGGTGTGTGCATCTGTGTATATGGTGTGTGTATCTGGTGTGCGCATCTGTGTATATGGTGTGTATCTGGTGTGTGCATGTGTGTATCTGGTGTGCGCATCTGTGTATATCGTGTGTATCTGGTGTGTGCATCTGTGTATATGGTGTGTGCATCTGTGTATATGGTGTGTGTATCTGGTGTGCACATCTGTGTATATGGTGTGTATCTGGTGTGTGCATCTGTGTATATGGTGTGTGGTCCGCCTGGCTCTTGGTCCAGTTTGCTGGACTTGCTCCCCGACTAAAGTTTGACTCCCAGCCCTTGTTAACTAGTAGCAATATTTGTGTCACATGTAAGTTGGGTTTACTGAACCTAACTTAATGAAAGCTCTTCTTTAAGTGATCTGTGGCGTGAGAATATGATCATTCATTTAGGACAGTGTGTGATATCATGTTGGACATTCCATGAGCTATTTCTGGCTTGCACAAAATGTAGAGAGATTGATGTTTCTCTGTACCAGGTTTTATAAAGCTTCACGAGAGATATTTTTTTTTGCTGTACTATTGTTTTCTCTTACTAGAATAGTTTGGCAGGATAAACGATCCATTGACATTTCTACAAATGATTAGTACCGTAGTTAAATTAAGTAACAATCATTTGACCTTTCAGATTATTCTTGTGGTTTTTTTTTTTACTGTAACTATACACATTTTTCAATTGTTTTTCCTTGCTTTTTGGCTTATTCTTCCTTAAGTGATCCAGTATTCTTTTCTTGCTGTTGTTATTGGCGTCATAGTGAATATTCTGAACCAAAGAGCTAAGTGTATTCATAAAATTGACTGTCCTGGCAAGCTGTTTGTATTGGTGACTGATGGCAGGTTATGGATTTCCCAGATAACTTTGTGATAAGTCCGTTCCCATGCCTGTGTATGCCTGTGTGTAAATGGTTTCCTGTGCAGATTTTTACACTGATGAATCAATTGGGGAATATTAATTATGTCGGCCACAAAACGGCTGAGAGTTTAGTCCAACTGGCCATGATTACCCAAATGGAAATGTAAGTTCTTCATTTATTCTCACTCAAAACAGGCAATAACAATGGATTATTTGCATGCAATGCATTCTCGTTGTGTTTCTACCGTTCACCCTGATAGTGTAAGATTTCTTTCTGTTGGCATTAACTTTGATTTTCAAGTTTCGCAGCTGCTACCTTAACTTTTCTTTAGTGACATACTGTACATGATTTTGATAACTTAAGCTTAAATATAACAATTGATAAAAGCTAGTGGCAATCTCCCATTATCCTCGGGCGGCACAAATGTCCGTCCCCATGTGAAGATGCCACGCTCTCGGGCTTGATGGGCCGGCACTTGACTGTGGTGGCTTCCTCCTGGCTGTCGCCCTCCTCCCGAATCGCTGCGTCAAATAACGACACGGGCGTCACCAACGCCACGTCCTACGGCGTCTCGTTGCCATGGTAATGTGACGTCAAATGACGTCATGCCGTCTCATTGCCATGGCAACTTGATGCCGTGACGTCACGTTGGTGACGTCCGCAGCGCCATTTGACGCTGTGATTCGGAAGGAGAGCGGCAGCAATGAGGAAGTCAGCACAGGCATGTGCCTCGGGGCGGCGGATCTTCAAATCACATTAGTATATAGCATCTCTGTGTTTTTAGCCTGGGTCACTGTAAACTGATCTAATAAAGAATTAAAATAATTCACAAATAGCTGTCTAATTTTTATTAAAACATGGTCTTTGTCACTATGATTTAAAGTCTTGAGCATGATACAGTTGACCATGTCCTTAACAACCCCCAAACTGTGCATGTTTGTTTTAAGGACAGGCACTTCTTTTTATCATTAAACGTGAGTTTCTAGCGTTATCCCATCGGCCGGGAGATGTGATATATCATTCTGGCAAGTCATCTTCCTCATCTTATACCAACACCAGCATTGAGACAGGAAGGAGACATGATGTAGACAAACATATCTACAACTGAGATAACAGACAATACTGGGCAGTTTTTGCCGTGGACGTGAGCAAAGTGGACGAAAGTTCTGCAAAGGAAAAATAAATGATTGCAGCTAGAAGCATGTGTACAAAGTTCATTGGTGTCTATTAGTACTGAATAATCTAGATTGAAATCTCTGCTTTTCTAAAGCCTTAGCCTGAAAACAAGCACGGGGGACATTAAAATTGCCCTGAACGAGCAAATGATACAGCACTAATTCTAACCTTGTGAAGGAGCCGCCCTATTTGCCTGATCATAATTAATTGTCTTTTACGGTTTTATTTTGAGCGCACACTTCATTTTCTTTCTTGTTGGGAAAACAGGGTTTATAGGCTTCCCTAAGCATACAGTATATGGCTTTCATAATAGACAGGCTGGATTATTAATTGTGTGTCACATATTTTACAATGAATCCACAAACCACCACCCTGAATGTTTGGAATAGCTGCAATATATGTTTTCTCCTTTTCCGCACTGCTTTTACTGTGTGGCTCTCAGTCCGACGTTCCAAACACTACCTAGCAGACCCCTTCGTGCAGCCAGGGCACGGAAGTATACCTGAAACACTGACCTCTGCCAGGTCTGGAATGTTCACAGTCAGCATTGCAGATATCATATTCTTAATATATTCTCCCACCTTCCGCTGACCCCGACCGTATCTGCCTTTTCAAATCTGAACCCGACTGTATTCTACAGTAGAAATTCTACTTTTTTCTATATACTGTTTATTTCGTGATAATTGTCACCATTTAACAGTAACAAGTGTAACCATATAGCCCCTGGCTACTAAATTCTCTGCCCTAGTACCATAAGTCCTGGTAAGAGCAGGCAGTGCAAGGGTTAACCCCCTCTCACATGGCCCAGCATGTGAGCCTCATCCTTTCATTAATACGTTGTTGCAGGGGAGGGGGGCTTACTCTGGTGGTCCTGCCCGGTTGCTGGGGCTTAGGAGTAGGGCACATCCCTGGTATGAAAGATGGCTCCCATCCACATGTGTGTGTCAGTTCTGAAACTTCTTTGCTGGCACCTAGTAAATTCTCATAGGACAAAATCTCCTTCATTGGGAACTAAAATGTGTAATAGAAGTGACATCATTAGATAGTGCTGGCCGTGCATGCGCAGAAGCTTCAGTCGCCACGTGCGCATGCGCAGAAGTATGTGTACCGGAAGTGACGTAATTGGTTGCTGATCACACGCATGCGCAGAAGCGGCTTTTGAAACATACTCACGTGCAAAAGTATCCGGCGCCGCTCACGTCTGTGGAGAAATGGGTTGCGGCAACTACGCATGCAAAGAGCTGAACTGTGCCAAATGCGCAGAAGTGTCCAGAACTACTTGCGCATGTGCAAAAACTGGCACAACCATCTGCGCATGCACAGAAATGGCCAGAGCCATCTGCGCATGCGTACTTTACAGCTGCACCAACCGTTCCGGGAGTTGCTCCGGCACCCGAGTCATCTTCTTGCAGCTGCAGTCGAGCAGATCCCCGAGGTGGCGAGATGGGCAGGAGACTCAGTCCCATCTCACCCCAAGCGCTGAGACACCTGCTCCCAGAACAGCTGGCACAAGCATCATGCCCCCCGCCCCCGTCTTTCCCCCATCAGCCTCCTCAACTCCTCCAAGCAACCCGAATTCCACATGGTGAGAAGCGTGAAAGGGAGCAAATTCCACATATGGCAGTATACCCTCCTTATTCCGAAACGGGTGGCTTGCATGCCTCTCACCCTGCAGAGAATCGGCAGCATGCAACTGGTATAAGACATTTTTACAAAATTGTAATCGGAGGCAATGAAAGATACGGCTCCAATATGTATGAAAACTCTCCCCCCCCCTTGTTTTCCCTTATCTGTGCAAGGTAGGGTGCTGGGCCTCCTGTCATTGGTCAAAGCAAACCCCCCTCACGTGACCAAAACAAGCCTTGCAAATTCAATGGGGGATGGTAGAGCATGAAAGATGGAGAGCAATGATTAGAGATTTACAGTTCTCCACCTTACACCTCTCAATCAACAGATTACAAAGATTGCTTATAAGGAGCCATTACAATGCAGTTTCTCTCTTCCTTTGCTTTCCTTTGAGTATTGCTACACCATGGAAGACAGTACAACTCTAGATAGCACGTTCTACGTGAAACGTCTTTGCGTTTTGTCACTGAAATTGTATTTTGATGTTTATGATTTTGATTGAATGAAAGACTTTTGAAATGAACGGCATTTGATACTTTAAAATCCAAAATATTTGTGTAACCCTCTTTCCCCCACCCAATCTCACATAGGGTCTCCTAGGGGATATACTGCTCCGGTTACATGTCTTAGGGTGGTGCATACCTGCTGGCAACAGGGGGCCCTGAGTCTCCCGCATGATGGTATAGGGGACGAATAGGACAGGCTTCTGGGATTGTGCCCAAATTCTACTTACAGGTGCAGCGCCTCCATCTTGTGCAGCCCCCAGTTGTATGGGGTGAAGTATCTGCAAAAGAACACGCCCCCTCCTCCCAATATACTTCAATCTCAGGCAGGAGGTATAGGTAAAATGCAGCAGCTTCTTTATCTGGTCTCCTTATTCAGCAGCATAGATCACAGCAAGTCTTCTCCCTTAGGATGTCCCTGAACACAGCTCCCAGCCAAGGGCACAGAGGGAGGTTCTAGCTCTTCCCCTATCCTCTGGTAGGATATGAGGTATGGGTCTACCCACACTCCCCGGAGGGAGGCCTCAAGCCTGCCAGAGCCCTGACAGTTTGGACAGGTAACCTTGCCCCTCTCACGGTAGGGACAGACTGACTAAATAGGAAGTTGCAGTACATTAAGCAGCTCCAGCAGGCACCACCCCTGTGTCTCTAATTGGACACAGACCCTGATGACATTGCCTTCACTGACTCACTGCACTGCATGAAGTGGGAAAAACCCATGATTGCTCACTTTTTTCTCACTGCCTGTTTGCACGTTTGCACGCAGCACATGCGCTATCCAGGCTCAGCGGGAACCGCCATTTTAACTTCTCAGTGCCGCGCGCGGCACTTTTGCACACAGCTGCCATCTTTGGTGAACCCACTGTGCTCATGGTAGCACAACTTTCACTCTTTGGTAAACACCACACTCCATTTCAGCTCTAACCATTGCTAAAATTGTAGCATACCCCAGGCTAGGTAAAACTCTCTTTTTGTACACCGCTGACGGTCCATTACAAATACTCTGCGGTTAGTATTCTGGTTACTGGCTAGAGTACTCGGGCTTCCCTGCAGTACTTAGGCGTCAACCTACTTTTGGCCACTCATAGTGCATATCCTATCAGAAGTCCTGAACCATGTTAACCAGGCTACCCCCTTAGGCATCCTACAACTACCTGCCTCAAGGTGACTAGGACAGCTACAGGGTATAACCTTGTATCCAGATCTACTTCATCCTCTAATGGCATCTAGGGTGTGCTTTGCGAGTGACTATCCCTAGATTCTAGATACCCTAGGAAAGAGGGATCTTCTGTGGTAGGGGAGAGGATTCTTACAAGATTGGATGAGACTTTAAACTAGGAGGGAGAGGGAAGGGACAAGCAAGAAGTCATGGGCTAAACAGAATAAATAGGACCTGGGAAATAGCTATGGGTCATACGGGTGTAGTGGGGAGAAGGGATATTTAGCAACAGGGAGGTACCAATATTACTGTAAATACTTATAATAGACGAAAAAAAGTATTGTAGAAGTAGTACCTTTTAATAGATAACATGTGGTTAAAAAAGTCCAAGCTTTCAGGACCTCAAAGGTCCCTTCTTCAGGCAGATATATGTCCATGGTCCTGAAAGATCGCATTCTTTGTAACCACGAGTTAGCAATGAAAGAAATCCCTTTTACTGAACTTTTTTTTGGTTATTCTATGGGCTAACATAGTACCATCCTCTGTAAAGATAATAAAAAAACCTTTAAAGACTAAAATCAATAGGAGGAGAAAGGTTGGAGCTGATAAGCTAACAAATAGTAGCACATTCCAAACGATAGCACAGAGTGGTACCCACCCTAAGTGCATGCTCGCTAATGCAAGAAGCCTGGCAGATAAAATGGGGGGAGCTTAAATTAATAGCCAGAAAAGAGCAGTATGATATGATAGGCATTACTGAAACATGGTGGGATGAAACTAATAACTGGGCAATTAATTTAGAGGGTTATTTTGGGGGGGGGGGGGTAAATAAAGGAGACAAAAAGTGGTAAGTGAAACAGGTATTTTGCAGCAATCTTACATTTCCCCTAAACACCAACCGTAGAGTTTGAGTATGGAAACGGGTGTGATTCGGGGAATACTTACAATTCCGTATATAATTCATAGACCCATATATAAAACAGATGCCTTTAAAGTACAGTTTTAACTCCTTCACTGAAGACGGGTGCCCTATGCTCTCCATGGGGTTATATTTGCACTAAGTGGAAGTTGGAAGATTAATCTCTCAGCAGCAGTTTTCTGGCAAGAGTTGGGCAGAAGTTACTAAATTGCATTAAGTCCAGACCGCATCAAAAGTACCTCATCTGCATATGCCTCTGATTTCAATAAGGTCTATATGACAGCCGGAGAACTATTTGAAGCAATATGGTTACAAACGAGGTGATTACAATGACTTCCATTTAAAATATGACGACAACCATATTTATATTTAAGCTGAATTTTATAAAGGGCAGCAGCTTTACTACTACCGCTGCACTGCACCGTACAGATTGACTTACTTAACCAGAGACGTTTGGAAGGGGAAGGTCAACATGAAAACAAAGCAGGGGCGTAGCTATAGCCCGGGCAGAGCCTGGGGGCCCTCACTCTTGGTGGGCCCGCTCTCCCCCCCATGTAGAGACAGGCGGGAGGAGATGGTATGCGGCGGAAGGCCCCCGGCGTTAAAGGATAAGCCGGTAGAAGAATCAGCACTTGTTGCAGAGCAGGACAGCAGGAGAGGAGCGCCGCCCCAGCGGTCAGACCCGGGAGTCTTTCTTACTTCCGGTGTCTGCTGCTAGAGCGCACTCCTCACCTCGTGCCGTCCTGCTCTGCCTCAAGTGCTGATTCTTCTACCGGCTTATCCTTTAACACCGGGGGGCCTGCTGCCGCATACCACCTCCCTGCACCTGTCTCCATTACCACGGGTAGGCATGGAGGAGGGGGGGAGAGATCTGATGAAGATAATGAGGGGGAAATCTGATGATGATGAGGGGGCGATCTGATGATGATGAGGGGGAGAACTGATGATGGCGATGAGGGGGAGATCTGATGATGAGGGGGAGATCTAATGATGATGAGGGGAAGATCTGATTATGATTATGAAGGGGAGATCTGATGATGATGAGGCGGAGATCTGATGATGATGATGAGGGGGAGATCTGATGATGATGAGGCAGAGAGCTAATGATGTGGAGAGATCTGATGATGATGTGGAGAGATCTTATGATGATGTGGGGAGATCTGATGATGATGAGGGGAGATCTCATTATGAGGGTGAGATCTGATGATGAGGGGAGAGCAGATGATGATGTTGAGGGTAAGAGCTGATGATGATGAGGGGGAGAGCTGCTGCTGCTGATGATGATGATGATGATGATGAGGGAGAGAGCTGATCATGATGCAGGGGAGAGCTGATGATGGTGATGAGGGGGAGAGCTGATGATGATGAGGGGGAGAGCTGATGATGATGAGGGGGAGTGCTGATGATGGTGATGAGGGGGAGAGCTGAGGAGAGAGGAAAGGGGATGATCATGAGGAGGGCTGATGAGAGAGAAGATCAGGGAGAGGATGGGCGAGGGAGAAAAAAAATTGCAGTCAGTATTAACATTAATGTGGCCCTGAAAAAATGTTTGTCCGGGGACTCGCGCATATCAATCTGCACCACTAGGCTGAAGTTTTTGTTTTAATTATGTTGATTGAAAGTACACAACATATTGCATGATATTGTATGTCCAGTTCCAGTAGACTAATTCCTCAACATACAACGATATAACGATTTTAATGTTTTTTTCCCCTTCTTTTTGCTTATTTCCATGTGGATTAGGCAATGAAAGAGGCATTGTGTAAGCTTACATAAGACCATGGTGAAAACTGAGTCCTTCTTCATGGACAAAGCAGAGAAGACTTTATTAGTCCTCTTCATGCTCTTGGCATGCTGGGCCTTTATTCAAAGGGCCTGGTAGAAACCAACGGTACTTGAGTGACTACAACTCAAGAGCAATTTCTTGCCTTTGTTTTGTATGTGTAACATTTAAGTGGCTGAATAGCCATATTTGCTATGTGGCCAGAACGCCTCTGTGGGCTGTGCTAGGGTGTTGGGAGGCTTACCATATTAACCCATTTGTTTGCATTTAGGACTGGGGGTACATGGACGAAGCATGCCTTGTTAACCTTTTTGTCTCATCTTGCACAACGCTCATGACCGGTCTAGCTCATATAGAAAGGTCAGACCAGGCATAAGGGCTATTTTAATTAGCTTTTAGATTCTAGCGTTTGTTCATCCTGTATGAAAGTCCCCCAGGGGACAGAATGGGATTTCTTTGCTTTGATAAATATATCAGTTTTTTACTACAGTTTTGCATCCAATGAACTTGAATATATAGACACTTTGTCCTTTCTTCTTTTTAAAGTGGTCTCTCTCGTTTTCTTCTCTCCTTCCCCCAAATTCCTAGAGCTTATCTCGTTCCCTGTGGAGACAATCGAAACGCTCCAATCGAAACGCTCCAATCGAAACGCTCCAAGCTCCAATCGAAACGCTCTAAGCTCCAATCGAAATGCTCCAAGCTCCAATCGAAACGCTCCAAACTCCAATCGAAACGCTCCAAGCTAGATGTTCATGTGCACGACTCTTCTCGCTATTTAGCAAGAGGTCTCCTCTACTTGGCTATCAGAGTACTCCTTATCAGTACAGGAAAGAAAACACATTCCGCTTGACCAAGTATAATCTTCAGTACGATTAAGATACTCATAAATAACGATAGAACCGACCATTTCAGAAGTAAAGAAGTCAACAAGCAAAGGAAGGTTTAAATTATTGTCTAATCCATTGTGCCAAAATACCTTTGTGCTATCTACTACGGAAGTCGGTTTCGTTATAAAAGCATTGGGCGTCAAGTTTTATTCCTTAGGTGTTTTCACAGGAGGAATCCACTCTCCATATGTTTGGTTCTTTAATGTTTTCTTTATGATTCATTAAACAGAGTAGAGGAAATGGTGTTTGTGGCTCATCTAGATTATTTCAAGGCTCAAATAGGTAACTGGAAACATTATTTGAGAATTCATTAAAAAAAACTTAAGGGAAACTAAGGCCAGGATTCACCGAGCTCTGATATGGGGTATTCTGTGTTAATGGCATTAACTTGAACGGCTGTTAACATGGGATCTCGCTCTGATAGCCCATATCAGAGCCTAGTGAATCTCCCTCTGAGTGCGATTATGGTGTATGGCCAGTGGCGGATTTCCCATGAGGCACGGGCCTAAGGCGGACATATATGGGGGCGTCAAAAATGTCCGCCCCATATACATTTGCCGCGCTCTCGGGTCAATCGGATCTGATGGGAAGTCACTTAGCTGTGGCGGCCTTTCGATTTGCAACGTCAAATGACGCCGCGGACGGCACCAAAGTGACGTCGCACGGTCTCTCGTTGCCATGGTAATTCAGCGTCAAATCATGTCATGACATTGCGTTACCGTAGCAACACGACGTTGGTGACGTCCGCGGCAGCATTTGATGCAGCGATTCAGATGCAGAAGGAGGGCGGCAGTAAGCAGGCGGCTGGCACAGCCAAGTGCCTAGGGGCAGCGGATCGTGAAATCCGCCGCTGTGTATGAGGCACATCCATCAAGCGCTGGTTAAAGCCCCCGATCATTCAAGTCAATGGAAGCCAACGTTGGATTGTGTCCACTACCCCGTACTGCAGCTTCATGTATCTGCCCCTAAGTAAGTAAGTAAGCCGTGCATAGTTCGCTTCCCCAGAAGACTGAGAACGCATCTTTTAAAAATAAAATCCCATGTTCATGATCTCCCCGTTTCCTGGCTGCAGCATTGGTAATTGATGGCAGCGTTACATTAAGCACTTTGGTAATTGATGGCAGCGTTACATTAAGCACTTTGGTAATTGATGGCAGCGTTACATTAAGCACTTTGTTCTTGCTCTTGTGTTTTTTTTTTTGCATCCAAAGCGAGCAGGAAGTTCCGCTGGCAATTTCAGTTTTATGGGGTAAAACAAAGACGGCCTTAGTCTCTTCTAAGTAGGATCACAGTCTGATTGGCTATGCGATTTACCATCAATTTGGGAAGGATGGGGACACATTTTGGGTGCTGTCTGTGGGGCTGCTGCTGTGCGGTGCTGTTACTGAGGTTCTTGTGTTTGTGTGATGGCCCCATCCCACAAGTCATGGCTACGCCCACCCGACCCCGTTTGGCCCCCCCCCCCCCCCCCACAACGAAAAAAGTCAGCTGCAGACCGCAGATCGCGGTGCAGTGACTTGCACGCGCCGACGGCAAGCAAGGCGCCCGTGCAGACGCGTGCAGCGGGGCCTCAGCCGGAGAAGAGTTGCCCCTGAGGTTCATCCTGGCTGCACCAGGATCCTCTTGGGCTGGAGGTGCTCCACTGACCGACGAACCATCCATGATAGCCTGTCCTGATGCCACCCCATACCACCGCGCAGTTCTCTGGCCTCCTGATCCACCTCACAGGTATGCACCAGCACCAGTATAAATCGGTAGCGACACAATCTCACTTAGGCTGCGGCCAGGCAGGGAGCGAGCTGGTGCTCATGCGCAGTGATGTCACGCTCCCTGCTCGGCCGGGAGATTTGTTGCCGGATAGGTGCGAGCACGGGGGGGGGGGGGGGGGAAATGGGGGGGGCCCGCCATTACGTCACGGAGCTGGTTCGCCCTCATTGGGCAAACTTCTCACGTGATGCGCGAGCGAGAGACAAATTCAATTTTGCTTGGTCCGGCAAGCAGCTAAGCGCCGGGCATGCGCAGACGCTCGCTCACGCTGGCCACACACATTGCTGCAATGTGTTTCATCGCGGCCAGCGTGAGTGCCCTCGTCCGCTAAGCGTCCCCCCCCCTGACCGCAGCCTTAAGGAGGGGGAAAAGGTGCTACATTAAGTTAAAAAAGATACACTGAACACAACTTCCATCGTACAGAAAAGAGCAACAAAATACTCAGAAAAGAAAGAGAACAGGAAGTGAACCATCAATTGTGTAAAGAGACATAAAAATGTCAAAGGAAATAATTAAATCAAAAGACATAAAATGCTGTGCACGTTGGAGCATGTCACGTGGTATAAATGTATCGTACCGATAATCTGTGTAATGTAATAAAACATAGTTCCAAAATGAGAGGGAAAACCCAGAGATCTCTTATCTGCCTTAGTAAAAAAAAACATTTCATATCACAGAAGCAAAGAAGTGATGTTTCCAGTGTCTTTAATCGTGACATTTTTATCAGGGTTCCCATTTATCAAAACATTTCTCTGATTTAATCTAAGGCGGTGTCCATTGTTTATCTTCTCAGGATTGCAAACAATTCTTTATCCCGCTGTTTGATTAAGGATGGCTTCTTTTTGATCCAATTAAGTGAAATCCCTTTTCTGGCCACACAGGCAAAAATATCTGTTAGAGCAGGGGTACGCAAACTGGGGGGCGCAAGATTATTCAGGGGGGGGTGTGGCGGTTGCAGAGGCCCCCCGCTTTTCCCCCAAGGCATTTCAATTAATGCCGGAGGATCGCGAGGCCTCTGCAACATCCCTTACCTTGTCTTCGGCTACTCATCGCCGTGGCAACATGGTGTCAAATGACACCGCGGGGTCACGTGACCCCGTGCTTCATTTGACGCCAAAGACAAGGTATGGAGGGGGGCACGAGTAGGCAAAGTTTGCGCTCCCCTGTGATAGACTATAGCACTATACCAAAGAGTGGTGACCATAGTTTGTATAAATGAAGGAGGTCTTTAATCCAACTGTAATGTGGAGTTTCTAATAGATTAAACAAAGTTTATTAAATAATGGCAATTTTTTTTTTTTTACATTTTGCCACATTTCCAAAACTTTGTGTTGCGTGCAGAAGTCCCTCTACATTTGGGACTGGAGCAGTCTTCTAAAACTATTATAAAAGGCAGGGTTTTTTAGGGGACATCTAAGCCCTATTGACTATTCTAAACAGCATTTCTCTTAGATCAGTCAAATGAACTTGCTTACTTCAGCAAAATAGGGCTTCTGTTGAAATCTATCTACATCCCGTAACTATTGAACACATCCATACAGCTAAATCTCAAGAAAACGACTTCATTCTGATTCTCTTTGACCTGTCCTGTGCTCTCGATACTCTTGACCACCCTCTTCTCCTGCACATGACCCTTGTGTCCTTGACTATAGCCCATTCTTTGCTTCCCATTGACCCTTGTACCCACACCTCTTGCCCATCCCATTTAATAACCCACCCAAATAAATACAGACACCTTGGTTGGGTACAAATGGCCAAAGCCATTTATTAATCATAAACAGCAACCTCCGGGACCTGGTCAGAAAGTAGCCCCAATCAGTGAACCTTATCATGCTCTCCGCCGCTACATGACCTAGTGAGCACACATGTTTTGTACCAACAAGGGGTTCCTCTTAGGTGTACACCCTTAGGCCCGACTCACCTGGTGTAACGGAATGCTCACCACAAATAAGGCGTGACCGCGAGGCCAAGGTGGGGATAGAAATATAACGCCACCCACAGCCGCGTGGGCTCGTCTGGAGTGTAGATTGGTCGAGGTAGCCGGGTCGGGGTTGGAGAGGTAAGAATGGTCAAGATACTTGCTGAGGTCTGGGTTGGGGAGGTGCGGATCGTTGCAGGTATTATTAGCCATGGTCAGGATTGGAAAGATGAGGATAGTCGTGGTACGTTTGCTGTTGTCTGGGTTGGAGAGGTGCGAATCGTCATTGGTAGCCGTGGTCAAGAGTATAGAAGAGCGGAGTCCAAGAAATAGCCGGGTCAGGAACAGAGTAGCTAGGAACCATGATTTCAAGACAAAACTGTGGAGGCAAGGGTAGCAGTGAACACTTCGAAACAACAAAGGTTTATGCTCGGCCAATTTGCCAGAGAGCAGGCTGAGCATATATAGGAAGCAATGACCAATGAGTGGATGGACAAAGTGAAGGCGCGTCAACACTACAGGCTGTGATTGGCTGAAGTGGTGCAGGAGATAGGTGTGGGAAGGATTGCAGATGATGATAGGTGACGCGGTCCAAGCGCGCATTGTGCGCGCGTCACGCATGCCATGCGCCGATGCCATCACAGCGTGGGCGAAACCTGGAGGTGGAGCCAGGAGATTCCACATTTAGCTGCTTGCGTGATGCACGTGCGCGTAGTACAGCGGTTAGTGAAGGGGGGACCAGCTGATGTGTTGCAGGGAGCGGAGAACCTGGTCGCGGGCTGAGGTTATGCCGGGCGCATGCCGAGGATGGCGTGACTCCCGGATCCTTACGCCTCCCTCTGACTGAAGAGCGCATCTTGTTGGACCTCTCACATTCCACCAAATTAACCACCTGGGCAAAACTGACCAGTCCGCAACCCTCCAACGCTGAGGCCAGTTTACCCCTCAAATTTGTCTCGCTGCCACCAACAGCAGCGCAGCCTTTTCTAACATCCTACAACCGCTATAAAGTCAACCAAACTATTTCCAACCAGAGAACACCCCTCTCCTTATACCGACTAGCACCGCTGACCCAGCGAAGGCACCAACTCCGACCATACCCTCCCTGCTGCTGTGAATACTTCCATTAACCAGGCAACATCCTGACTGCTTGCATTCCTTTATCTACCTATTACCTCTGGCCCCGATCAATAGCCCCCACATGTAGGATCTGATATTCGGGGACTCCCTATGCCTACTCTCCCGCTTAACTCCTTCAATAGCTAAAGGTCGAGGCAACAAGACATCATGTCTACCTGCCCAAGGGTCAACACCCTACCAAGCAGCCTCCTTCCCTGCACTGACCCCCCATAATACTCTTTCCCTTCCGAAAGCAATGAGAGGCGTGTGCCCTTCACCTCCACAAGACAGGCACTCATGTTTGAAGTGGCATGACACCCCCCACTTTAAATTCACCTTCATTGAACCACAACATATTCCCTGCCTAAGCGCTGCCGGCTGTCCTGATTGCCCTGCGCTCGTGGTCTGATCTTGAATGGGGGATGAATGCTGCTGCGTCATTTTTGACAACCACAAGTTCATGTCCTTCAAGTCCCATCTCCCATGCTTCCTAACTGCCTTGTGCGCCCTAAAAACCCTTGTCGTATTTTCCCCAAGCGACCCCACCCATAGCCTGACGTGCTCCTCCGCGGGGGAGAGGCCGGGGTGGAAGTGCTGTCTGGGAGCTCCTCACTGCCGGTGTCACTCCCGCTGACCTCTCCTTTCGACCCATGCTGAAGCTCACCAGGAACAGACAATCCCTGCAGAGAGATGATTCCCGAGGACAGCGCTTAAACCTTTTGGGGAGGTGACCCAAGAAATGAGAGATAAGTCACCTAATGGGTCAGAGATTTCTTTCTTCACTGTTTGTATCCGTGGTACTGGCCCGTCCTGGTTTACCTCCTAACACTCTCAAAGCTCCTTTTGCTTCTCCTCTAGCTCTACAGATCTCTCTGTTGGTGTTCCTTAAGTCAGGGGTGCGCAAACTTTTCAGTTTGCGCCCCCCTGCCTGTTTTCCACCCATACATGTGCCCCCACCCCCCTTGCCTGGTGTCCGGCGTCTTTTGATGTCACGACGTCACATTGCCATGACCCCACGGCGTCATTTGACGCCACATTACCATGGCAACGCGGTGTGACGCCGGAGACCAGATAAGGGAAGTTACAGAGGCCTTGCGCGCGCTCCCCGGGATTTAATTTAATCTTGCGCCCCCCATTTTGTGCACCCCTGCTCTAAGTCTATGTTTTAGGGTGAACTCTTTCCATTTTTAAATCCCAGCTGAAAATGCACTTCTTACAAGAAGCAACTTATTCATTGTTTTGTGCTTACTCTACTGATTTAAATGCACTTGCCCTACCTGACGTACACTTTTAAATAAATGTCCTTTTGCTCCTCCTGTGTCTGCAAGTGTCCCTATATACTACTTAGATGCTAAGCTTTTCAGGGCAGGGTCTCCCTTAGCCTTTATGTTATCAATTACTTGCTGGCCTTATTCCAATTGTTTATACTCTCTTTCCCTTGTATTGTAATTTTGTAAAGCGCTGGGTGCACGGGGTTTGAGCATATTTATGAAATTCACCACAAACATTTTTGATTTCGGAAAATCAATGCTGCCTGACAAAGTATTCCCTTTACAAAAATTCAGATCTTCGAAAAGAATTGCTTCAGCATAATGCCTGTTTTGCCGGTAATCGTAAAAATGGTCGCTTGGGATATTAAACTTCTGTCTCAGCTGTTGAAACGTCTTGATAGTGTAACGGTCTTTCCTAGCCCACCCAATCTCACATTGGCCCCTGTGGTCTACAAGCCCCATTACATGTATGTATGTCGTGTGGTGCACCTGCTGGCTTACAGGACTCCTGAGTCTCCCGCTGGGTTGGTATGGGGATATCAGCACGACAGGCATCTGAGGTAGTATGGATTGAGTCCTACTCACATCTGATGCAGCGCCTCCACCTCATCAGGATCTCTGTGACCGCAGGGGGATGTATCTGATGAGGACCTCCTCTGTGGTGCCTCCTTCTGTGTAATGACTCCACACATACACAGCAAGGGTCTTGTGAAATTGGGCATCTTTATTGACATCATCACGCAGACTGCCCCTCACAGCGGTTAGTCTAGCCGCTCATTTTGGTGAAGTACATCCTCTCAGAAGTTCCTTCCCTCTCAATGGAGTTGGATCACCTCCCCCCTCAGGGAGATCACCACCTGTGTCAGGTCCCTGATCACAGTGTAGATCAATCTAGTAATTATATCTGACAGCCCTAACTGCTGCAGACCTCCCGAACTGAATCATAACTGAACCCCTGATTAACACACTAACTTTAGGCAGTGCTGTGTCTTATATAGACTCAGAAAACAGCCACACCTCTTGTGTCACTAACGGTGGACACAGAGCATGTTACCACTCCCCTTGTGTACATACGACACCTCACCAGGTTGTGAGGGCAAACCTCCATGATTGATGGTGGCAATCCTGCACACTTACCACGCTTTATTGCCAGCATGAGAAAGAGCTGTATACCATTTTTATACATGGCTGCAATAGATTCTGTACGAGGGTCAAAACATATGTGATCTGTCCAATGCCTACATGCTACCACATGTAAAAAGAAGCACAAGAATTGCCATCAGTAATATCAGAGTTTCCTATAAAAGGTACAAATATAAATAAATTCAGATAGACAAATTGTCAAGATTAATGATACTGTTGTTTCTTGCTGTCCCTCTTCCCCCTCCCACATATTTTGTTATTAATACGGTGAATTATTATTTTGTATATTATTAATATTATTTTTGTATTGTAATATTGTTGTTTTAATTTGGTTGGTTATATTGCTCCTCTACCGACCTTTTACCATTTAATTTTATGAAGACTTTGATATGTTGTCATATATTATTTGTTGTGAATGGACAAATCAGAGTCCTTAAACCATGCTTGTGGGTTACAAACCAAAGTCTAACTAAAGTCTGAAAAATTATTAGGACTACTACCACAAATGTCAATTGACCCCCCCTTCCTCCCCCATATATGATCTATTACTATTATTGTTAAATATTATTTATATTGTTATTATTATTTCTGTAATGTATTGTCAATTTAATTATGTTGGTTGTTTTTTTTTGTTCCCAACCCACCCCTTCTTCTTTGTCCTGTAACCACCCCCACCCTGATTATAACTGAAAAACAAATAAAAAACGGTTTGAAAAAAACCCAACGTATTTAGACGTATCGATGGTATCTATCTATTTCTCCCTTTCTATTTTAACATAAATATTGTCTGAATCTTTCCAAAATATATTTGAAGAGCATCCCCTCTCCCCCCCACAGGTTTAATAGATGTGCATCTTTATTTAAATCTGGGACAGTACCACTGCTTTATTGATGACACCTTGACCTCTGGGAATATGCCGACTTTCACATTCTTTAATTGTACACATATGGCACCCCGAGGAAGCCAAAAGAACACGAGGTTCAGCTCCGATACTGAGGGGAACTTACACTGCAGAGAAATGTGATGTAATGCTTCTTTATTAGTGTAACGGATATTCTGACCTGGCCTGACCCACCCAATCTCACATTGGCCCCTGTGGTCTAACCAGTCCCCATTACATGGTTGTGTCTGGTGGTACACCTGTTGGCAACAGGACTCCTGAATCTCCCGCATGATGTTGTGTGGGGAATGCCAACCCTGACAGGCAGCTGAGGTAGTGTGCATGAGTCCTACCTATATCCAGTGCAGCGCCTCCACCTCATCAGGATCCCTGCGTCTGCAAAGGGATGGTTCTGATAAGGAACTCCTCCGTGGTGCCCTCCTCTGCAGAGTAATTCCAGACTCACACAGTGGGGTTGTCTTTGAACAGGGCATCTTTATTGTTGCTTGGTGGTATGGGCCAGCTGCCCCTCA
The DNA here is from genome assembly GCA_036426205.1 of Ascaphus truei. NCBI lineage: Eukaryota > Metazoa > Chordata > Amphibia > Anura > Ascaphidae > Ascaphus > Ascaphus truei. Next base: position 9,506,372 of record CM071568.1, read on the forward strand.
CAGCTAGCAGTCTAGCCGCTCATCTCTCTGCTGCACTCCATCTGGAAGGTTCCTCCTTCTCCTAATGGAGTTGCTTTCCACCTCTCCCCTCAGGGAGATTCACCAGCTTGTTTCTCTTGAGCTGCACAGACTCACAGCTATGGCATCAGACACTGCAACACTGTTGCAGACCTCCACATGACTCTCCTGAACAGAGTCAGAACACCAACTGAACTGAACTGCTAACTTTAGGCAGTGCTGTGTCTTATATCACCTTTAGAAAACAGACACCCTCTGTGTCACTAAGGGTGGACACAAAGCATGTTGTCACTTCCTTTGGGACATATGACACCTCACCAGGGTTTGAGGGCAAACCTCCATGATTGTTGCTGGCAATCCTGCATACTTACCAGGTTTACTGCAAGCATGAGAAAGAGATATGTACACCAATTTTACACATGGCTACATTAGAAAGATAGTATATGCATAGAACAGCTTTGTACCTGACAGCGAAGGGCACAACAAGAAGGGGATAAACGCATCAGGGAATAATAATAAATAAAGCAGAGAATGGAGATAAGCCAAGTGGTCCTTATCTTCCATTAATATTTATTCTTCATAAAGCAATGATTTCCTTTGTTGTACTGCAGCACTCTGGGGAAATTAACTTGCATGTGGTCGGAATAATACAAACACATTCTGAATCGTGCTCTGATTACATGTGTTTATCTCCAATGCTTTCTTGGAGGGCTTGCACCTTAAAATAAATATGTAACTACAAATATTTGATCTCCGACACCTCTGCGATTGAAGGCACGTACAAAATTGCACACCCTACTATCAGCAATGAGCCTGAATATTACAATTGTCAAATTAGATTTATTTAAATTAGAAAAGAGGTGTCGAAGAGGGGATATGATAACTACATACAAATATATTCGGGGACAGTACAAGGAGCTTTCAGAAGAACTACTGTATTCATCCCACGGACAGTTCAAAGGACTCGGGGGCATCCCTTAAGGTTGGAGGAAAGGAGATTTCACCAGCAACAACGGAAAGGGTTCTTTACAGTAAGGGCAGTTAAAAACTGGAATTCATTACCCAGGGAGACTGTGATGGCAGATACAATAGATTTGTTCAAAAAAAGGTTGGACATCTTTTTAGAAAGGAAAGATATACAGGGATATACCAAATAAGTAAACATGGGAAGAATGTAGATCCAGGGAGTAATCTGATTGCCAATTCTTGGAGTCAGGAAGGAATTTATTTTTCCCCTTATGAGATTTCATTGGATGATATGATACTGTTTTTTTTTATTTTTTTTGCCTTCCTTTTGATCAATATACTATAAGTATAGATATAGGATAAAGTATCTGTTGTCTAAATTTAGCATAAGTTGAACTTGATGGACTCGTGTCTTTTTTTCAACCTCATCTACTATGTAACTATGTAACTATGTAAATATTGAAGTGGGACCTGTAAAACTGATAGCCCATGATGTAGAGAGCAAGAACTCAACACAATGTGTGGGGAGACTGGGAAAGTGATGCTCAGCACTGTCATGGAATGCATCAACCTGTTACATATGTAACGGTGTTTCCCCCACCCGATGGGAGATTCTACCATTACAGCGTGTGTGGTGCATGCTAGCTGTTGGTAAGCAGGAGGGCTGAGTCATCCGCCGATGTTTGTGGGTACACAGGACAGGTTTCTGGGGTACATACCTAGCATAGATCTCTAGTGGTACAGGGCCTCCATCTGCCGCAGGCTCCAGATGTATGGAGGCAATCTCCTACGGTAGAACACAATCCCCTCTCCTTTCCCAGAAAGATCACACACCAGGCAGGAGGTATAATAACTGGAATTGTTTATTCTGTCAGTCACACAGTCACGGCAGTTGTCTGCCCAATGCAGTCTCTGGCTTGGTTATCCAGCCGTAGGATGGTCCCTGGACCTGCACTACGGGTCAAGGACCCCCTGCAGCAGTCCTAGTTCTTCCCTGATCCTCTATCAGGATCTGTGGAAAGGTACACGCTCACTCTCCCCCGAGGGGAAGAGGAACAGGGAAGGCCAGTGTTCATGCAACCTATGTGTGACCTGCCTCTCAAGTGGGAAGAGGCACTGACTAAATTTGGGCGGCAATCCCCTTAAGTACAGCCGGGAGGAGGGCACTATGTCTGACCCAGGATTGGGTATACCCAGGCCTAGTTCCACCTCCTCCCCTGTCACTCAAGGGCACTGCTGGGAGTGGGGAAAACCCATGATGAGTACTGGCAGGCCTGATTTTACCAGGGATTACTGCCAGGGAGGGCAGACTGGTAGCCAAGAACCAGTCCTGGCTACACATAGAAATTACAATATGGTGAGAAACGTAAGAAAGCAAATGTATTATTGTATCACATTTCTTTGGTTCTGTACAGATTATGTGTTTTTTTGTGTTACCTAGGAAAGAAGTGTAGCCGGTTCCCCTCTTACCTCCTGGCTGGGGAAGAGGGACAGCTGCAGCGGTGCTGGGAGCACCGGAGATCTGTGGTGTACCTGGCAAGCGGGGGCTGCCATCTTGGATCTTTGTGCATGCGCGATAGAAGTACCAAAGTAGAGGTGGCCATCTTTTCCACGGCTCTGCAAGGGACTACAAGTCCCAAGAGCCTTAGGGGCACTGGGAAGGAGTTAGTTTGGTGCGCTAAGGACCACACGCTCAGTCTTGAAAGGTACGGTGAGGGAGAAGGTTGGCTCCCGGACTAGGCCAGATACCCCCCCAGGTCCCAGCTAGGCCCCTGAGTCCAGTTCAGCTTGTCGCGCTGTAGGGAAGGCCCCAGGTAGGGATGCTCCCCTTAGCACACAGTAGTATTAGTGTACTGGTGACTGGACGCCACGCGGTGATCTGCGGCCTGCGGTCTGGGACCAGACCACTGGCCACATCAGAGACATTAAGGAAGACACTCTGGCTGGAGCTCCCTCAGAAGGCGGACCTCATCAGTGAGGAGGGAAAGGATTCAGCTGACCCCGCGCCGTGGGATCACAGTGCGGGCCTGCGGATCCACCCTTTCCAATTTGGCCTGGTCTGGCCTGAGACCAGGAAAGTACCCATGTGCACCAACGACTCACACAGGGGTAGTGCTATTCCACATACACTTTGGGTGGGCCTTGCTATGTGGACACCGTGGTGGTTAGGTACCCAGGGCACCCTCAGTACTTTGGGTAGGGGGGATTCCACTGGGGTGGTTTATATTGTGTGGGTACTGTATTGTGCGAGTCTTGTATGGTTATTGTGTTATCTAGTTATATGTGTAACAGTGTTTCCCCCACCCCATGGAGATTCCCCTGTTACCAGGTGTATGGAGCATGCTACCTGTAGGTTCAAAAGAGGCTGTGGTGTCCGCCAATGTTTGTGGGGACTGCAGAACAGGCTTCTGGGGTACATAACCGACATTTACTCCGTGGTACTCAGCGCCTCCATCTGCTGTAGGCTCCAGATGTATGAAGGTAATCTCCCACAGTAGAACAGACTCCTCTCCCCCTGGAAAGATTACACAGGCAGGAGGTATAATAACAGGAACTGATTTATTCTCTTCTACTCCCAACGCAGTCACTTGGTAACTCTCCTCAATGCAATCACATCTCTGGTCTCAAACTTCGGGTGGTGCCTGGACCTTCACTATGGGTCAAGGGCCCCCGCGGCAGTTCTAACTCTTCCCTGATCCTCTAGCAGGATCAGAGGTATGGGAAATCACCCACACCCCCGAAGGGAAGGGAACCTGGGCCTGCCAGTACACAGCAGCCTGGTTTGACACCCTGTTATTCTCAATGGTAGAGACCAACTAACAATTTCACGATGCAACCCCCTTGAGTACAGTAGAGGGAGGGTACCAGATCTGAACCCAGGATTGGGCAACCTCAGACCTAATCCCACCTCCTCACCTGTCACTCAAGGGTACTGCCTGAGTGGGGAAATCCCATGATTGATCCCAACTCTGCCTGCTCTTACTAGGACTAATATGTCAGTACAGGGTCGAATAGTAGCCACACCCAGCCATGGCTACATATGTATCAGTAAATATAAGTTAGTTATACCCGTGTGTGTATCCTTATTCACTGACTGTACTGGTTCCTGTGAGGGGGTTATTCTGCAGAGCAAGGATCCCTCCTAGGTGGAGGCGCTGTATCCAGAAAGAACGTGATCACCCCAGGCTCCCAGTGGCGGAGGATTAGGCCTCTTGTAATGCCAGACAGGTACTCAGCACGTGTGGTTCCCATTGTACAGGGAAAGGGGGCTACAGAAGCTATGCATTTTTAGAGACTGGAAGAGACCTTTAAGAAGCAAAGGCAAGTGGCTATTGTTATAATTCCCTAGTGAATATGTTTCCCTCACTCTAGGACACATTATGTCTTTCAAGAACTAATTAGTTTATTACTCATCTGTCTGTCATGCTTACATACTATAACTCATGTTTTATCTTCGCCTCTTAGTGTTGGGATTTACGTGGGATTCCTATGAACAGGAAACTTCTCCAAGCAAAGCTCTGCTTAATGACTGTGCCGCGAACTTATAGGGAAGGGAATAAGGGCTGGGGAGGGGGAGGGGAACCCTCGCTACTGCTATAGATAGAGAATGAGTGACGTGCTGCAATCAGGGGTAAAATGGGTAGGCAACAAAGAGAAACAGAACCCCAAGGAGAGCACTCATACACTGGAGATCACAGGTACACTGGTAGAGGAAGATGCATATATGTGTATGCTGGGTGAGGAATGTATACTTTAAAACACTTTATTAGGAGTATTAACTCAAATAAAATAGAACGTTGAAGAATCACAAGGTTATGATTCTATGAAAGCCATTATGACAGCGAATTTGTACAAACAGGTCAGATACCGCAGTGAAGATTGCAGTGTTCTACCCTCACAGGAAGGAGTGTAGTACTAGTTCAATGACTATGGCAGTATCAGCTCTGTATTAATCCTACCTCACACCTGAGGTCAATGTGGGATAGCCACTAAGTGTGTGATGGTGATAGCACTGGTAACCTCGGTGGCTCCCTACCACGGTTAGGTAGCTGACCTGTAGTATAAGGGGCTAGTCAGTGTGATAGAAGACTGAGTAGAGTACATTCATTGTCTCTAGGTGTGCAATTACAAGGTCTGGATTGAGGTGCAGTCTTGATAAGACTGATCCGAAATCCCAGTAAGACCAGTATATTGTAACTGTGTTGATATAATTAGCACATATCCGTGTGCGTATTGCACATGGCAAACCCACTATAGCAAGTATAGGCTGTGGGTCTCCCTGCTGGTATAGCTTAAGTGCATGCAGTACACAGTTAGGGTGGAGTGCTTCGCCTAGACACGAATGGCCCCAAGTCACAGAGGACTGATAAACACAGGTGGGTAGGATCAGGAGCTAGTATAACAGTGCACAAGTAGTGCCTGTTTAAACATGGTGTCCAGAATTCCAGACAGTAAAATAGTATCCGATCATATGCAGCAGCCCTGGTAGTTGAGCTTAATAGCGTTGCACCGTCTGACAGTTACAAGGTGCTTACATAGTCTTATACTGGAACCAGTGGATACTGCGGAGATTAAAATTAAAAATGCACATTAATGCATAGACATAGCTACAGATGGAGAGCTAGTAGAAGCGGACGCGTTCCGATCACGAGCCCTAATCCCGCCCCTCTGACGTGATGACGTCACATGCCGAAGTACGTTTCGCTGGGCGTGCTTTGTCAAGGCTGAACGGGAGCGCCTGTACTGCCCCCAGTATTTATCGGATGGAATCCAATCTGATTGGTTGAATCGCGTCCCATGCAGACTGCGCTAGAGAGTATGTTGGCATATGCAGGCATAGAACACAGCGCTTCATATGAATGCTTGGTAAGCAGCTATATGTGGAGCCTAATAGCCTAGATAATATCTAAGAGCGCCAGGATAGGTAATGGAGCCTAAGCAAGTACGGCCCTTATAGTGTACACAGGACAATGAATGACGGAATGCATGGTAAGGGAGGGTGTGGAGCAGTTAAATGAAGGTGCTGAACACAAACCCCTCATTCAGTCCCCTAGGGGACAGGGTTTGGAGAGTGCATATCCAACGTGACTCCACTTTGAGTAATTCCTGATCCCAATTACCCTTCCTAATGCCTAATGAGAGCTGGTCAATCCCCTTGAAGGTAAATACAGTGTGGTCCCCATGATGATGTTCATTTATATGTCTAGCCACTGGCGTGTCCATGCCATTCCTGAAGTTGCCAAGGTGCTCAAGGACACGGATCCTGAGTGGGCGTCTGGTCTTACCAATATACTTTTTTGTACATATACATTCTGCCATGTATATGACGCCAGATATCTTGCAGTTAATAAACTTTCTAATTTCAAAAGACTGTGTGTCGTCCCAATTTTTGAAAGTTTTGGCATTTTTAATTACCTTGCACGCTTTACAGCTATGGCAGCTGAAACAACCTGGTGGTTTCTTGGGGAGCCAAATTTGGTTTACATTAGCCTCAAAGTGGCTCTTCACTAGACAGTCACGTAAGTTTCTTGACCTACGGCTAGTCATCTCCGGGTAAGATTTTAAAACCTCCTTTAGGTCTTCATCAGCTCTAAGAATGTGCCAATGTTTTTGGAAAACATTCTTTGCATGATATCACTGTTGATTAAATGTTCCAATGAACCTGATTGTGTTGTTGCATCCCTCATCAGTTTTATCCTTTAATAGATCTATCCTTGGAGTGTTCCTGGCTCTCTTGTATGCCCTGCGAATGGCATTCTTACTGTATCCACGTGCCAGGAACCTATCCTTCATCAGTGTGGCTTGGTCCTCGAACTCTACATCAGTACAGTTCTGTTTGAGCCTCAGGAACTGGCCTATAGGAATACCCTTAATCAAATTGGGTGGATGGTGGTTATTGGCTCTAAGGATACTATTAGTGGCTGTGCTTTTCCTGTAGATAGTAGTACAGATGTTCCCTGCGGGTTCTATTCTGATGCGTAGATCGAGGAAAGTAATTTGGTCGCGACCAACCTCGTAGGTAAGTTTTAGATTATTGGTGTTGTTATTTAGTCTATCGATGAATGTCTTCAAAAGGTCAAGTGGCCCTCGCCAGAGCATGAGCACATCATCGATGAACCTATACCATAGGTCGATATGGTCCATATATACCTCATTGCTTTCACCAAAAACCACTTCAGCCTCCCACCAGAAAGAACGTGATCTCCCCAGGCTCCCAGTGGCGGAGGATTAGGCCTGTTGTAATGCCAGACAGGTACTCAGCACGTGTGGTTCCCATTGTCATAGGGAAAGGGGGCTACAGAAGCTATGCATTTTTAGAGACTGAAAGAGACCTTTAAGAAGCAAAGGCAAGTGGCTAATGTTATAACTCCCTAGTGAATATGTTTCCTTCACTCTAGGACACATTATGTCTTTCACGAACCAATTAGTTTATTACTCATCTGTCTGTCATGCTTACATACTATGACTCATGTTTTATCTTCGCCTCTTATTGTTGGGATTTACGTGGGATTCCGATGAACAGGAAACCTCTCCATGCAAAGCTTTGCTTAATGACTGTGCTGGCATGATATAATAATGACCTTTGTATAACAAGATATAAACAAAATAAACAATAACTATTGCTTTTCTTGTTATTCATTGTTTGAAGCCCCACCATAATCAGTGGGGCTTTGAAATCTTTTTTTTCCTTCTTCTCCCCACCCCCCTTCCCCCTTTAATTTGTCCTCTTCCACTTTCTTCTCACGTTCTTCCTTCTCTATCAATTCCCTTGCATAGTTGGCTTAATACCCAATACCAACGATATTTGTGCCCCTACAGTTCTATTTAAGTCGTGAAAAGGGGGACATCAGTTTAAACTGGGTGTGTAGGAACATATTATTATCTAGGTCAGTGTGACAAGATACAGCAATCTCGGGACACAGCATTTACATACTTCCCATCACACAGCATCTAAATCACAGAAGATGTACCAAAGGAGGCACCTAAAAATATCTGAGCCCAATATCCTGTCCGACTTCTTCTCAGGGTTCAGCTCTTTGGAATTTAGACTCCACCACTGTATGACTGTCGTAGCATCCATTGCAACACACCCAGTTTTTGGACACTACAGATGTAGCGGTGCTATTGTAGCGGTGTTATTGCTCCCACTGGCGCGTTCCAACGGGACACACACATCGCACCACAGGGTGCAGGCATCATTGAAAACAAATTAGCCACGTGTGGGGGGGGGAAAGGGGTGGGGCTAACATGTTGTTGCACTCACTGGCACGCCGCGCCAGCGGGTGAGATAACACTGGCTACATCTGTATATGTTGATCACCTCTGATCTAGCCCTTTAATATGCCGAACCTATCACTAACACAAACACAGGTTTCCTCACAGGATATGCATGTAGCACCTGTTCCCCCCCCCCCCCTCCCCTACGGAAGATGTGGCAGCTACCTGGTGCTGTTAGCTCACCTGCGGTCTTACAGGAGGTCTGAGGGCTCCGCTGGTGGTGTATGTGAGCAGCAACAGGACAGGGTTTTCCTTCTTAGGGCGGTGCAGCACCTCCATCCCATGAGGATCCTGGCAGAAGTAGGATTGGTCCCCCCAGGCAAATACTCTCTCCAGGACAGACACAGAGACTCTGGATGGTACAACTGGTCTTTATTCCAATTTCCTTCCCTGGAGCAGACCCCAGGAGCTTGAGGCTCCAAGAGTCCCTCCTCAGCTCCTTCACCGCCTGACAGGGCATGGGGAATCACTCCCGCTCCACACACACACACAATTTGGTGCCAGCTTTTATAACTGGGGGAGGGGCTTGTAACCCTGCCCCATAACAGGCATCACACCATCTGCATGTGACCCAGTCAGTACCCCCCCCCCCCCCCCCGGGTATGACACTCCAAACTGCCGGTAGACCTGCCCCTGGATATGGCAACATACCGGTAGTACCCATCCAGGCTGCAACTGCAGGCTAGGCCCTGCGCAGGAGTTTAACCCCCAACATTACCTTTTCCTATCAGGACTTATAGTGTTGATGCCAGCGGAAAGGCTATAGCCAGGGGCACTAGGCTAGATGCACATAAAAGAGAATATATAGTACCCAAAGTCCCTCTAGCTGTATCCAATAGAGACCTTGCAATTGGCCAGTAACTTATCTTGTGTAGGCAGGTACTCATAAGCTCTTTGGTCACTTGCTTCTTTAAAATGTGCAAGTGGAGACGTTCTATATTAGGAGTTTCACTCGCAGTACCTGATCCCAACTCCTTTTCTATCAAGTAGGAATCCCTTCACACTCTGGCTAACCCGCCATAAGCACTGACAAGTTCACAGGACTTTATTACTTTCATGTCTTCAACCCTTTACAAGCCCCAATCCACACAGGGCAAACTTTCTTATTTTGCAGCTAGACGTCCATCTTTCCAGTCTCCCACCTGCCACCCATCCCTCCGAATCTCTATTTTACCTCAGTTTGTGAGCTATTACGCTTTCTTATTTGTATGTAGCACCCCTGTGGGATCCTACCTAATATAAGGCTGCGATTATAGTGCCCACTGCGGCGCGCGCTGCCAAAACAAATACCCGCATTTTGTCGAACGTGCACATACTATAATAATATTTTGTATTATGTATACTATGTTCTTTAATATTCAATGTACCCTTTTCTTTTTATGTAACACCTAAAAATTTACTTTTTAAATAAAAATCTAATGGAAAAAAATTAAAAAAAACGGCCACAAGCTTATTGTAATTTAATTTTTTTTGATGCATCAAAAGAAATAAAAATAATCATATTTCAACATTTTGCAAGCATTCATGACATATGTTCTATATGCATTTTCATTACAAGTTACAAGAGTTTCAGGGTGAAAAATTGCACTTAGGTCCTTAAGGTAGGAAATTAGTACGTGCAGAAAGTCCAAGTTCCACGTCAAGGCGCTTTGGGGGCCAGATGTGGCAACCAGTTAACCAAGAGTTGGAGGACCAGTAATTAGGTGAGGCACCAGAAATGTCAACAACAAATGGAGTACTTGGTATGGAAATATAGTGTCTCTTGGATCCAATTATAATTCTACTGACTGCCAATAGTGAGTTGTTTTCTTGCTCCGCTGAAACTCGATCTATTCACCCACATTAAAGGAACATTTAGCACTAAGGCTGTGCATACACAATAGGGAAACATGGAAGACTGCTGTGTCTATCCATGTTCTATCCATAATTCTCTATAACTTAATATCGGGAGGTACAATGACCAATACATATTGGCTACAATCATATGACACTATTGCAGGCAAAATCAGACTTTATTTCAATTTCAACATGATACAGGTGTATATGGTCCTGCTTAAAGTCCTACTCTTTGTAATCATAAGCGTGATGTTACAGGGGTGGGGGGCAATGAATCTAACCACAAACATCACCAAGAGTATCAAAAAAGAGGACTCCAATTTGCACTCAAAGCAATTTCTATTTTAATTTTCATACAAAATGAACAACAGTCCATGACAGTATCATAATATCTAAAAAAAAAATGTGGGTTCGGGAGTTCACTTCAAATGGTTTTCTACGGACAATCCATCAAAAAGTGCATTGTGTGCTTGACTGAAAAGATGTGCAAATAGCATGTATGGCCCCAATGATGCTGATAATGTGGCTAATGCAGGTAATTGTACAATAAACCACAAAGGAGTTTAATACTAGGTAAGTGCATGTACGTCAACACTGTGTACTGCACAATCGCTAGCATTCTATTTATATCTCACAAATAGAACCCGACCCCATGCTCAGATATTAGCCCTATCCAGTACACAAATGGCTAGAGAGTAAACCTATTATGTGTGGTCAACAGTGCAGGCATAAAGAAAAAAAATAATGATGCAGAACTCAAACACCAGGCTACACTGGAGTATGCCCATGGAAAGGCATATCCTGATCTCATAAAATGTAACCCCCTGTTGTCAATATCTAACAACACCACTGTGATTTCCAAGAGTTATAAGATATTCATCTGCTACTCTGCCCAAGAGACCGATGAAAATGACATAGTCCATAGTATAGGGGTTAATAAAACATGTGTAAATAATAATATTAAAATTTAGATAACGCAACAATACAACTGGCTCTTTATAAAGGGCGATCACCATCCCATATAGTTAATCCAGTAATGTCAGTGGGGGAATAAAGACTGCAACCACAACAGCGAATCATTCTGTATGTGGCTGTCAAAAACAGCATGGTCATTATCCGTGTTCGACAAATCCATTCACCTACCGGCCCGTGGTGACTGGATTTGACCCCTTGGTGACCTCCTCATGGCCACCCAAGCAGGGCGGAATTGGGGACGGGACTAGGTGGCAAGTAGATTTTTTGGTTCGGCGAGTAGATTTTTGGGTGATTTGTCAACCACTGGTCATTATAAACAAATGTCAATAGTGACAAAAAAAAATGAAGTCCAAAATACAATTAGGATCAAGATAGAAAATAACTCAGCTAATTCCAGATGATGTAAAGTATACAAAGTCTTCTGTAAGCCTCCTGTAGGTATGGAGACATAAAACACTGCCCAACCCACTACCAGACTCAACCCAATGCACATTTTGCAATATTGAAGAGGCTTCTGGGGCAGATGGCATACACAAAGTGTGTCATTTAAATAGAGCGTCTTCATATACACTTTATGTAGTAATCATTTTCTGAAGAAAAGGTTGCCAATTTTAGTCCATTAATAAATATGTTAAATTCCTGAGAAGGTGAAAAACTAATTCCACATGGTGAGCGAAGAGTTCAATCCCTACTAAATTAATATTCCAAATATCATAGTCACACCTTTCTGTGGATTCCTGTCGTTCCACCTGCCCCTCTGCCACTGTTCTGATATCCCCATCAAGTGCAAGAAGTGAGCACCTGTCAGTATCCCTGTTGGAGTCTCTGTTAGACTTCCAGTTCCTGGCGTGCAAGAAAGGAGGGTCACAGGATTGACCCAGCTGGGATTAACAACCAGCAACAACAGAGCTCCAGCCCACTGGGATTCAGGCTTCTTGTTCACCAGAAGGATTTGCCTGGGAACAGTGGGGAACCCAAAGCCCCGAACCGTAGAGAAGCTTGCACAGAAATAGGGCAAGAAACTTCCTGGGAGCAGCAGGACTGCAACAAATGCATATGAAGTTTGTCTGGAGAAACCGAAAACGCTGTGCCAGCACAGTCAGATAAAACTTTCATATATATTGTTCCCTGATAGTATGTTATGTGTTTTGGACTGGTAACAGGCCTATCCAGCCAGTCAGATAGTTACGATCTTTACTGTTTATTTAGTCTCCAAAGTGGAGTAGGCTTTCTTTTAATGTTTTGTGTTTGGCCTTAAAGGGACTGGGTCCCCGATGTTTTGTTGTTGTTGTTTGTGGAGAAAATAAGCTTGTGTAGACTCTTAACTGACCTGATATATAAATATCTTTGGGGGTGGTAATTAGCTTAGCTACCCACCCCGTTAGAGAGGGCTGGATTATATGTGTAGATATTCTCCAAAGCGGAGTAGGCCTTTCTTTTGTTTATTTTAAATGTTTTGCTGTGTTAAAGGAATGGGTGCAATAAAGCGTCATTTTAGTTTCACTTTAAACGGTCTCCATCGCATACCTCTGCACACGTATCTTACAGGGCAGAAGAGTATAAAGCCTTAAAAGTGAGGAGAATTGAGTGTGTGATACGGGATGGCACTAACCTGAAATGGAGCCCTCTGGGTATCATTTAGTTTTCTAAGATAGAGATGTCTTCTCCATAATCTAGTCTGACGTGTATATAAATGAGTAGATTTATGAACTCCACACCTCATCATTATTAGATTTTCCAAGAAAGACATAATTTTTAAATGTAACTAATTTTGATTGACCTTTTTGAATTGTAAGCACAATAAACTATATTTCTCATGTATTATTATGTAACTTCTCATTAAATACCACAGCATAGAAAAGAACAATCCAATTCCTGTAATTTATTGACATGTCATATATTTTAATTGGTCTCCTCTTTCACAGAAATGTATTTATATGCCCAGGAAACGCTATGCGTTTTCAAAGAAGAGATCAATTTCAAATGTCACACCAGAGACAAGGTAATGTGAAAAATACCTAGTATTATGTAATCTGCAACAGTGGGATAAATCAAGTTACACTTTTACATGTTATCATATTAACCCTTTCCTTTACCTGGAAGTCGTAAGAAGAATTTTGAAAATGTGGATGATTGATTTGTTTTCTAGTATATAAAACAATAGTATATAGTATACCATACATCATTATTTTCAATATAGGACATTTACTTTGGTTCCCTAGGGTGCAATTTGGATATTAAACTCGTTTTCACACCAATCGTCAAATGTGCAAAATATGTCTACTTTTAGAAACAGAACTTTAAACAAAAAGGGTTTAGTTCCACGAGGAAGGTGGTACTGTTGTGCCTCCTTACAGTAATTGATGAAATAGGGGGGAGCATCCACAGTTCCCCTGTGATTAACCGCTTCCTAAGTGGTTCTACTTCATAAGACACCTTTCAGCATGGCTTAGTATATGTGAGCTGTAAGGTGTCTTCTGGCATGGAAGGTATCTTATGGAGTAACACCTGTTGGCATATACTGTGTCCTTTATGGACATTCACTTGAACGTCTGTAAGGCGTCTTCCTGCTTGGAAGATGTCATATGGAAAAGTACTTCTTAGTACATATGGACAGTGGTGGGATTCAGACATTTTAGCAACTGGTTCTTCTCACTTTACCGCCCAAACACAGAGAACCTGAACGGAACCCCAGGACCCAAACCTGGGGCACCGGAACCTAACTCTGTCCAAGCTCAGAGAACCTAAACCCAACTGGGGAACCCGCATCAACCCTGGGGGGGAAGCAGGAAACCACAGAAAATGTGAAGAAAATTGGGGCCGCTTCGCCCTCTAACACCTGCTCCCCCCGGTTATAGGACCCGGCGGTTTCACAGAGCCGCACTCACCATCCTTTCCGCGACTCTTCGGGTTACCAGGGGCAACCACGTCACCAAGCCACTAGGAACGCATGACGTGCCCGGGCAGCCACAGCACGTTTGCGCAACTGGACTGTGCAGCATTCCATCCCCTGACGCTGCGCCGTGAAGCCAAAATTTGCCCTTACAACATACTGGCAAGAACAGCGCATGCGCACAGCTACCCTTAAGCCCTATCGATTCCTCGCGTCACTGACAGACTTGCAAATACTGCTGACTTGCGCAGAACGGAGTCCTGGCTTCTGATTGGCTGGCGTGTTACACGCAGCGTTTGCGGAAGGGATGCGCTGAATCAGCAACTGGAGTGTGTGAGATTTATGTGCAGGTACAAAATAAAGGGGATACGTGGTGTATGTGCAGGCACAGTATACATAGGTTTGCCAGGTGGCTTATCCAAAAATACTGGACAAAATAGGGAAAGGTGCGATGCGCACGAGAATCGTTGGTGGGGAAGAATGTTTTTTTATAAATTATCTGACTGTTATGTCACTTTTTCTAAATTTCAATCCAAGAACTCACCAATTTGCACCAATTTATATTCTGTTTCGTAAAATATCTGAGGAGGTGTCTTAAGAGGGAGCGCCTACCGAGGATTTTATTTCGGAAATAGAATATGAAATAGTGGAAATTGGTGCCAATTGGTGCATGCTTGGAGTGAAATTTAGAACAAATGACGTAATGGGCAGATCATTTATAAATAAATTACCTGCAGTCATACTGTACATGGCGAGCAATACTGACTTTAATGCTCCCACAAATTCCAAGATTGTTGCACCCCTCCTCATCCTCTCTCACTTCCCTTATCCCCTCCCCCTCCCCCTTCTTCCTCCACTCTCACCCCCCCCTCCCCCCAACCATCTTTTGGTTGTTTCAAATTTGCCGCTGCTGTTCTGGCGCTTAGAATCTCATCTCCGGATTGGCTGAGGGTTTCTTATAGTATTTTAGAGTTCATTCATGAAATACTACAGCTAATCCGAGCGTGGGAAGTTTCCTACCAGCCAATCAGAGCAATGCAAGTCTATTGAAGCCGAGCAAGCGGGACGTCGGAGTCAGCCAAGGGCATGCGCCAACCTGGCACTTCAGCCACTTGCTATTCAGAAGCCACCCGCTGGTTTAGGCTCTGCACAGTCTGGGAAGGCAAATGGTAGTCCGAGGACTTGCCATTCATCCCAGGACGTGGGTGCTCAATCTAAACCTCCTGTCCAAATGCTCTTCACACCTCTGGCATCCTCTGAAGCTTTCATGTCCAATGTCAGGGTAGACACAGTGGCACCAAGCTGGTAGCCCAGTGACTCACCCAGAACATCGGTCCGGAAAGACCCAGATTATAATACCGTGCACAAGCATATATGTACTTTAAATACACTGTTTAATAAAATATACACTTTATACTTTTCTAAATCTTATGGTTATGGGGAATAGAATAAACGGGCTTAGAACTTTATTAGTAAGCCTGGTTACCCCCTAACCGTAACACACACCCCCCTCCCCTCATCCTCTCACCCCCCTCCCTCCATCCTCTCACCCCCTCACCTCATCCTCTCTCACTCCCCCATATCCTCTCACCCCCTCCCTTCATCCTATCACCCCCCTCCCTTCATCCTCACACCCCACCCTTCATCCTCTAACCCCCCTCCCTTAATCCTCTCTCACCCCCACCTCCCTTCATCCTCTCACCCCCCCTCCATTCATCCTCTCTCATCCCCCTCCCTTCTTCCTCTGTCACCTCCCCCCCATTCCTTCATCCTCACCCCCTCCCTTCGAGAGGGAGAGCATGAGAGAGAGGGAGAGCATGAGAGAGAGGGAGAGGGAGAGCGAGAGCGAGAGGGAGAGCGAGAGGGAGAGCGAGAGGGAGAGCGAGAGGGAGAGCGAGAGGGAGAGCGAGATGTATCAAAATCTTCTAAATAAAAAAAACTGGGGCAAAGCTAGCCACTAAATAATACGCCAACTATATCCAAGAACAAAGTCCTACGGGATACAATCGTTTTTGCTTTGATAAATATGAGCAGTTTTATTGCTCCAGTTTTGCAGTTGGGAGATTTTGATACATTATCTCCCACCTGAGGTTATTTACAAAAGTTGGGCAAATCCAGTGCACGTTGCACATATCAAACGCAAAGCTCCAATTGATTTCAATGTTATTATTTTTTTGGTGCTAAATATGATGCTGTTTATTTGCACTAGTTTTGCCCCCTGTTTTACAGCCTGTACACTTTAGTAAATAAACTTCATAGGTATCAAGCATAATATATGTGCAGTTCTGCTATATGTGAACTGCACTTTATGGATCAAGGAGAAAAAAATCAATTCGAAGCAATAGGACTTTTTTCATTATTACATTAGAATTTGTTTCCTCTCAGAATTGCATCACTTTTGCCTGGATACATACCTCCCATAGTGTGTTAAATTTCAATTAATGCTTTACGCAGGACTGACTTTTTTCTACATTTAAATTCCCTGGCTTACCCTGAACTGGGATAGCAAATGCCAAAAAAAAAGGATTATCTTCTTTTATTTTTCAGAAAATCCGTAATCCTGATCAGGCCGTAACAATATGCTGCCATAGCAACAGCGAACCTGAGCACGGCTTTAATATTCAATATTAATTTATTTCTAAATAACATAACATTTTTTACATTCTGTCGTTAGTTAAGCCACGATTAGTAACTATTTGGGAGTGAAAGAGGCATTTATACATTAGCTGGGCTTTCTTTACAAGATAAACATTCGTTTGTGCATACTCTAAATTTGACTTAATGTAATTTTGGGGTTATACACACCGTATATATGCGTGTACAGGACCGCCAACTGAAATCTTGAGGGGGGGCTGAGGGTAGGAGATAAGGTCCTGGAGGGGGTAGTTATGGAACTTCATCTGCATCTGTATATTGTAATCCAATTGGGGGCTGATGTTGTACCGTCGTCTTCTTGGCATCAAATGAGACGGGACAGGCCTTATATAAGGCCTGCGACGTCACAATTGTGTGTCAAATGGTACACCCCCAATCCAATTGGCTGGAGTACCATGTGACAGGTTCCCTTTTTTTCTTAAGGATGTGACATCATTAAAAGGGAGGGAAGCCAGCCAATCAGGAAGGATATGCTTCCCTCTCAGTAAGATGACATCAACAGAAAAAAATGGCTGTCATCATATGGTAATACAACCAATCGGATTGGGGGTGTACCATGTGATGCCTCACATGGTATACACCCCTAATCTGATTGGTTAGAATACCATGTGACATCTTAAAGGGATGTCACATCCTTTAAAAAAATGGCTGCCATCACTTGATGAGAAAAACATTGATTGTATTTTATTTCATTGCTTATTTTTTTTAGGGTGCCTGTTGCAGGGTACATGCAAACACACACGCGGGTTCTCTTGATAAGGCTTCTTTATTGAGCCTTAAAAACATACAGCACACAAAACAACAGCCCGCCAGTGTTTACTATAAATGACAATGTCATCTAGATAGGCTGCGGCATAAGCCCTATGGGGTCTCAGCACTTTATCCATGAGTCTCTGAAATGTGGCTGGGGCTCCATGCAGTCCAAATGGCATTGTCACAAACTGGTATAAACCCATGGGAGTGGCAAAGGCTGTTTTGCACTTGGACTTTTCCTCTAAAGGTATTTGCCAGTATCCTTTTGTTAAGTCCAGCGTGGATATATATTCCGCGTTACCAAGGGCGTCAATTAACTCGTCCACCCTTGGCATCGGATATGCGTCAAACTTGGATACCGCATTGACCTCTCGGAGGTCCACACAAAATCTTACCTTCCCATCGGGTTTAGGGACTACACCACTCATTGCATGATTCCTCAATCACTCCTAAGTGTAACATTTCTTGTACCTCCTTCTCTACCAGGGTCCTACGACTTTCAGGCAACCTATAAGGACGGGAACGTTCTTTTACCCCTGGTGCGGTCTCGATCATATGTGAAATTAAATTAGTTTGCCCTGGCAAATCAGAAAAAACATCATGGAATTGTGTAATTATTTCTAACAAGTCCCCTTTTTGTTCAGAGGACAACTGTTTACCCATTGGGATTTTATCGTCACCCACGATGTTCTCCCGTGGGGGCTGAGGACCCAAGTCGGTTTCCTCCTCCACCGGGTGGATGAATAGAGACCGCTGCACCTTCCAGGGTTTCAGCAAGTTCACATGGTAAATTTGTTTACCCTTCCTGGACCCTGGTTGAACGATCTCGTAATCCACATCACCCTTGCGGCGGACTACTTCGAATGGGCCCTGCCATTTGGCCAGGAGTTTACTCTCGCAACTGGGTAATAATAACATCACCTAGTCTCCCGGGTGAAACACTCTCATGCGAGCATTCTGATTGTAATGTCTCTCCTGACTGTCCTGGGCTGATCTACGATTCTCCCTAGCAAAATGGCCGACCACATCTAGGCGCTTCCTAAGGTCTAGTACATATGCATGTTAAAATTGCTTTAAGGCAATTTGTGCAGGCGGAACATGGAGAGGGTTCCCTCGAGGAGGGTGCCGCGGATAGCGCTCCGCTGGACCGGATACTGGAGACCCGGCATCTGGATGGGTCCTGTGAGCGACATCCTCGGTAGTTCCTCTCATTTGGCGACCAGCTGACCTCAGGAATGGGATGAGGGTCTCGGCGGTGCCCGGCGTTTTGACTTCTTCCTTGTTGGAAGGACTGCTCCTTTCGTGGCATTTGGCGGTTGCGTATGGAGGGGACGTAGTTTCCCCGTTGTTCCACTCTCCCTCTTTGGGTATCCGCAAGTGCTGGTGAAGTTGGATCCGTCGGGTCCAGGGCACTCGCCTGATCCTCGGCCCCAAGGAAGTTCTCAACGAGTCGCACCGCCAAAGCTAGGGTTTCAGCAGCATGGCGTTTTACCCACGAGCGTGCGAAAGGGGGTATTATCTGTAGGAATTGTTCCAAAACCACCAGCTCAAGAATTGTCTCCTTAGTGCGCTCCTCGGGTTGTATCCAGCGCGTACACAAGTCCAATAACCGCTGAGCGAGGACCCGGGGTCTATCTTAGCGGTGTACTTCAGGTTCCGGAACTACTGCTGGTAGGTCTCTGGGGTCAGACCTAAGCGATCCAGTATGGCAGCTTTTACTTGTCGGTAGTCCATTCCTGATCTGCTGGGAGGCCCTGATATGAGGCCTGGGCTTCTCCTATGAGGAGCGGGGCCAAAGCAGTTTCCCAGCGATCTGCAGCCCAGCCCTGAGCTTCGGCAATCCTTTCAAATGTCAGTAGAAAAGCCTCTGGATCCTCGTTCGGAGCCATTTTCCTCAGGAGTACCGGGGGTTTGTTTGCAAGTTCTGGACTGGCAGACCCCTGGAATTGGGTCTGCAGCTTGGCCATCCGCTCCTCCTGTGCTGCCTGCTGCTGGGTTAGGAGCTGGGTTTGCTGCTGCCAAAGTCTTTCATCTCTCTCTGCTTGTAGCCGGGCCTGCTCCTGCATTAACTGTCCCTGCTGTCTGGTCTGCTCGCACAGAAACTCTTTTAAAAAGTCTTCCATTTTTCTCATTTTTGTGTGTGTGTTTGGCCCTTCAACTGCAGGGGCCTCTCAAAATCCCACTTCTGACATCATATGTTGCAGGTTACATGCAACCACACACGCGGGTTCCCTTGATAAGGCTTATTTATTGAGCCTTAAAACATACAGCACGCAAAACAAAATAGCTTCTCATCAGCAGACAAAAAGAAAATAGCTTCTCTTCAGCTTAGAAAACAAGGCAGCTTCTCTTTTTCATGCAGGACATTTCATGCAGGACATTTATAGCAGTAATCTCTTCAGTATTTTCAGTCCTGTCTCCTGACCAGCTAGCTTACATGTGTGTTAATTAAGCAGCCCTTCTCCACTGAAAGTTAACCCCGTCACTGCTGCACTGCAAACTTAGACATATGTTTGCCAGGTATACAGTATGGCTGGTGACGTTCATTCACCCTGTCACAAGGCGTTATTGCGCTTTGTCTATCTACTTCGACGCTAGCCTGAGGGATTGGGAAATTCCTCACACCAGCAGCATCTGCCCTTGGTGATATTTATTTTATACATTTACTGTATGCACACATCCATAATTTACTTGTATCCTCATTAAGATATTATATATATTTGGGTTTGCGCTTTAAACTTTTTGTTCTCACCATAAATAAAGATATACATACATAGGTGTGTTACCATTCCAGCTTCCAAGTCCGAGGACCACTGAACAAGTGTAAATGAATAGTGCCCTCTACTGTTTTTCTAGCAAATTGCACTGTTCTCATGTCGATGCCTAAATATCAGACCACAGTGTAGTGTAGATTGGAAGAGGTCAAAAAAGAGAAATGTTTAAGTGACTGATCATTTCATTTCTCCTGGTCCCTCCGTGTCAGTGCATTGCACTGTGGGAAATAGGTTCAGCCCAGCATGAGTTAGGACACAGGCCCTCCGAATTGCTGGATACACTGAAGCTGTAGTAAGAACTACTCACGTTCCCTAAAATAAAATGGCACAATCCATACTGTGGCAACATCAACAGGTATATTTCTGAGAGGTGTTGTAGTATTTAGCCGACTTAGGGACAACAGAGAGGAAATACAATCGTGCAGACGGTAGATGCAAAAATAATTTTATAATTAAAATCAATCAAATCTTTTAGAAAGTGCACTCACGTGCTGCCCATTCTTTTAAGCGTTAACAAGTACAGACTGCTGGAGATTGCAGCGGATACATATCACATCTTACCGCCTCCGCCCTGCTGCACACGCCCGCGTCTCGGCGTCCCACGTGACCGCTGGTATCCTGTATGCGCAGGAGATCCCGGACGATCAGACGTGGAGAAGAAAATCACTGCTTCGTCTCTGTCCCAAACTCTACGCGTTTCACCAGGAAGGCTTCATCAGGAGTCAATGGCATCTTCTACAAACACCGCACTTAATATACCCCTCTCAGTTGGTGTAATGAATTGATGATCAGACATCTGCATGTTGTGTGATTTTATTCCCCCTCGGATGTAAAATCGAGTCAAATTGATCTCCGTAAGGCCCTTCAGTACTAGCACTGGGTTTATAAATGCTTGCTTAAAATATATGTTAACACATATAGGGTCAATAGAATACACACAGTTGACTCGATATACAAAGAATAACTTCATACAGTAATCAATAAAGTATAATTCAATATTAATCCAGTGCTCAAAGAGACAGTATGTGTAACCCATATGTATAAAATATACGGAAGTATGTATCCAACAACGTGGCTCCCAGTCATGGCGACTGTACATAGACATATTGCTTATTTGGAAAGGCGGTTAGGCGAGTCTGAATGAATTTTTGGCTATTGTTCATTTCAACGCTAAAAACTTAAAATCCACGTTTAAAATGAGCAAATCAGGAGATTGAATTTCTAGATTTAACCATCTACAGTATGTTGAGGGTAACGGACTGAAACTCGGACCTTCTTTAAGACTGTGGATTGCAATAATTTCGTCTTGCAATACAGTTGCCGATACAAGATTGATTTTACTATAAGATTATTTTTGCACCCATCGTCTGCCCGATTTGTATTTCCTCTGTTGTCCTTAAGTCGGCTGAATACTATAACCTCTCAGAAATATTCCTGGTGATGTTGCCACAGTATGGATTTTGCCATTTTATGTTAAGGAACATGTGAGTACTTCTTACTACAGATTCGTGGATTTAACCCCTGAGTGAAAACTGTGCTACCCTACTGTGTGTTCTCTCGGTTCTTCTCCTCGGGTCGAAACCGCGCTTCCCTCTGTTGGATTCTATCTACAAACAGAAGAACCAAAGAAACAGTTCCATTGTGGGTTTGAGCAGCAGTGTCACTGCTATTTAATATTGTCACTTGCACTTTTTATTCACATTTTTGTTTTACGTCACGTACACTTTTTTAGTTAGGATATCTGTACAGAAATGTGCTATTTCTATTTAGTTAGCCATTTTGTCACTATTATTCACATTTGTTCTTAATCACAGGGTGTGTGTATATTAGATCACTTAAGTAGTGCCATAATTGTATAGTTTATATTGCTGGAAACTGTATATATAAAAAAAAAAAACCCTCCTCCACTCTCTTGTCAGTTGTACGTTTAGTCAAGCTTTTCTACCCAGAATATAAGAGCAAAGCGTACTTTGTGCGTTGTGTATTTTTGTCTGTTCTAGTGCTAAATAAATGTAATATTTTTGTACATCCGTGATTTGGAAAAATCTTTATTCTGCGAGTGTGGAGGTTTTCCATGGGGCAGTAGATCACTTCCCCTGACCACCAACCTAGAAGCAGCCGACTTTTGAACTAAATATATTGATGGAGAGTGCGCAGTGTAATTTGCATTTCTGGACAGTAAAGGGGTGGGGGGTGAGGAAAAAGAGAAAACCTGTACTGCAAAACTCCAACATGAGCTAAGGGATAGGAACAAAAAAAACAGGGAGGGCAAATAGACAAGGACACTGTAATGAGAACTGCTACTACTGCTGGAACAGCTTTCTCCCCCCAGCATCTTCTTGCACCCTCTTTTGTTGCATGTTAACTCTTTGTGCCTTTCCCCTTTGTGATTTATGCAAGTTACGGGAGTGGCATTGTCCAAGTGAAACTTTACTCATCTTCTAACAGGAAAACCAGTGAAGTAGATGAATGCTTTGAATATTGCTGTATTGTATGTCTATTTATATAGCGCCATAAATATACATAGCGCTTCACAGTAGTAACACATGTTGTAATCATATAAATAACAAATAATATAAATAACAGGTCATGGGAATAAGTGCTTCAGACATAAGCGTAACATTAAGGAAGAGGAGTCCCTGCTCCGAGGAGCTTACAATCTAATTGGTAGGTAGGAGAACGTATAGAGACAGTAGGAGGGAATTCTAGTAAGTGGGTCTGGAGGGGGCCAAGCTTTATGTATCATGTGTCCAGGATTATCCACAGTGCTATTCATATGCTTCTTTAAGCAAATGTGTCTTAAGGTGGGTCTTAAAAGGTGGATAGAGAGGGTGCTAGTCGGGTATTGAGGGGAAGGGGATTCCAGAGGTGCGGGGCAGTCAGTTAGAGGTTTAAGGCGGAGAGGGCTTTAGATACAAAGGGGGTAGAAAGAAGACATCCTTGAGAAGAACACAAGACTCGGGATGGTGCATAACGAGAAATAAGTGCTGAGATGTAAGGAGGGGCAGAGGAGTATAAAGCTTTAAAAGTGAGGAGAATTGAGTGCGAGATGCGGGATTTGATCGGAAGCCAGGAGAGGGATTTCAGGAGGGGAGACGCGGAGACAGATTTAGGAAAGAGTAGAGTGATTCTGGCAGCAGCGTTTAATATAGATTGTAGGGGAGACAGGTGAGAGGCCGGACAGCAGGAGGTTGCAGTAATCGAGACGGGAGAGAATGAGAGCCTGAGTCAGAGTTTTAGCAGACGAGTAACAGAGGAAAGGGCGTATCTTTGTTATATTGCGTAGGAAAAAGCAACAAGTTTTAGAAACGTTTTGAGGGGGGAGAATGTGAGAGAGGAATCGAGTGTAACCCCTAGGCAGCGTGCGTGGGCTACTGGGTGAATTATCGTATTTCCAACAGTAATGTGGATGGAGGTAGTAGGGCCAGGTTTGGGAGGAAGTATAAGGAGCTCTGTTTTTGCCATGTTAAGTTTCAGTCAGCAGTGGGCCACCCAGGATATTTCAGAGAGACATTCAGAAACTTTGGCCTGTACAGCAGGTGTAAGGTCAGGGGTTGAAAGGTAAATTTGTGTGTCGTCAGCATAGAGGGGATATTTAAACCTAAAATATGTGATTAGGTCACCTAGAGAGAGTGTGTAAAGAGAGAAGAGAAGGGGTCCCAGGACAGAGCCCTGGGGTACCCCCACAGAGAGATCGATAGAGGCGGAGGTGTTAGCAAAAGAGACACTGAAAGTACGATGGGAGAGGTAAGAGGAGATCCAAGATAGAGATTTGTTCCGAATACCAAGAGTATGGAGAATGTGGAGGAGAAGAGGGTGGTCCACGGTGTCAAACGCTGCAGAGAGGTCGAGTAATATGAGCAGAGAGTGATTTGTAGCATATTTATCTGGAGACTTAGGCCTAGATCCATTAAACTTAATATAAAAAAAATTAAAAAGTTAATATCGCACCTAGTAAAAAAAAAAAATCCCATAATGATGTTCTTATTACCATCATTTTAGAACCAATGTCATCTTGTGGTCATAATTTCCAGGGTGCAATATTTTAACACTAGTCGCAATGCAGGGACTATCGAGACCGGTAACGCATTATTTACTGCATCACGATTGCATGGCTAATATTTCTACCATAAGGTTATTCTGCATTACCATAACGTTCAGTAAGATCAATTATTACAGAATCCTGTTAAAAATTACACCGCAGGCATCAAAGGGGTTAAAAGAAAACTTAATCTACACTACCTATCACCACCAGCCATGGGGGGCTTAACAACCCTACATGTGGCAACTATCCCCAACCCTCTTGAGTATTGGCCAATAACCCTATTAGCCAAATGTGGCTCTTACATCACTAACATTCAGGGACTATTTAACACCTCAAGTCATAAATCACATACTATACACAGGGGAGGGATAAGCACAGATAACATTCCAAGAGACACTGTTTAAGTAAACCCTTTGCTTGCTTTATTCATTGTTACACTGCCGGAAGATGATAACAGTGTATCTTGAAAGCATTTGGTAAGCCACAGAACGTAGTCTATTCATTTTTGATTATTAAAGATCGGCTAACACGGGGTTTGTGTGTGTGTGTGTGTGTGTGTGTGTTGTTGTGTTGTTGTGTTCTTGTTCTCTCTCTCTCTCTCTCTCTCTCTCGGATTAAGTGGGACAGTCGAGCTTAACCTAAGGAGGAGGGGTCACAAGACCCATCAAAATTGTTTCCGATTTATAAATAGATATACACAGTCTTCATACGCTCAAAACCCAAACCCACTAAATTGTATATACATATTTGTCTCATTTGGGGTGCTATGGGGTTCTGTGACATAATGTATGCAAGAGAAGACAAGGAAGCCCCAATGCTACATCCAACATGACTAATTATTTAATAAATTAATATGTATTTTATTTTCATAAATAGGGGTCATTCAAGTGCAAAATCAGAGGTTGGTATCAAATTGAATCTGAATCCAGGGAAGTTGGTAAGGTCAACAAGAAATATAGTTGAAGGTTAACATGTCTAAATGTTCTAGGGAACAGAATTTTACAGCTAGATTTTAATAGTTTGACTTTACGTACACAATACACTATTGCATGGTCACGGAAAATGCCAGGAAATATACCACAGGTTTGGATTCTGTTGGGACAGGAGGATTGGATCCAATCTTTAAGTGAGCTGTTACAGGATTTTACATTTGGCAATTGGCTTGACCCTAAAAACAAAATCTGTGCACAATTCAAATCTCTAAATTTAAACCAACTAATGACCACTTGGGCTACTAAGGGGTTAATATATATTCTAATGTACTGTACATTTATTATTTTATCACCTCTTCTATGCTGATTAAGGTTATTTTGCCTATGTATAGAATGGCTAATATATTGGTCATTCTATACATACACAAGATAAAGCTAACCACCAGCCTGGAGCAGGTGCTATAAAATAATGCTGTGTTTTGGGGGTTAGACCATTTCTGATAAATATCGGGAGCTGATGACATTGCATCAAAATGACAACATTTGCAGTATTTAATCTCTTTGTTGCTGCTCCCGATATTTTTATCGGACACAGTAAAAATTCGTTATTTTTAGCTGCACAATGTTGATAACTTGGGCCATTTTTTTGTTTTTTTGCTGAAAATATTTATTTTCTGTATCGGAGTTTGATGGATCTAGGTCTTATTTCCCCGTCTTTTCATAGTCCTTGCACAAAAACGTCTTGCTAACTGGCCCCCATCATGTTGAGCTTTTACCTGCAGAACCAGACTCTAATTCATGTGGGCCAAAGACCTTCCTCTTGCTAAACTGATCTTTGACTACCATCATTTGAGAGAAAAGCAGGTCTTCAGAAGCAATTTTATTTTCTGGGACAAAATGCGGAGAATTTCTGTACGATGCCGATAGGAAACAGTGTTGTAGCTAAATAAGTGGAATAATGCCCAGGGTACCTGTGGCCTGAAGCTAAAGTTGGGTTCGACTTCCGTCCGGGCCCAATCTCCAATGCCGTCCCGGTGCACTGGGGAGAAACATACCTGTAATTTCCTTAAAATTAATTAAAAACGAGCCCATAATTTTCTGAAGTGAAGTCCTATATAATATTTTTATTCTCACATCCGGTACGTGCCAAGATCAGCCAAAGTTGGCCAGAGAAATAAAAAGAAGTCCCGCTCATTCCCACTACGTATGTCACTGCAAAACCTCTGAGCCGGTTTGATTGCCAGCTCCCTCTCCTCCTTGCGTCCATCACTAGCACTTTACAATTCCTTCCCTATATTAGCTGGGTGACTATTCCATGTACTCATTACACTTCAGTAAACATGGAATTTTACACCAGATAATTACCTCAGACCATATTTGATCTTTGGATTATTTTCATATTTAGGATAGCCCTATATTTACCTACGCATGTTTAAATACCATGTATTAGACCAGCGGTGCGCAAAGTGGGGGGCGCGACACCCAGGGGGGGCGTGAGATTACCAGCGGGGGGCGCAGGTTTTACAGAGGTCCCGCGCGCCTCCCAAAGGCACTTAAAGTAAGTGCCGGGGGAGCTGCAGGGCCTCTGTAAACCTCACTTACCGTGATTCAGCCGGCACCTGGAGACACGCAGCAGCGTCATGTGACGTCATGTTGCCATGACGTCCAGATGCTGGGAATCCAGTAAAGGAGGAGGGTGCACGGAGAGGACATCCGGCAGGAGTGCGCAGGGAAAAAAGTTTGCGCCACCCTGTATCAGACCCTA
Organism: Ascaphus truei; assembly: GCA_036426205.1. Taxonomy (NCBI): domain Eukaryota; kingdom Metazoa; phylum Chordata; class Amphibia; order Anura; family Ascaphidae; genus Ascaphus; species Ascaphus truei. The sequence goes on from CM071568.1 coordinate 9,533,262, forward strand.
CACTCTCCAGAGGTGTTTCCATGACTCCACCACCGTTTCTGTATCTCTCCAGTTTCAGAGCATGACCACTTCCAGCGCTTCTTTCTCTAAAAATATGCTTCCCCTTAAACTTTGTAAAAACCTTAATGTATTTGAACGGTTCAAGGGCTGGCTGTGCTAAACTAATTGCCAATAAATTATTGGCTTATGGAGATGTAAACCCTGGTAAGATGTATGCAGCTAACACACATACACAGCCACCCTCCTCCCTCCCCCCCCCCCTGCAATAGGAAACTACAACTCCCAGCATGCTGTGCTGCATCAGGAAGCCACTTCCGGTGCAGGAGGATGTGACTTGTGATGGACAGGGTCTTAGTCTCTCCTCTCGAATCCAATCTCATTGGCTAAGAGAAATCTTTTAAGGGTCCCTGGCAGAGCACACAGGGGGAACAGCTGCATCCGGAGGGATCTCAGGACTGACCGGCGGTGGTTAAGAGCCAGGTCGCGAGCCACACGAGTTAGCGGACGCTGGCTAAAGGGAGCATTGCAGGTCGATCATGAGAGCAGAAGCCCAGCGGAGACACATCTGCACATCATCAGGAGTAGGCGGTAAAAAAGAGGGGATCCCTAACGGAAGACAAGTGAAGGGTTATCAAAGTATTTGTGAAGTACAGGCCTGCCACACGAATAAAGGTTACATTTTAACTGGTACTTTAAAATACTCAGCTGAAACATGGGAAGGGATTCACTTCCTGTTTGCTCCTCCCTTCTGTAACACATCACTGTGCCAAGTAGAACCTGCTTTCTTCTCATCATTATCTTCTCCAATCGGTTTTCTGACAAAAGAAGAAACTAGAATACATATAACAGGAGCATAGAAACATGCAAAGTAGTAGATACCAAAGCAAAATGAAACATTACTTTGTATTCCAGGAAACAAATATAACCATCCTATTAGTAACAACTGGCAGATTAAGTGAGATAAGTAGACCTCCACCAGCGATGGAAAAATACTGCTATCCTGAAAAACTTTACATGTGCATAGGGCGGGTTTATGGTGTTTATCTGCCCCTTGTCTCTACCATACAGGCATACCCCGGTTTAAGGACACTCACTTTAAGTACACTCGCGAGTAAGTACATATCGCCCAATAGGCAAACGGCAGCTCACGCATGCGCCTGGCAGCACGTCCTGCACAGCAATACCGGCTCCCTACCTGTACCGAAGCTGTGCGCAAGCGGGGAGATTATAGAGCCTGTTACACATGCGATATTTACATCAGTTATGCACGTATATGACGATTGCAGTACAGTACATGCATCGATAAGTGGAAAAAAGGCAGTGCTTCACTTTAAGTACATTTTCACTTTACATACATGCTCCGGTCCCATTGCGTACGTTAATGCGGGGTATGCATGTACTTACTGCCACTTTTCCAAACGGATTCTCCGACATGCATTGGACATCTATAACTCATTGCTCTAGTCCTGTGTAATGCAAATACAACTGGCACCCTCTTACCCCAACACCCCAAGGAGCAGCATATCCTCCGTATGAGGGGGGAGTAATCATGGGGTCCAGATTAACTTTACCTCTAGGGTTCCCGATTCCCGATCTGCATACCAAGAACGGTGCTGCCAGTACCTCACGGTTATTTAATTCCTCTGCATCACGCGGAACATTAGGAAGCTGTGGACGATGTTGCGGGTACTATTGATCCACGTAACATGGGAGATTAATACCACCATTTTTTTCCAGTGGACAGACCCTACTGGCTGCACCTCCCCCCGGTATCTTGGTAACTGGAGGTCCCTGGAGCCCAAATGAACACACTTCAGTTCCAGGTTCCCACTGCTTCCCATCAAGGAGGGGGGTGGAAAATTTAGCAAGGGGACTGCACCTTCAAACAAAATGTATTCTAATCACTACCATTAGTTCACTTTGGTCTTAAAGGGCAATGCCCATTTCAATTTGGCCCCTGTAACCTATCAGAATGCTTACATTCAAAATCCAGAACACAAAGAGAAAATTGTAAATGATCGAGAGGGGCGCAAAATATTTATTCACCAACAAAATAATTTATAAAAAGTTTTGTAAAAGTATTTCTGTGTTACACATTTTTATAATATGCTTTATATAATTAGTCAAATGCGAAATGTCACCAGCAAATCATTTTATGTTGCTTATAGAAGATAAAATAACAAATATATTGTACTTTTAAACATATCAAATGGAGTCTTCTAGAGAAAATATATATATTTATATAAATAAGATAGCAGCATTTACAAGTTTTGACACAAGGTATCACTATACTATTCCCTAGTATTCTTTGGTCCAAATACAGGAACCATTCCCTTTGTAGAGAGACCAGCAATGGTCATTAAGAGACATTGGTACAAAAATGTAAAAAGCAGTGATTTTCTGAAAGAATACAGTAAGAGAACCTATATATTTCTTACTTTTAATAAATCTTGTCCTGCCCTAGCTAGTCATTGAGTAAAATGATTACACGACCAAACATTACTGGAAAATGCACTTGCATAAGTAAAAACAACTTAACCGTCCCCCCTTCTCAATGTTTGGAGAGGAAACTGGTCCTTCAGATCTTAATGGATTAAGCCATTATATATACACACTACTCATGTAAATAACATTAGTACATACTACAAATGGCAACTATACGAGTTGTGTTCCTGCTGACATTACTCAAAAAATACAAATGTTTGGGAATGGAAATAAATCTCTTCATTACATATGTTAGATAGTTTGTTTTCATTCAGCCCTTTACTGATGTAATAACCTTTTCTAATAAAACAATTATCCAAACCAAGCATAGTCAAGAGACTACCGGCACATACATGAAAAACGTGTACGTTGTTATACTGTATTATCAACAAATTCAATGCAGGATGTACATAAATGACACTTTATTTTCCATTTATGTACTAGTTGATTGTGATCTAAGGACTATAATTGTGTTATAAGGCAAGTGGGATGTACAAGTGTATTTGTTCCATAAAAATGATAAATGTACAGTACTCATGTTCTTGGGTGGCTTACCCCATGGACTAGTCTTTGTACTAAAGCAGGTATCCCTTATATATCCAGGTTTAGCATCAGGCTAAAATAAATAAATAGTACAGTACACCAGAGCATACAACCCACACGGCCTAGATTCATCGCATTAAAACGTTCTTATCCCATTAACGTTTTTGTACAACAGTTTTTAGTTTAACAACTGGCAAATATATGTAATGAAAAGCCAACATGTTAACATTAGCACATGTATATGCTGCATTCTTAAGCAAAATACATATTCAACAGATATTCAAGTCAAACACTACTCAAATTAATGGCTCCTTTATCTACTGTAAAGTTAGAAGTGATCAGCACAGAATGCCTGCTCCGGTGCTCGGATAGTAAACCTCATGTAATCACTCAGTGCTAAACATGAGAACAGCTCAAAATACAAAATGCAGTGTGTCTGTCTCTTCATTGGTCACAGATGAGCGAAATGAGCCATTCAAAACTGCCCTGGCGTGAAGCCTTCTGGAAATACTTGCATTGCACACTGTTGCTTTAAAGTGGATCCTACAGCACGCGATACTTTTTTATTGATCCTAAAACTAACGATTTATAGCTTTTACTTATGTCAGAAGGGGGTCAATATCATACGTTCCTTCTTCAATTGTGAGGTATGCAACATAAGTGTCTATGTGTAACCTAGAATAACATTTACGAAAACTATTAATTAAGAATTTGAATCACAAAATTGGAATGTGTGATTTAATATATTCAAGTGATTACTTTAAATAATCTGCAGGCATATGTATAAAAACAAAATCAGCAGGGAGAACTGTTCCAACGGCTGGAATTATGCTTGCCAAAGTACAGTACACAGTTCATTTGAACAGCCAACACATGAAAAGTAAACCAACGTGGAATTTGAAAGTAATTTGGATTAGGCAGTGGTGCCATATAATTCATCAACACATTCAATGTTGAGCTCCTTTTGCCCCCCACTCAGTCTTATCCAAAATACTCAATGAGTACGTTGCGGTATGGCCATATTTTCCAATTTCATGGCCTCATGACTACTGGAAAGTCAATACCTTTCTGCTTGGTCATTGCATAGAACTGGTCAATTGTTTAATAGTCAATGTTCTTGATAAGCTGCTCAAGAATATCTGTAGAAATTAGCTCCTTTTCCAAAAGTGACTTATTAAACCAGGTTTTATACGCTGTATTACGAAATACCTTTTCCTGGAGGTAACTCAGACCTATTTGCAGTTCATATTCCATGTGCCAAAACAAAGGCTTCAGAACAGTCACTACCGGCTCTACTCCACCAACGCTGGTATTTGTAGAGCAACTTTTTTGTACAGAATAATTCTGAAAGCATTGTCTGTAGTGCTCTTCATATTCATATTGAAAATGTAATTATTCCACCTTCCAGATAGCCACCTTCCCATCTTCTTTTCCAGATCCACTTAAAATATATCTGTCCTCCGCAGAACATAATGATTTTACTATGTCAGTGTGTGCTACCAACTCCTTCTCCACACTCTTCCTTTCAGCATCAATTACATATATCTTCCCTTTGGATTTGCACTGTGATGTTCCTCTACTGCCAACCCATATCTAAAAATAATAATAAGAAAAGACAATTAAATTACGGTAACGCCATGATTTTCACAATACCTTGCAACATATACAGTGCTGTGGGTGATGCACAACGTATAAACACAAACTTTGAGAGGCCATCGTGAGGGGGAGGCGGGGGGGGGGGGGGGGGGGGGGGGGGGAAAAAGGGTCAGGTCTATGTAAAAAGCTCTTAAGTTGAACGGGATCTGCAGAATACAGCAAATACAGCTAATACAGCAAAACATAAAGGGCTAGACACAAACTGGTTAAAAACAGTATAATGAATCATCATTAGAAGCAAATATTTCAACAGACTCGTTGTTTTATACATGGACACCATGCTATTTCTTGGAGACCGCACAGAAAAGAGCAGTTGCTGAAGCCCATTCCTGCCAGCAGGGCCTTCAATCCTTTGCAGAGCATAGAGTGGAACCATGGCCATGTCTTCAGGACTCTACTAATGGTTTCCCTCCAGCACTACACTATGAGGATCTGTGCATCTTCCACATGCTTCATTCACCCCGTTGTAACGGCATACAGCGGTTACGCTGCTAAAAAAAAGCACATTGAGCATGTGGCACTTGGCTTCCTTTGCATATTTACATGGATTCCCTCAAGTTTTTGACTGCTACATTACACAGCGTGTGCTACTCAGCCTGGGACAAGGAAGCACAGAATCAGTGGGGACACAGAAACATTATCTAAACAAATGGGTGGTGTGGGTGGAGGTTTTCATTTTGTTTTGTTTTTTTAAAGGTTTGTGATTTATGTTGCCATGCAGTGTAAAATCATCACAGGGACCTTCACACCTCCTAATGTCCCTTCTTTACTATGGGCAGGCCTAGTGGGCAAAATCAGTCAATATTATCAATTGCTATTCCTGAATCTGTATAGCGCAGACGCTTTGGCGTAGGTGTAGCAAAAATAAAATGCAACATATAGTGTAAAATCAAATATATATTTCTGTAAACCTGTTCATATGAACTCACATATACAAAGTTAATGTCAGGCTTTTCATATCGCAGTTTTGTTTGGTCTTGAACACTAGATGTTGCATTTTAATTTTTATTACCCATACCCAGAAGAGGCTGCACAATTTCTAGATCTGATTGCAGATAATACAACATTAAAATGTCTCAGACAGGTCTGCAACACTATTACCCATTATCTCTTAGCATACAATGCTTCCACTACAGCCAGGGATTCTGGGAAATTACATACAAATGACCTGCTTGATCATCTATTATTGATAAATAGCCCCTTTACAGCAGAAAACAGTCAGAACTTTACCTGGTTTTTCACCTTTAACATACAACTGATCTCAGTACAATCCTGAAGCACAATCTTATGATGAGGCTTTGAGAAATCATTCATTTCTAATATACAGACTTCATTGCTTCCTCTATAGGTCGCCCACAGTTGCCCTTTCTGAAACAAAAACAAAAACTTTAACCAGAGTAAAACAAAAAGTACCATCTACATCGTATTCATTTATTACATACTGTACTGTACCTCAGGGAACAATTGAATGCAATTAAAAAATGAGCCCGTCTTTGTGAGGTTCTCTGTATGTTGCAGCTTCTGAAGTAATTGACCATTCTTTTTTGTTACAGCAATGCAGTCTCTTGAGCCTGTAAACGGGTGAAATGAAGACGGTAACTAAAACAGAAACTTCCACATTTCGATCCAAGTTAAGAAACTTTGGGCCTGATCATAATAATAGTTATTTCATATAGCGCTTTTTCTCACAATGGGAATCAAAGCGCTTCCCAATTGCAGTATAGTAATCCATACGTCACGACATCCCCTCTGTATCCTCCTCCCATCCTACACCTCTTCCTATCTCTCCTCCTGCCTTCCTCGATTCTTTTCCGCTGTCAATGAGGATGCATTGTTGCTGATCTCTTCTCCCTCTACCACTTGCCCCCGACACCATTCCCTCCCATCTCCTAAAACCTGTTGCTCCAACTATAATCCCTACACTCACACACATTAACTCCTCCCTCTACTCTGGTACATTTCCCTCCTCCTTCAAACATGCAACAGTTATACCATTACTCAAAAACAGCAAGCTTGACCCTACCTGTCTTTCTAACTATTGACCTGTCTCCCTCCTGCCTTTTGCCTCTAAACTCCTTAAACGTCTTGTATTCTCTGTTTTCTCCATTTTCTCACCACGTATTCTCTCCTAGACCCTCTACGATCTGGCTTCCACACTGCTCACTCCACTGAAACAGCCCTCACTAAAATAACTAAAGACCTCCATGCTGCCAAAGGCAGAGGTCATTACACTCTGCTCATATTATTCTACCTCTCTGCAGAATTTGATACTGTGGACCACCCTCTTCTCCAAAGTCTTGGTATGCGTAACAAAGCTCTGTCCTGGATCTCCACTTACCTCTCCCATCGTACTTTCAGTGTCCCTTTTGCCAACACATCCTCCTCTTTTATCTATCCATCTGTGGGGGTACCCCAGGGCTCTGTCCTGGGACCTATTCTCTTTACACACTCTTTCTAGGTGCCTAATAACATCACTTGGGTTTAAATATCACTTTATGCTGATGACACACAAATCTACTTTTCAATCCCTGGCCTTACACCTGCGGTACAGACCAAAGTTTCTGAATGTCTCTCCGCTATATCATCATGGATAGCCCTCCACCGACTTAAATTTAACATGTAAAAAATGGAGATCCTCAAATTTCCTCCCAAAACTGGCTCTATTACCTCCTTCCACATTACTGCTGGAAGCACCATCATACACCCAGTAGCACAAGCACACTGCCTAGGGGTCACACTCTACTCCTCTCACATTCAAAAGGTAGGTCATTTTTTCCCTCCACAATATTACAAAGATACGCCCTTTCCTCTGTTGCTCGACTGCTAAAATGCTGACTAAGCCCTTCATTCTCTCCTGTCTCGAATACTGTAACCTCCTGCTGTCCGGCCTTTCACCTTTCTCCCCTACAATCAATCATTAATGCTGCTGCGAGAATCCCTTTACTCTTTCCTAAATCTGTCTCAGCGTCTCTCCTGCTGAAATCCCTCTCCAGGCTTCCTATCAAATCCCGTATCACACACAATTCTCCTCCTCACTTTTAATGTTCTACACTCTTCTGCCCCTCCATACATCTCAGCTCTAATTTCTCGCTTTACGCCATCCAGACTTGCATTCTGCTCAAGGATGTCTTCTCTCTACCTCTTTTGTGTCTAAAGCCTTCTCCCGCCTTAAACCTTTCGCACTCACTGCCCCACTCCTCTGGAATGTCCTCCACCTCAATATCCGACTAGCACCCTCTCTATCCACCTTTAAGACCCATCTTAAAACACACCTCCTTATCGAAGCATATGAGAAGCTCTGTGGCTGATACTTTACACCTCATACATCGACCACGACCCCTTGCAGACGTACTCACCAGAACACCTTCCTACTGTCTCTGTACGTTCCCCCTACTTACCAATTCGATTGTAAGCTGTTCGGGACAGGGACTCATTTTCCTAAATGTCACTTTTATGTCTGAAAGCACTTCCCATTATGTGTTATTTTTATTATTTGTTATTTATATGAGTATCACGTGTATTACTGCTGGTGCTATAAAAATAAAGATATACATACATACATACATAGGCGTTTTACAGACGCCCCTGCCCAGATGAGTTTCCAATCTATGTTTTTGGTGCCTGAAGCACAGGGAGATAAAGTAAATTGCCCAAGGTCACAAGGAGCCAACACCGGGAATTTAACCAGGTTACCCCCCCCACCCCCCCCCCCCCGATTCAAATGCATTATCATTGTTTACACCATTTGTGTCTTTACTCAGTGAGCCGCTCCTTATCCACTAAAGTGTGATACTGGTGATGACATAAAAAGTTCCATTGACCAATTTAATAAATACGGTGTGTTGTCTTTAGGCGAGAATGCAATCACACAATGTCGGCCTGTTTAGTTTCTTCATATCCTCTGAATGGGGAAGTGTTTGGCAATCAAATATTTTCTCTCCCCTTATCCCACCCACCCTGTCCTTAGAGAGCCAATAAAGACAGGGGGAGGTAGTAGGAACGGGACTGGCTGTACAAGCACTTGCTGATCACACAAGAGGGAGTAGCCAGCGGAAACCAAACTCCTCCTAAACCGAATTTAGGTAACAAAATTACAAAATTATCAAGTACCCAGATAAGACCCTTCAACATGTCACAGGAATTGGTTCACTCTGATCCTAGGAGGCAATGCCCCTTTTTAAAAGCCTTGAGGGTGAAGAGCAACTGTATTTTGTTTGGATGGCCAGCATGACCACTTAACCTCCCCATTGCTGTGAATCGCAGACCACATATCGCTTGGCTGACAGACGTGCGTGACGCCATGCGCTCTGTCGCACACCTACTGTACTATATCTGCTGCCATACAGACACAGCCCTGGAGACAGTAAATCCTTCTACAGCTATATTTGTCTTTAACTCCGGGCTTTACCCTAAAACAGTGACATGATATCATTTAGCGCGGTGCTTACTCGGGTATGAATACTTTCAATGACGGAGGGACTTGCAATATCTCACAGTGCAGACGCCGGTTATACAAGGGTTGTGGTGCTGTGCAGAACTACAGCATGTTTAACCATTCACGGCTGCACACCGGGAAGGTTTTCAGTCAAACATCTAAAGGACCTAAGCAAGTTGTGTTAGTGATAATAAGAGGTAGGTTATTAAAGTGGTTATTAAAGTGGTTATTAAAGAAATCCTGAAAACCTGGCCTCATGGTTGTTCTCGTGGACAGACTTTCCCCGTTTCATTACATAAACCTACACTTTAGAATTACCATTTGAATACAGACTCGGTAACACAATGGTTAATGTACTGAACAAAACAGACAGGTTTCTGCTTATACCGACTTTCAAAAGAATGACACAAAGTGAGGTGAAAGTGAAAATAAGAAGGAATTCGCAGGACAATTTAAAACAGTCTGGACCTGAAGGTCGACCTTTCTAATCTGCATACAATAGAACGTTTCATTGGGGAAAAGGGTGAGGATTATAACGGTTTTAACTTTAAAACATGGATAAAGGAAGTTTAATCGAAATTGTTTTGCAAGTGGAATGGGTTTAAATGATCATCATCAGTAAAACTGTAGAAATAATCATCATGTTAAAAAAATACACAAAATCGGGGCCGCGCGCGTGGCGTTCTTGCGGATGCACACGAGCTAGGGAAGCGCCATGCACTCCACCGTTAGAATACACTATAAACCCTGATCGCCGCTCCGATCAGCCCCGAGAGACACCGCACCAGCCGGGATGGCACAAAAGAAAACACCCAAAACCGGGGACGCCCCAGATCTCTCCCGCTACAGCCACGGACAGCCAGCGATAGCGGAGAGAAGGAAGAATAAAGATGGTGCCGCCAAGGTGAGCGCACGGCTGCAACAACAGCCAGGGAAGGTGATAGGCAAGTTGCAGGACCTGAGGGGGATATGTCTGACAGAAAGGCTACCCCAAGAAACTCGGCGGAGAGGGCCCCAGCAGGGGAGGAGGCAGCGGTGAGAGCTGTTTTTGACAGAGCGGAGTATGGCAGAGGGAGAGACAGTAATTACTAAAGAGGACCTCCAGAACATGCTTAAAGAAATGCAAGCAGGCTTTCAGTCAGCTCTGGATAGAGCTGTAAAGGAATTTAAAAACAGAAGTTTCTTTATTGGCTAAAAGAAGTACGGAGTGTAAATATAAAACGGACATTTCTTTACAAAATCAGGTAAATACGGACGATGAGGTCCTGCATCTCAATGAAGAGATATGAGGGATGGTATAGACGATCTAGAGAAGAGGGAGCGAAGGCAGAGTTTACGAATCCGCCATGTCCCTGAGTCAGTCTCCGCAGAAGCCCTCCAGCCATACCTTAAGAGACTGTTTCGTCAATTGATCCCAAGTTACAAGATGGTGATCTTCTGATGGACAGAGCTCAGAGCCATATGACTGAGATTTTAAGACCCCAAAAGAAGCAGAGATGTGGTCCTAAGACTCCACCAAAATGCAACCAAGGAAAGGATTGTAAAAGGCTGCAGAAACAGTGGCTACATTGAATTTGAAAACAATTCCATCCAGATCTTGGACATCTTTTAGATGGGAAAGGTATACAGGGATATACCAAATAAGTATACATGGGAAGGATGTTGATCCAGGGTTTAATCCGATTGCCAATTCTTGGAGTCAGGAGGGAATTAATTTTTCCCCTTAAAGCTGCAGTTCAGTCAATATCCTGCATGTTTGTTTTTTTTAATAAATCAGTTCTGTAGTAAGAAAAAATACTTTTAGCATTTTCTGTTTTTAAAAAAACAACTTTGAAAGACCAATTTTCTTGTATTCTATTTTAACAGCCATTTGCTAAGGCACTGCCCCTTCATGTCCTGTCACAAGCTCTGGCACACCCCTTTGTCAGCCCTGCCCTCCCTCTAGCACTTGTAAGTGCAGGAATGCTCATGAATATTCATGAGCTTCCACTACCAGTGAAGCAGATTATAAACAAATGCCAGCTTTTAATATGTCACCAAATTTCGACCTATCAATACATGGAAAACGAATTGAGCTGCAGCTATACTGTTCTTTAGGTAATTAGAGATTGCACACATAAAACTATTGAAGTAAAAAAATAAATGTAAAAAAAAAAAAAAAAAAAGACTGAACTGCAGCTTTAATGGGGTTTTTTGTTTGCCTTCCTCTGGATCAATAAGTAAGTATAGATATAGGATAAAGTATCTGTTGTCTAAATTTAGCATAGGTTGAACTTGATGGACCTATGTCTTTTTTTAACCTCATCTATTATGTAACTATGTAATATCTTCCAGGATCGGTCCACTGTGACAATTGAGAGGAGGAGAAGGCTGCGTCCAGTGATGGTGGTGCACCAGGATTAGCGTATTCATTACAGGTGGGCCTTTCCGTTCCGCTTGGTGGTAAACCATGAAGGCAGAGAGGTCTCCCTCTATTATTCCGATGAATTAGCATCTTTTCTGTCGGCACTGGGTCTGACAGGGCTCGGGCCAGCACCGAAGACTTCGAGAATATAACACGGATGATGATTGATCGGCTGAGGTGCTATTAGATTTATTCAATGATTTTCTTAGCGGAAAACAAATCCCCCACAGATGACGAAAGCCAATATACTGGTGATCCCTAAAGAGGGTAAGGATCCTTTAAGATAGCTACAGACCAATATCATTGCTCAATACGGATGTGAAAATTTATAGTAACATTTTGGCCAACAGGTTGAACTGTACTCCCTAGATGAATCCATTATGACCAGGTAGGTTTTGTGAGCGAACGCCAGGCATCGGATAACACAAGGACAATTATTAATGTGATAGACCAGATACATAAATCTAAGACGAAAGCAATGTTATTGAGCCTAGATGCGGAAAAAGCATTTGATAGGATAAGATGGGATTTTTTAGATAGGCTGTTGGAAGCATTTGGATTTTCATTTTTTTTTTTTACAAGGGGTCCGGGGCCCCTCTACCAGACGCCGACAGTCACTTTGAAGATCCTGGGGTGGGAAAGGGGGAGGAGTCTGATAACAATTAAGAACGGGACTCGACAGGGTTGTCTCCTCTCTCCTCTTCTTTTTGTCCTGACAATTGAAAACATCATGTCAATCAGAGCTTCCCCAAGTATACCAAGGGATTCATATAAAAGATGTGTTACAAATTATCACTTTTTGAAGATGATATTCTTACTATAGCTAACCCATTGACATCTCTTCCGAATTTACAATACGCTCTCCGGAAGTTTGGAGAGTTGTCTGGGTATAAAGTTAATGTGGGAAAAGCAGAAGCGCTAAATTTAACGTTAATGGAAAAGGAGGTCGACGATCTTAAACGACATTTTGACTATACCGTAGGTGGAAAAAGACACATATGAAGTATTTGGGGATATACCTTACTAGGGACTACGACTCATTATATAAATATAACTATTCCAACCTTTTTATTAAAATGAGAAAAGATCTACAAGTTTGAAATTCACACCATATTTCCTGGCTAGGGCGTATAACCGCGGGTAAGATGAATATTCTCTGTAGACTTCTATGTTACTTCCAAATATTACCAATATCTTTTCCACATATAAATATAAAAGAAATCCAAAACCGTATTATGCAATTCATTTGGAAACAAATAACAGAGAATAGTTAGGTCAATTATGCTCGAGTCTAATGAAGGAGGGTGTCTAGCGGTTCCAAATATTCTAAAATATTATAAAGCTTCTCATTTGAAACAAGTGGTTTATTGGAATTCCCCGGGAGGGACCTATGCTTGGGTGGATCTGGAAAGCTCACTTAAATACCCGGTTGGCCTACCTACTCTGCTGTGGTCGAGCTCTAGGACTGGGCCTGGGCGACAGCCTGAGCTGGCGGTAATCGGGTTTACGTTAAAAATCTGGCAGTTAGCAAAAAATAAATAAAAAGTTATGGCAACTACATCTAGACGTACGCCCCTGTTCGGTAATCCAGGGTTTTTGCCGGGGTTTCAGGGTCGGGATTTTGAAACCTGGAGACAGAGAGGAATTCTAGAGATGGGAGATCTAATGGAAAAATATAAGTTGATGTCGTTTGAGGAACTGATGAGAAAATATGGTTTCCATCGGACGGAGGTGTTTAAATATATGCAGGTCCAACATGTGCGCCAGGGCTTCTATGAGGAGGAATTCCCTAAATATACACGATTTGAAGGTTTATGCAAAACAAAAAAAAAATATCAAAAAGGGCCTGATCTCATCCCTGTACCAAGGTGTAATTCCCCAAAAGGTTACCCCGGCCCATAAATATATGGACCAGTGGGTAGTGGATTTCCAGATTGAAATAAGAAAGGACTGAGAAGATATATGGGACAATGCGGGCAAAACTTCTATATGTACAGTTACAAAGGAGAATATTTACAGCGTTTTGTTACGCTGGTATTACACCCCCAAAAGGTTCAAGCAAATGTTCCCGGAGACAACTGATAGATGTTGGAGGGGATGCGGACAGATGGGGGATCTAGCACATACATGGTGGTTTTGCCCTGTCGTGCAGACAAACTGGAGGACAGTTTTGACATTGATAGAAGATGTGACTGGATTCAAGGTTCCGCTAGACCCAATTTTAATTATTTTGGCTAAACCTATGGAAGATGTAAATCATTACTCTGCTAAATTAATGATGCATATTTTAACGGCGGCTAGGTGCGCGGTAGCTGCAGCGTGGAAAAAGGACACTGCCGCCCTCCAGAAGAGAGGTTATTAGAAGGGTTAACGATGTGCCATTAATGGAAAGACGCACCCCATTTTTGAATCACACCACAAGGAAGTTTGATAAGAGTCTGGGACCCCTGGGATGTTGGATAGGGGTGAGGCCCCAATAGGCTAGAGGATCTGGGAGTGATGCGTGTAGGATATGTCACTGATAAAATTCAAAACTTTGTATATGTTATGCGATTGTTGTCATTGTAACAATTCTGTCACAAAATGGTTGTTCCACCTCCCTCCCCTTTTTTATTTTCTGTACCCATTCCCTTCCCATTTAATAAAAATATGTTTAAAAAAAAAAAAAAAAATACACAATCAGACAGGCGGGATATTGGCTCAGTTTTCAGGTGGACAATTTTTAAATACCACTTCCATTAAGAGGCCGAGATGTACATAGTCCTAAAAAGCCTTGCATCACTCCGTCAATAAAGGCATCATCTTGATCCAATTTTATCGGGGTGAGTTTACCAAAAAATACAAATAAAATCTGGAATATTGGAGTACTTACAGCACCAGAGCATATCGTTGTGGATTTTCATAGATGTAATATTTTGACACTGCAATTGAAATTTGTGATGTATCTTCAGGGTGTTTATGTCCCATGCAAACACTGTTCCGTCTACACTGCATGAATAGGATAAACTTTACATGCAATGGGGGGGGGAAAAGAGAAGAAAAAAAAATAACATCAATGTAACCAAAACCTGTTCTACCTCTCTCAGACCTTCTCTATCCATTGTATCATTTGATGTTAATGTGTTATTATATTTCTGAATGTTGGTTTATGTTCTTGTCTCATCTCCCTCCGTTGTACATTACAGCAATGTGGTCGCCTTATAAATAAATCATTTACATGCTCACAAGAATCTGGATGTGCGCAATCGGGACAGAATGTGGTTTAGCACCACTATTAGACATGTAACTAAGGCAACAAAGCAATGGGTATATGGTTTAATAATACGGATTAAACACACGTCACTCTATCCTAAAACAGAATTACACGTGAAACCAGCAATGCTTTGAAGGTCTCTGGTGGTGAAAGGGTTAGAAAACAAGCCCAAGCAAGGCACAAATTACATATAGATTAAGTATTTATACAAGAGAATTACAATATTATGTGTGATATAATGGCCCATATATACAAAAGCAGCATTATGCATAAGACACCTTGCTGTGTCAGAAGACATTTTATGGCCCAAAGCATAGCACTGCTTAGTAAATATGGACCTATAACAATACACAGTACAACACTGACTACCTTTTTTTTGGCTTAGGCTGCGCTTTAGTGCCTTGCAACGGTGACATCGCTCCGAAACAAATTCATTGACTCCGTCGCAAGCGCTTATAGTAAGCGCGACGACGACGGAGCAACCAAAAATTTTGAAGCCGGGTAAATTTGATTTTTTAGAGACAGTTGCCACATGTGACTGTGTCTAAACCAATCAAATTGCGCAGCCCGCCCCTTTTAGTGGCGTCACTGGCCTTGTCGCCAGCGACGTCGCTTCAAATCAAATGATAACTTTCGCTGGTGGCGATGTCATCGTTCGCGTCGCCAGCACTATAAGCGCGGCCTTATGATGAATATCTCTTCTCTTCCCCAGTTCAGAAAGCATTATGTGATAGGTACCACGTGTCAGGCAGGTGGGACGAACAAAAACAGGTCACATACAGTATTACATGTCATGCTGCGCGGCTTAATCCAGGGGCACTCAACTCCAGGGAGCCCGCGCCCTCCACCCCCCAACAGGTCATATTTTCAGAATATCCCTGTTTCAGAACATGTGGATCAATCAGTCCCTGCTTCAGCACAGACGGCTCAATCAGAAACTCAGTCTTTAACAGAGCCTCTGATTGAGCCACCTGTGCTGAAGCTGGGATATCCTGAAAACCTGACCTGTTGGGAGTGGGGGGGGGAGAGGAGGGGGCTGGAGGAATGGAGTCGAGCACCCCTGGATTAACCCATCTCATTAGTTAACATCAATCGCAAGTAAATAAGCGGAAGCTGGCGGACACACACATCACTAACCATGACAGGCAGATGTAGATAATGTAATGGGAACTATCGCCATTACACACCGTGTAGTATAGATGTGTGCCACATGACAACGCGCTGTGCTACAGATATAGATAAAGTGAGAAACATTTTAATGACTTGTAAGAAAAGTCTGTACATTATTGCAGCATCGGCAGCAGATACATACACACCTTCTCTGACGATTACTGTCTTCTGCTACGATGTCCACTACCTCACAGCGATGGTCAGTGAGCTGCTTATTACAGGACATGCTGTGAGTGTTTATGATATAGATGGTAGAATCACTTGAACCAATCCATACTTGGCTTTGTTCCACTCCCACCATGCATCTCTAGGAGAAAAAACATCCGACAGAAAATACATGCAGTACAGCCTCACAGATCTCATTCAAAATGCATTAAAAAATAAATAAATCAGCATTTCACACAGGTTTCCCAAGCTCTGGTCCATCTAGCAATCATATTCCAACGGCAGACAACTTTGGAAAACCCAACAGTTTAAAACAAAGCAAAGGGGGGTAAACAAGGCCATTGGATTATTGACACATGACCCATTTATAACTTTGATTGAGATCATTTTTGCCTGGTTCTGTCCCAGCATGCTGCCTACATATGGACACACGTTCCCTTTGTCTCTCTTCCGACCCCCACCACCAGCTCTCATCGTGTGCCGTCTTACATTTAACGTCCTGCGGTACAAGGTACATGTCTCGTGCATCTTCCACCTGTCTTTTACAAACCTCATCTGTTTCTTCATCTAGTATTCAAACACTAGACAATTGAAGTGCACCTGAGAGATAGAGAAAGAACTCCTATATGTGTTGCACGCAACCAATTAGTAAATGTTTGAATTGAGATAAATTGATGGAAGGTAAAAGTTAACCTTTATTACATCAGAGTAACAAAAAGTGTATACCAGGGGTTATCAACGCCAGTCCTCAAGACCCCCCAACGTCAGGTTTTAAGGATATCGCTGCTTCAGCACAGGGGGCTCAATCAGCCCTGCTACAGCACAGATGGCTTTGACAGTCTTTGACTGAGCCACTGATTGAGCCACTTGTGCTGAAGCTGGGATATCCTGACCTGTTGTGGGGGGTCTTGAGGACGGAGTTGAGAACTCCTGGTGTATACTATAAAATAGAGGTGTTACTAGGATAACTGCAATGTAAATATAAAACAATAAGGTGCTGATATAATGCGGCGAGAATAAAAACGGAAGTTCCCCCCAGGGGACAGGACTGCCTGTGCTGCTGGTGCTGAATGCCCAGAGGAAGTGCATATACTGTAGCAGTCACACGGTGACAGAGAAATGGTGTAACCACATTGATTTATCCAAGTCATTTCACAGCGAATATGCTTGCGGTGAAGTTTACCTCATTACATCACTGTGCTAGCTGTAACGCACAGCAAAAGGCAGACATTGTGGCGATTGCTGCTTGTGGTTTAATAAGCATTTTACTGTCCGTCAGCACTGAAAAGCAACACGAGACACAAATGTGTGTTATTTAGTAGACCGTTCATACAGAAAAGTAACACTACGGCTCAAATGTGATTTACATCATTTTCAA
Organism: Ascaphus truei; assembly: GCA_036426205.1. Taxonomy (NCBI): domain Eukaryota; kingdom Metazoa; phylum Chordata; class Amphibia; order Anura; family Ascaphidae; genus Ascaphus; species Ascaphus truei. The sequence continues at coordinate 9,550,750 of CM071568.1, forward strand.
CAGGCTGCTAGCTGTAACTGACAGCAGGTAATTGCACATCTGGAGGATAGTTATAATAAGAGATAGATACTGTAGCAACTTCATAGAATCCGTTGTGTTTTTTGCATGTAGTTTGGTGAGCATTTGCCTGTCACTAGAACAAATGAGGCTCAGATGTTTGTTTGTTGTTAAGTACCACGTTGATATCTTAGGCTGCGGCCATGGTGATCGTGACGGCGCGCAGGAGGACGCGCTTCGCGATCACTTAGATGTTCCTCTATGAGGCTGTCTATAGAGTGCACCAAGCATATTCGGTTTGAAATGACTTCAGTAAATCAATGTGGTTACACCATTTTTCTGTCCCCTTGTGACTGCGATATGCACTTCCTCCTATTAGTCACCACCAGCAACACAGACAGTCCTGTCCGTCCCCTGGGGTGAACTTCCGTGTTTATTCTCACTGCATTATATCAGCACCTAATTGTTTATATTTAAAGTGTAGTTATCCTAGTAGGTTGCTAAAACACCTAGTCTGTTTTATAGTATACACTTTTTGTTACTCTGATGTAATAAAGTTTTACCTTCCATCAATTTATCAGAATTCAGACATTTCTCAATTAGTGGCATGCACCACATATCGGATTTCATTCCTGGTGTATCTCTCGGGTACACTTCAATTGTTTAAATTACCTCCTAGGTACTTTAGCACCCATTTTAATATCCTTCCACCGATTTAAGTCAAGTGAGGTTTGTCTACACAATACTATTCAAATACTCCTTAATTTTTGCTGAATTTTGCTTGTGATAAAAGATGGAATACGGTGTTTAACTTACCAGTTTAGCATTTCCTACTTTAAAACAATGTTGTTGAATGGACCATGTAGAAGCATTGAACACAACTACTTTCCCCTCACGTAGAGCACACCATAATTTGGGGAAGTCGTCTCTTTCTGATGCGTCAAGCTGCCCTGCAATATAAAAGAAAAACAGTTGTCCGACGGTGCAATTCTGCCCTAAAACAACCAAGGTAAACATAGTTCATAAAAAAAAAAAAAGCTGTGTGTGCTGTGCACGCGCATAGTAAGTGAAACTTCTTTGACTTTTGTCACAGAAATTGTATTTGTGTTGGTGATGTTTAAATTAAAAATCAAAATACAATTTTTGACAAAACGCAAATAAATTTGACTTAGAATGCGCGTGCTCTGCACACATCCCCTGTATTAGCTATTTGCACTAAGTGTGAATTCCTCGTGTGTGCCGGTGACTGAGTGTGCGGTTGACTGAGCGTGACTGCGACTGCGTGTGACTGCGACTGCGTGTGACTGCGGGTGAGTGTGCGGGTGACTGCATGTGCGGGTGAGTGTGCGGGTGACTGCGTGTGCGGGTGAGTGTGCGTGTGACTGTGAGTGTGCGGGTGAGTGTGCGGGTGACTGTGAGTGTGCGGGTGACTGTGAGTGTGCGGGTGACTGTGAGTGTGACTGCGTGTGAGTGTGCGCGAGTGTGCGGGTGCGTGTGACTGTGCGGGTGACTGTGCGTGTGACTGAGATGTGTTTTACAAATAGTCTCACCCTTTATATTCTGCATGAATACACCATGTTTGTAAAATTAGTACCATTATTATAGTGTCCTTTGCTCAAATAACTGTGCTCTCTCCTGCAGTCAAGCACAGCACCACTGAGGTTGTATTAGTACTGTGACCACTGCATTTTACAATCTGATATATTGCTGACTTTGTATAGATCAGATATTTCCAGTACACAGAAGAATGTTATATTCCATTTGGGTTGACAGTTGAGATTTGTCATACAGATACCTTGCTATTTCCTTATCCCTGAGTATTTACTAGCACTGAGATTTCCAGTGTTTAGTGTGTCCTGTTCTGACAGTCTTTCATTGTTCTGCTGAAGGCTCATGCCAGTCTGGATGGTTCCTTCAGTGCATATTAGCAGAGAGCACAGGACACCAGGAGCTGCATGCAGCTATATCTCACCATCAGAAGCAGCATCTGACACTGACTGTACCTTATTTATCTGACACTGACTGTACCTTATTCATACACACACACACACACACACACACACACACAACACAACACCCACACACACACACACACACACACACACACACACACACACACACACACACACACACACACACACACACACACACACACACACACAGCTGCAAGGCAGGGAATGCACACCACTTCTGCCCTGTCTGCTACTCGCTGCACACACACAGAATCACTAGGACTGTGATTTTTCAATGTGATGTCCCTCTCCCAGCCTATTCTTCTTTTGATATCTTTTAATGTGGACATCATTGCCAGGTCAGATCTCCCTCCTCCCTCCTCCCTCCTCCCTCCTCCCTCCTCCCTCGGCAATTCAGCATGTCAGCGACACACTGCTCTGCTTCCTCTCGGTTACCCTTCATGATCCCTGGGCTCCTCTCCTCTGGCAGCGCTCAGTCAGCGGGACACAGGGAAGGGGAGGGAGGTGAGAGGCTGAGCAGCGGCTCACTGAGTCTGATTTAAAATCCCCGCGCTTGCTACACCTTTCACTCTAGCACCGGAAGCTCTGCGGCAGCCATCTTGCTATACCCATGGCAGCTGACGTGTGGGGGTAACAGCGGCCGTTAGGAGCGGCGCCGGCGGCTATCGCCGCCGCCGCCGCCGCATGTCACAGCGGGTGTGTGTGGGGGGGAGCGGTGGCTGTTAGGAGCGGCGCCGGCGGCTATCGCCGCCGCCGCCGCAGGTCACAGTAGATGCGGGGGGAGGGGAGGGGGGGGAGCCATGACGTCACTTCCGTTTCACATTTCCCCTCCAACTCTCCCGTTTTACTCCATCAGAATAGGTGCCACTAAAGAAGTTTCACTTCAAAAATAATACATCTCAAAACCTAAACTTTAACGGTTTAATCCAAAATTCTTGGAGCCTTAACGCTATGTATAGTGTACGGAGCTATCGAAACCTCAGGGTTTCTCCTACAAAAGTGTACTGTGTTCTTTTACACAAACAGTTGAATAATACCTATGAGGTGTGGAAAGAGCTGCACCGTACAATTTAATCTAGGAAGTTTTCTACTGTTGGTCTTCTAAAAAGGTATCACAGCCAACATCAGATCTGCGTGAAGGTTTGACACTGTATCAAGGAGATTTTTTTGGTGGCTACTTTTCAGAATTCCACCTGCCCTCATTATTTGCTCAGCCTCCCAAGTGATGTCCATGATATAGTCAGACTGGAATTATCCTCTCTGCCGCCCCCCACATGGCTATTGTAAATGAAAGTGGAGGAGGCTCCACTTACAATTCGATGGGGCGAGTCAATCCAATGGAGCCATCATCCAGATCATGCATGTGGCTGCTTAGTATAAAAGTAACACCACTTTAAGGGACAGTCTTGCCAGGGGAGCCTTGGCATCTAAACTGAGGCATCTTAAAGTGATCATCTTTGAGTGAGAATATATAGTTAGACTATAGTTTGACTAGAGACTGCATCTTTCTGCAAACTCTTCTACACAAGGCAAAAAAGGTGAGCTACTCTGACCAAACTATGATCCCATGCTTGTAAGCCTGCGCACTTAACCCCCCACCCCTTCACACCTTATTTTACTGCAGCCTCTCCAAATACTGACTGCACACAACTGCGCCACCTCTCAACCCTCACCAAACCATGAATAGGCCCAGCATTGCAATGCAGCAAAATATTTTGACAAGGAAAAGGCACACCCCTGCTGTTTATAGTCTGTACACACTCACTTGGTTCACAACAGCTTCATGCAGCATTACCTGTGATAATGAACCTGGTATGTACTTCAACTTTGTTCTCTCTCGTGGCCTCATGGAAATGTTAGTCTCTCTATCCACTGAAAACTCCTACCTCCTGGACCACAACCAACATCACCATACACCCTGGATTACTCAAAAGCCTTGCACTATCTACTGAATGTTGGTGGAGAACACTGAAAACCAGCACACCAACCACTAATGGCAAACATCACAAATTTACAACTTGCAAACAACTACTCAAATTTCTACTCATACTCGCTTTAGCAGGTGATATTGAACCTAACCCAGGCCCTCCCTTTTCAACTCTGTCCCATACCCCTGAGAATACCCCCTTCAAATTCCAAAAAGGTCAATCTGTCGCCCATATAAATATCCGGAGCCTGCTGCCCAAACTGGACGAACTAAGGGCATGGTGCCTTATGCATAAACCTAAAGCCATCGTTCTCGCAGAAACATGGCTAACCCCTAAAACCCCTGATACAAATATTGCCCTTCAGGGATACTCAATTTCTTGGAAAGATAGGTCAAAGAGAGGAGGAAGGATGTTATTTAATATTGCAGACACCTTACAAGTTACACTGTTAAATGGCCTCCCAAGCTCACCCTCTTTTGAAATCCTAGTTGGCAAAATCTGCCTCCCCTTTTCTAAGCCAATCTTGGTTGCTGGCATCTACCACCCCCCTAAAGCCCATCAACAGTCCATGACTAATATCACCCAGTTTCTTGGCTCCATTTCCTCTCTGAATGAGAAGAGTGAGCTGCTAATTCTTGGGGATTTCAACTTCAACGACCCTAAAAACCACAAAATCCAGATATAACTCAAGTCACTAAACCTAACGCAACTCATTTCCCAAACCACACGGACGAACCTGAAATCTCACAAACATTCCTTGCTAGACTGGAAACCCTACTGACATTGCAAATGTATTCAATGATTACTTTGTGGGGTGTGCTACTAACTTATTAGCAAAACGCATCCTAAACCACAAATATGAATCTCATTCTGTGAGTACCCCTATAGCCCCACCCTCTCCCAACACTGCTCACAATTTTAAATTTGTCCCAGTATCCGAAGAGGAGATTACACAAGGGCTCCTCAAATTAAAACTAAGCAGCAAATGTGGACCTGACTTACTGAAATTTAAGTTCCTAAGACTTGGTGCCCCAGCCATTGCCAAACCAATTGCTTTCATAGACAACTCTATTCTGTCTGCAGGCCATATCCCTAAGACCTGGAAAACTGCCAGAGTCGTCCCAATCTTCAAAAGTGGGGACAAAAACACTGTCTCAAACTAAAGGCCAGTTTCTCTTCTCCCAATACTATCCAAAGTCATGGAAAAATGTGTTCACTCCCAATTAAGCGATTACTATACCAAGACAAATTTCCCTAGCCAATTCCAACCTGGCTTTTGCCCCAAACACTCCACCGTAACTACCCTGCTAAAAGTATGCAATGAAATCCAGTGTGGAATGGAACAGGGACAACTAACTGGTGCAATATTCCTAGATTTTGCAGAGGCTTTTGATACTGTTGATCATGTTATCTTGTTTAACAAACTCCAGAGCTCAGGAATAGAGAAGCATGCTTTAAACTGGTTTCATTCATACCTATCAGGTACATCCCAATATGTGTCCATCTCAGGCTCTAACTCCAACCCCCTGGATATCACCTGTGGTGTCCCACAAGGCTCTGTTCTGGGGCCCCTACTCTTCTCAGTGTTCATTAATGATCTTCCTACAGTTTGTAAGGGAGCTTCAATACACATGTATGCAGATGACACAATCTTATATACACACAGCCATAGCCTCTCCGAGCTTGAACACATACTTCAGTCTGACGTTTTGAGACTTGAAAATTGGATTTCCCAAAACAAACTGTTTTTAAACACTGACAAGACTAACAATGGTATTTGGAACCAAGGCTACATTTTTTCAAGCTTCCAATGACAGACCTCCAGCTCAGAACCAACACTAACACCACCCTAACTACTGTTACTAGTTTTAAATACCTGGGCATATGGTTTGACTCCCACTTAACATTCGGGATGTACATTGATACCCTGACATCCAAAACCTATGCCAAACTACTGTAGTGCTGACGATTATTCTAAAACAAACCTGGGGCAATCTCCAAAAAGACCCGGGTACATGCTGCAACATTTCACCATTTCTGCAGACAGGACTAATGGCCCATCGGATTAACAGCTGGGGTCCCTGGCAGTCCATTCAAACTGAAGGGACTGCCAGGGACCCCTGCTGTGTAATCGATGGGCCATGCCTCTGCAGAAATGTCACTGAAATGTACCCAGCATGTACCTGGCTAATTTAAGGCAAGTTTTAGAATACTAGTTGGCTCGTCTGTAGGTGTACTTTAAAGGAACAAATCCTCCCTAAGGCTGCGCTTCTAGTGACTGGCGATGCGACATCACTCCAAAACAAATACATTGACTCCGTCGCAAGCGCTTATAGTAAGCGCGATGGCGACCCAAAATTTTGAAGCCGGGTCTATTTGATTTTTTAAGAGACTGTCGCCACATGTGACTGTCTCTAAACCAATCAGAGACCGCGGCCCGCCCCCTTTCGTGACGTCACAGGCCTTGTCGCCAGCGACGTCGCTTAAAATCAAATTATAACTTTCGCTAGTGCGACGGCATCGGTCGCGTCACCGTTGCCAGCACTATAAGTGCGGCCTAAGTCTGCTGGTCAGAAAGCGTATCGCACAGCAGATGCTAATGCCAATAATCGACTATGGGGACATATTATACGGCTCGGCACCCCAAACCCACCTTAGAAAACTTGACACGCTCTACAATTCAATTTGTCGTTTTGTTCTCCAATGCAACTACAACACACATCACTGCGAAATGCTCAAAGAACTAGATTGGTCATTACTTGAGTCTAGGTGCAAAGTTCACCTTTCCTGTCTTGCCTTCAAATACTTTCTGGGCAAGCTACCCATCTATCTGAACAAGCTCCTCACCCCTACCACATGCAGCACTTAGCTGAGATCTGACTCCAAAAGACTGTTCATGGTCCCAAGGTTCAGCAAAGTATCCGGCTGCTCCTCCTCTTACCGTGCACCCCAAAACTGGAACAATCTACCGGACACTCACAGCCACCACCAGTCTAAATTCTTTCAAAACTAAAGCTGTCTCACATTTTAATCTGGTCTGTAACGGTTATATACGTCTATAATATATATAATCTCTAACTCTGCATGCTATGTCTTGTATATAATGTATACCCTGTTCACTTATGTAACTGTATTTGTAACCATGTATTATTTGTCATCTTACCTCTATGCCCAGGACATAATTGAAAACGAGAGTTAAAGCTCAATGTATTACTTCCGGGTAAAACATTTTAGAAATAAATCTGACAACGTACTGGTACTTCAAAAGGGCCCGGGCACCAGAGACGATGACATAGGGGGTACATCTATATGGCAGCATAAAGGTTATATCTCCTATGACTTTCAATCCCAGGCAGCAGGGGGTTTATACGGTGTTTAATTTAGAAGTTTAGGAGGGGCCAGCAGGAATCTAGGGGGTGCCATTTAACATCGTAGAATTAGAAATGTTTGGAGTATCCCAATTATCTAAAAATACCAGAAATCAAATGGAGTCCAACATAGACTTAACTAGTTCACATAGCGCTTTTCTCCCAATGGGACTCCAACCGCATCACAATTACAGTATAGAGCGCGGTACGCAGCACATAGGAATTTTTGCCAGACAATCCCTGCCCAGATGATCTTACAATCTATGATTTTTAACGTGACTTGCCCAAGGCCAAAAGGAGCTCGCACCAGGAATTGAACCAGGTTCCCCTGATTAAAACGCAGTGTCATTGTTCAGTGTTGGTGTCCTTCTCCCTTCACAGCTGTTTAAAATAAGAGGCAGATGGAGGTTGGCCAAGCGATCCATACATACCAATTATTTCTGTGTTTCTCTTTTTAGCAACATAATTACACACAAACTGGGCTGAAGTGAAACACATCTGGTCATATATACTATGCGGTGCTAAACCTTAATGCACCTCACAACTTATTCATCTAAATAGGACATAAGGTGCCTTATAGTTTAGCACTACTTAGTTAATATGACTCGTGTTGGGTCCTGGAACCAGCTGTGTGGAACCTCCCAAAAACTTTTATCCATGCAGCTCACACATGAAATAAATCACAAACTCGTCATGGTTGTGTTTCACCGTGACAGTATTATTCCAACAAGTGCAGCAGCAGCCACTCAAACATTTTGCACATGAAAATAGGTACCACTCATGCTGGCTGGAGACACTTCCAAGCAATTACAACCTACACAGTATAACACACACACACACACACACACACACACACACACACTTTAATAAGAACAGATGGTCTTACAAAACGTGCAGTGCTAAATATGTACAGTTGGAGAGTATAATGCAGTGAACAGTGGGGTTTTTTTATGTGCAATAGTAAATTATTATTATGTGCATAGTGATAAATAAGGGTTATACAGTAGCTCCATAAATTAAGATTTTGGAAAACATAGTACAGAAGAGGACAGGTGACAACCAGGATTATGTACATTTGTAATGCAACATTTTGGGGACCTACAGTATTTACCAAGCACTGCCAAGTCCTAAAACACCTTAAAGAACTCCAAGGCACCCTATGTTCTGTCTTAGTTAATTGGCCATGAGGGGTCGCAGAACAGCGAGATTAGTCTTCAGAGAAGACTGACAAGAAGTAAGAGGGTGTGATGGAAATTTGGGAAGCAGTGGGGCTGGTGTAAAGTTCTGAGAATGTTAGAGTAGAAAATACAATGATCTTAAAGCAGCTGAACACTACAGAGTAGTGTGCAAGCAACAGCAGAAATTATATAAAAAGGGACAGAAGAGATGTAAGCCGATTGTCATGCAGGGTTACCTGGAAAGGAATACAGGTATGAATGCCACATGGTTAAGTGACTGGTTAAGAGAAATTAAACTCAAAAACTGACGTAATCTGAACGGCTAGCCAAGAAGGAAGTTAGGACACGTGACCCAAGAGAGTTAAACCTTGAGATAAATCAGTGTGCAGCACAAGGGCACATACTGTGTGCAAATTGTAGCTGCAAAGTAAAACAGCAAGAGGACTGGCGAGATCGAAACAGTTTAATAAACCCAGTATGCATCTAGTACCCACAAAAAGTTGCATAGCACAATACAGATGAGACATAAAAGGTTTATTACCTGGTGTGTACAGCAACACATCAACAGACTGTGAAATGGTCTCACCCGCGGAAGGGTTAATCCTGTGCTTCAAAGTTTCGGAAGTTGTTTTTGGGACCATCATGGGCACTAAAACAAAATATAAATCAAACTACGGCACTGGACGCCTATCTTGTGACATTACCACCACATGCAACATCCATGTTACATCCACCCGCTCAACATGCAACGTCTATATTACAGCCACCCGCTCAACATGCAACGTCCATGTAACAGCCACCCGCTCAACATGCAACGTCTATGTTACAGCCACCCGCTCAATATGCAACGTCCATGTTACAGCCACCCGCTCAACATGCAACGTCCATGTTACAGCCACCCGCTCAACATGCAACGTCTATGTTATAGGTCTGCTAAGATAAAAAAAAGTTTTGCATACTCCCTATGCCATGCATAGAATGGTCATTCTAAATGGCACCCTGCATGTTTGTGTGACACGTCTGTTTCACTCCTTTTTACTATATAATGCACACCAGATTCCTCAGACATAGAAGTGGTTAAATTGACTATTATAAGGCTGGGTAAAATAAAACTGCACAAGGCAGAAGGATCAAATCGAAAAATTGTACTGGAGAGAAAAAAGAAATCTCATAAAACACTAAAAAGCAGAAGTGAATTATAATTTTGAGCCACTTTCCAAAAACATTCCATTTCAAAAGATAATCAAACAAGCGAATACCCCAACTAATGCATCACATATCAGGATGAGCCGGCTTGTACATGGTCCTTATGACCTCCTATTCCATGATAAAAAATGTAAAAAATGATGTATTGCAGATACAACCATTGCCACTAGCTAAGATTGTACGAGTGATGAGAAATGTCACAATCTTGAAAGGAAGAGAGAGGAATGAGGTCCTAAGTGAAAGCACCTTCATTCTTCATCTTGTCAAAGTGAGATAGTTTGGAAGCAGCATAAATGGCTTTTGAGGTTTGCAGAGAGCCAACCACGGCATCCATCAGAAGGACATTTGTAAGAGCTTCTTGGATGTACTGAGGATCCTGCAAAATATACAGTAAATGAAAATAATAAGCTTGGTATTTTCTTCATCTGAAATCGGTGTCTCAAATGATGTTCATGTTCTAATGTCAAAATAAATACATCAAAAAGCAAAACAAAACATAATGAACATTGTAAATATTGCAAAGTATTGTGCGTGTAGCCCTCCTCTGGGGGGTTAAAGACCCCTGGTGTGGGATAACTCTGGTATTGCCCCGCCCTCATCATGTGTTGTAGCATGACAGTGCAGATGGGGATTGCCACTCCCTTGCAGGTCTTGTGACCCGTGATGTCCCCGTAGGAAGATATGGTGTATATATAGCTCCACCCAATGTTCTAGAAGCAGGTTCCCCTGAGTTCTGGCAGAGGGCCTCACTAGGAGTCCTGTAAATATGTAGATGTGTATTAAGAATGTCCTGTCCCTGTTTATTGTTGTCAGTTATGTAACATGCCCTATATAGTTAGCGCCTATAATAATGGCCCAAGATTGTTCTCAAGCGGCAAGAGGAGTAAGCATGTACTTAGCAGGAGTTCAGAGTAGTAGCTCTGGAGCCTAATCGGATCAGTCCCACCGGAAACTAATTAGTAAACTCCTGATCCAATATGCACATTGTAATGGGATACTGATCCAAGGAAGCAGGGTGTATTCCCAACACGGGTCCACTTGAGCTGGGCATTATCGAGACTATGCATGAGATTCCTTTTGTATTGGTTAGATTTCCAAACAAGAACAAGTACCTCCCCAGCATAGGAGTGAGGGCTACCATGGGAAGAAGCACAGACATTAACTGGTGGCAAATCATAAAGTTACTTCACATTAGTGTATGTCCTTGTATGGCTAGCCTTAAACAGATGTTAATAAAGTTTTTTTTGTACGATAAAAATTCCTGGCGCCCATCCTTCTTCTATCTGAATATCCACGCCCAGCCTGCACTGACCCAGAAAGGCCTCCGAGGGGAACGGGGGACAAGATAATAATAAAATACTCACACGGCCCTTTGTGAGTAAAAATATATATTGGTATCTTGTAAGGTTACCAATATATATTTTTACTCACACAGGGCCGTGTGAGTATTTTATTATTATCTTGTTCCCCGTTCCCCTCAGAGGCCTTTTTGGCCCCTTGCAAATTCTACACTATTGTCAACTGTGTATGTGTTTTAACCCCTTGCTCCCCCTGTTTCTTCTGTTTCACGTTCTGTTAAGGGCCTGGATTTTCCCTTCTGGGGTTGCAGCAGAGGGGACTCTTAGTGCTATCTCCCATCATTTTGAGAGACCTCAACTGTTGGTTTGAATTAGTGTTTTAAACTTATCTTTAATCCTGACCCATTTATTTAAGGTAAGCGCCCGGTTTCTTTTTGTTTTGCACTGACCCAGAACCCTGAACAGGTATGAGAGATAAGAGTTGAACTATATACATGGCAATGCTCAATGTAAACTCTTTTAGATCCGGGTAAGGAGGGTTATATTTAGTTCTGCATCAAGTTAGATTTTCTGTACGAAAACACTACTTTTGTGGGCTGACTGTGTGTAGAGATGCTCATTATCTATATCAGCGGTGGCTCGTCTTCAAGGGTCACCAACAGGTCCGGCTTGAGGACTGGAGTCTATACATTAGGCAGCATGTTACTTTTCAAGATTATGGATACTTTACCCCCACAAAGAATAAATGCGTTTTTAAATATAGTACTCGGACTAAAATGAAGTAAATAATACATATGAATAACATCTGTTAATTTGGTTTGTGAAATGTATGTTATAAAAACTAATTCTATTAATGCATACATTATTTACAAGAGGCTGAAGGAGTAGGTCAGTGGGGAAGTTACTGCATTTCACAGTGGATAACCCCCGCTCCATCTCCGCTCTGCTCTTCCCTGTGACATCGGTCCCTTTCTCTCTGTGCCACAGGCACCAAAATGGTTCGGCTCAGGTACTCGCTGCAACCGCAAAATACAACGTACAGCAGTGTACACTGCCGCAAAATACACTTCCATCAGTTGTACACGCCGCAAAATACAAAACGTACAGCATGTACCCTGCCGGCAAAATACAACGTACAGCAGTGTACACTGCCGCAAAATACAACGTACAGCAGTGTACACTGCCGCAAAATACAACGTACAGCAGTGTACACTGCCGCAAAATACAACGTACAGCAGTGTACACAGCCGCAAAATACAACGTACAGCAGTGTACACTGCCGCAAAATACAACGTACAGCAGTGTACACTGCCGATGTTGTATAAGAAAAAAAATATATTAAGAGACAACCGCGCACCTCCATAGGAGCTAACAGACGGTATCTCCAAAAACGCAGAAAACTAAAACAAATCCACATCTTTTAAGAGCACGATTTTCATCAATCCCCCACAAAAGTTGATTGACAAGTGCAATCTTCTAGTAACAAGCTTGGAATTTAGTAAAGCAAAATCAATTATCGGCTTCTTTTTTTTTTTTTTAGAAATCGCTTGTCGTTTCTCACGCGTGCAGACTATTTTATAATGGTTATGGATTTCCCTTTCCTTATTATTAATATTATTATTATGAAAGGACAGACCTTGTGATTGTCGGCCATTTTCCTACCGGCCCACATCTCCTTGATCATCAAGTGCCACAGGTCACATTCGGACTTCAGGTTCGCTTCGAAGACCTCCTTTCGTGTTGCAGTTTTAATGCGAAGAGTTGGGATCCTTAAAACGAGGAAGGCAACGGTGGTGTTTTTAACGTCCTGTTAACGAAAAATAAGCAGAATGGCACGTGTGGTACATTTTCACTTTTAGTACAGGCCCACCAAATGGTGCATGCTTGGGGGAGCAGGGGTGGGAGTGGGGGGAGAAAAGGGTAGAAACTTTCACATATGTAAAGGGTTCAACAAAGTACAAGGGGGACGCGTGTTTCATAGAAAGGGATATGTTAGGACAGGGGCGGCCAACTGCAATCTTCAAGGGCCACCAACAGGTCAGGCTTTCAGGATATCCCTGCTTCAGCACAGGTGGCGCAATCAAAGACTTCGACTGAGCCACTGAGGAGCTACCTGAGCTGAAGCAGGGATATCCTGAAAACCTGACCTGTTGGTGGCCCTTGAGCACTGGAGTTGGCCACCCCTGTTCTAGTACAAGAAGTCGTGCTCTGAAGCTGATGGGTGCAGCCTCAGGCAACGTGAGGAAGTACTTAAAGGACAGGATAATGGGCAGAATAGGTGGATCAAGTGGTTTTTATCTGTCGGGGTAAATAATAACAACATCCTATTACTGAAGTACTGATTTTAAGCCAGTATAGTATTTGGATACTTCTACATGGTGTTTTTGTATCAGGTGTGTGGTTATTTACTAAAGTACAAAAAACAAGTATATACGGCACACCATAAGTCATATACATAACAGTATTACCGGTGCTGCTGGTTCAAGGGATACCTGTAACAATCGTACTGTCCTGAATAAATGGAAGGATCCAGCGCTCCACGGATTTTAAAAGTTCAATTTTATTGTGCCATACACGACGACCGTTTTGACCTTAGTAGGTCTTTCTCAAGTGAAAAAGTGCCTTTTTCCCTTGAGAAAGACCTACTAAGGTGGAAACGGTCGTGGTGTATAGCACAATAAAATTGAACTTTTAAAATCCGTGGAGCGCTGGATCCTTCAATTTATTGGTTATTTACTAAAACAGACTGGAGGGATCTGCGTCACTATACATGGTTTGGCAGTTCAGCAAGTAAAGACTTATAGACCCCTGCTCCATATGCTGCGAAGCTGTCCACTCCTCGCTCAGCAACATTTCAGCCCCATTCAAATAAATTGGATCTTTTTGATCGGGGTGAAGTGATCACAATCCTGGAGGCAGTGTATTTATAGCTATGCATGCAGCTTCTCCATGACATTTTAGGCTACGCTTATAGTGCCGGCGACACGACGTCAGGCTGCGGTTGCTGGAAAAATCAAATTGAGATGACTTCCAGCGATCGCGACCAATCCGTCGCGTCGCGCTTACAACAAGCGCACGCGGCGGTTTCGATGCGACGTCGCTGTCACTATAAGCAAAGCCTTAGACAACACCTCAATTACCTCTATATTTCTAAACGTTGCAATTTCCACATAACCAAATCTTCCTTCAGTCAAGAGAAACAAGCGCTTCTGTGTCATGGCGATTTTCCCCACTCCGTAGTTTGTCTTGACCGAGCTGGACAGCTTGTAAACAAATTCATTTGTATCCAGACGCTCAGTTACTATAGAAGGTAGATTCACTTCTTCTGCTTCGGCTTCCGTTTCCTTCCAGTAATTGTAGAAATCCCTGAACGTATCCGGGTCCACTTGTTTCTGGTGACCTTAAGCGAAGGATACAAAGTGTTGTTTAGGTTTATAACCCAGAGTACATAATTATGCAGTCATAGAAAAAATAGTATCTATACAATATTATATGCCACTCGAGTTTGGCAGAATATCAGAAACGGACACAGTATACATTGTATGCATACATGTCCCCCATGTCATAATGCCTTCTTAAACTCTACGCCACATTAAGACAAGCAAATCTCATAATGTTGCATACAAATATAATACTTTATAAAAGAGCCATACAGTATATAAATTATATTGGAATGAGAATACTTTGCCTGGAGGTCTGCAAAATGTTACTCACTCAAGTACCCATATCACATGTCTATACCCATCTCTGTTCTATCTGATGCATCTACAGATGTTGCCCTCACACAGCTACTCCTACTCACTTCTCTCCTTATGCAGCAACAAAAAAGATGGAGGCACAACGGTTAGGTTGCATAAATTTGCTGACGTTAACTTCATGCTTAAGCAGACAAAGATGTGTTTCGGGGACACAGCCCCTTCCTCAGACAATGCTGCCCGTGTTACGGGCAACTGTACATGTGTGCCTCCATCTTTACTGTTGCTGAACCAACCATCTAACATACATACATACATACTGTACATATATACATACATACATACATACATACATACATACATACATACATACACACCACAAGAAACAGCAGGCACTCCACTGGTAAGTCCATCAATTTAGGTGCTTATCCCATAAAGTAATGATAAGATATACGATACCGTTTCTCAGACGAAATCAAAGGGCAGCACTCAGGTAAGTAGGCAAATAATTGATTGTATTGGAAAATGACACAAAAACCGACGTTTCGGTACCAGTTGGGGGTCAGAAACTTCGGTTTTTGTGTCATTTTCCAATACAATCAATTATTTGCCTACTTACCTGAGTGCTGCCTTTTGATTTCGTCTCAGAAACGGTATCGTATATCTTATCCATCTTCTCTGATCAAGAAATGTAGAGGCAATTGGAGTGCCTCTGTAGACCTGTATATCGCTCCTGCTCTCCTTATGCATGATTACGATTTACTCAATATAAACGTCTCTGATGCACACCATTTACTTCCAAATGACATCCAAGTCCATGTCTTATATTAAGCCCTTGAGCACCGGCTGTGCCGCAGCTCCACAGTGCCACAGCCCCGCCAGCAAACGGTAATCACTTGCCCGCCCCTCAGAGCAGTCATGTGATTGTGGCGGCCCTTAGCCTGGAAACGGATGAGGAGCCCTCACTTCCCTGCATGGAATCGCGTTGGAGCGCAGGATCCGATCGCCCTGGAAAATGCATACTCTAAGGGCATGACGTCGCCACAATGTCACGGGCCCTAGAGTGCCAGACCCCATGAAATAGCGGCTACGTCTCGGTGCACCCAAAGGGTTAAGGTGCGTTAATGTCCTCCAGCAGTCACAGCATCACTATACAGATATAGGTGCATTTATTTAAACCGAGTTAGGCTGTGCTTATAGTGCCAGCGACATCGCATCAAAACACATGCATTGCCGCTGTCGCGTGCGCTTATAGTAAGCGTGGAAAATGAAAAATGTGTGGTGCTCTAAGAAAAACCTCAATTTATACTTGCAAAAAATAAAAAACTATGAGTGCAGTATGATATAATATTCCTGAGAAATTAACCCCCGACGATCAATCATAATGAATTAGTCCAACATGAATCACTTTCTCCTGAATAGTCTGACTAGTGGGCTAGGACCCCCACAAACACTGCAGTAAGGGCCACACTATAGTTGAAAGTGTCCCAACATAAGATATCAGACTGGAGTGTGTGTTTGCAATAAAAATAACTCACTTTTGGAGTAGTCCTCTTCCAAGGGGAAGTGTGCTTCCGATTTTTCTGATGTGATTAGAACAAGAAAGCAAAGAAAAAGCAGGCACTTTTTCTTTGCTTTCTTATAGTAAGCGTGGAGCGACAGCTTGGTCGTGATCGCTGGAAGTCATTTCAATTTGATTTTTCCAGCGACCGCAGCCTGCCATCACCGTCACTATAAGTGTAGCCTAAACTTACACAGAAATGCATAAGAAATAACAGAGGCAGCTAACTTTACAACTAGCCACAGAAAATGCACGCTATGAATTTATCAGAGGTCCCTCCGTGCTTTCACCTAAAAGGTACAATCCCACAAGTTTTCAAAAATGGAAAAACGTCGGATTTTCGTTCCTCTTGGAAATGTTGCAGTCGTCGCAAATATGTACCAAGCTTTAGCAACTAATAATGCGCTGCAAATTCTGGTGAGCAAGGTGTCTTCTTCCGCAAATTTGCTACACATTCACTGCAATTTCATAAATAGGGCACAGACAACAGAAATACACCATTAGGATATTAACATTGGAGTTATAAACATAATTATGCCCTTTTACAAAGCATTAGTAAGACCACACCTTGAATATAGAGTACAATTTTGGGCACCAATCCTAAGAAAAGACATTATGGAACTAGGGAGAGTGCAGAGAAGAGCCACCAAATTAATAAAGGGGATGGACATTCTAACTTATGAGGAGAGACTAGCTAAATTAGATTTATTTACATTAGAAAAGAGGCGTCTAAGAGGGGATATGATAACTATATACAAATATATTCAGGGACAATACAAGGAGCTTTCAAAAGAACTATTCATCCCACGGGCAGAACAAAGGACTCGGGCCATCCCTTAAAATTGGAGGAAAGGAGATTTCACCAGCAACAAAGGAAAGGGTTCTTTACAGTAAGGGCAGTTACAATGTGGAATTCATTACCCATGGAGACTGTGATGGCAGATACAATAGGTTTGTTCAAAAAAAGGTTTGACATCTTTTTAGATGGGAAAAGTATACAGGGATATACCAAATAAGTAAACATGGGAAGGATGTTGATCCAGGGATTAATCCGATTGCCAATTCTTGGAGTCAGGAAGGAATGTATTTTTCCACTTATGAGATATCATTGGATGATACGAGTTCTGGGGTTTTTTGTTTGCCTTCCTCTGAATCAACAAGTAAGTATAGATATATGATAAAGTATCTGTTGTCTAATTTAGCATAGATTGAACTTGGACGTACGTCTTTTTTCAACCTCATCTACTATGTAACTATGTAACTACTGTATGTATTGGAGTTGGTAGTGAGTGACACCGATGTGGTATCTATGGATAGGAATTTAGAGTCTACTGGGCTGCAATGTCGAACTGTTTGCAGACAGCTAGTGCTTGTAAATCGCCACACAACAACTAACCCCAGTGTGACCATCTAATCATATAACATCAAGGTAAAGGAATGGTTGAGTGATGAGAAAACAATAGCGATCCATCCACAGCAATCAGCATGGGGCTGCAGATCATGATTACTGACTGACTTTACACAGTGATTCTGTAGGGATCTGATTAACAACAGGCCTCAGCCAGCAAGGGCACCTGTCCTAAGCCAGACCATAAAGGGGTATGCCCTCTTACAACCAAAGTGAACTCATTTCAGTGACATGTTTAGGGGGTCTCATATGGTTAATAGATAGCCTTTTTTACATACAGTACATAACTATAATTGATGTTTTACAGTTAGAAATGGTAGGGGGTTGATTTCCTCTGGATGCTCCCTTAGGCCGCAATTATAGTGGGCGCGACAGACGCATGGCGTCGCGCGCCTGTCAGCCAAGCGATCTGTGATCTACAGCGACGGGGAGGCGTGGCCATGACATCACGTGAGCGGTTCGCTCTCATTTGCTGGACCGCACACGTGACCCGGCCGTCGTGCGACACACAAAATTGTTTGTCTTCTCGAGAATCGCTTGCGCAGTTGCGCGCTCTATGGCCGGCCTCAGAGAAGAGAGGTCTCTTGTGCGCGTCTTCACTCCCACTATAATCACGGCCTTATGTGTGATCAGTAAGTGCTTGTAAAGCCAGAGCCCCCTCTCCCCACCTCCCCTCATCTTTATGGGTTCTCTGATAAAGACATGGTGTGGGATAAGGGGAAAGAGAACACGATTGACAGACACTTCCTGATTTAGAGACCCCCAATACATTCAACTGGCCACCTTTGTGGGATTGCAACTGCAGTAACTTCTACCCAGTTCACAATTAGATCCTGTACAACATGCCCTCAGCCTGTATGTGTGCAAGAATACTATGGGTGGCAGGTATTAGCAACACCAGACGTGCTTGTGAGAACCAGCTGACGCTAGCAGCATTGCAAACGGTAACGGATGCTAAATTTGCATTAGCAGCACTTACATATTCCCGTATTCAAGTGCATGTATTAAATACTGGACTTTTGCAGGAACATGGTAAATGTTAGCAAACACCTTTTGCGAATATGCAAATGTAATGAGTTTCGAAAAAAAATGTTCGTAAAGTGAACTGAAAGACGGTCGCACGTCTCTACTCGCACAGAACCAAACTGAGCAAACAGCAATACCGGGTTATGGAATAAAACCAACGGAATCTTACAGTATCTTTACATTATTAGATTATAGTAGTTGTAATTATTAGATGATAAAGTTTATACTGACAGAGTAAATATTACCACCTGGAGCTTAGAGTGGATATTACTGCCCCTACATATGTCTATTCTAAACAGGCCCCGTCACATATAGTGGGCACAGATAGCCGATAACTATCACTGGGGTGGGACAAGACACTGACCCGGTCAGCCAGCTCTATGTTCATGTTCAGAGTCCGTAACTGAAAGGAATAGATTTATTCCTGAAAAATTATTTTCAAATACTTACAGATGCAGACAGACTAATTTCTGCATAAAGACTAATGGCCCATCGGATTCAAACTGAATGGGACTGCCAGAGACCCCCGCACTGTTAATCCGATGGGCCATTAGTCTGTCTGCAGAAATGTCACAGAAATGTTGCAGCATTACTGGGAGATTGCCCCAGATTTTCCAAGGCAAGTGTTCGGATACTCGTGGCTGCACCTGTACATTTCTGACAAAGTTTAAGCCCATGAAACATATCCCTGTCATTAGCTCACTTATCTTCTGAAAGGTACAATCCCACAAGGCCGGCCAGTTAAATTTCTTACTGTAGGTGCCTCAGACTGTGGAAGTATTTGCTAATCGTGTTCGCTTTCCCCTTATCCCACACAACGTCTTTATCAGAGAACCAATAAAGATAAGGGGAGGTGGGGAGAGGGCACACTGGCTGTACAATCATTTGCTGATCACACAAAACCCACTTCCTTAATTAAGCATACGAGTAGCTGTGTGACTGATACTATACACCTCTTACATAAACCATGGCCCCTTGCAGACGCACTCACCAGAACACCTTCCTACTGTCTTTGTACGTTCCTTCTACTTACTAAATAGATTGTAAGCTCTTCGGGATAGGGACTTCTTTTTCTAAATGTCCCTTTTATGTCTGAAAGCACTTCTTCCCATTATGTGTTATTTGTATTATTTAGTATTTATATGATTATCACGTGTACTACTGCTGTGTAGCGCTATGTACATGAATGGCGCTATATATATATATATATAAATAAAGATACAAATACATACAGTAGGGAGCAGCCAGAGGAAATCAAACCCCTCCCAAGTCTAACTGTAAATATACTTATAGGCGTCACTTTAAAGCTTAGGAGGGAATGCTCTTTTTAGAACTCATTTGCCATCTAAAACAAATATATATTCACAGCGCTTCTCCGTGTAGGGAGCATGCTGCTGGTGAAAGGATTGGCCAGACAAATGTGCAAAAACAGAAGGTTAATCCCTGCGCTTCTCCCATTGGGATAGCAATAAATGGGGAAATAAATTTACATAGTGAAAACATGGAGAAGCGCGGTGAATATATATTTGTTGTACATTTTCTGTTGGGCACCACTATTAGGGTGTGAATAATGTATTTATCCAATCCACCTGCAACTGCTTATTGAGCAGCCTGTGGGAGACCATTCCCTCCTTTTTCAAGGTATATCATCTCCCTGTAAGGTCCCTGTAAATTCCCTTTTCACTTTACCAACATACCTGTAAGTATCTTCACTGGTATATACCAGTTTTAAACGGCACATAGTTACATATACTAAGCATAAGCTTATTAACCCCTTCAGGGTATATTTGAACATTTCTATGCATCTAGCATAGGGACCTGCTATTGAGACTAACCTTGACGTTGATTAGCAGGCTTGGCATTATTTGCTCAAAGGATGTAACCAAAAGTCTCCTTTGTCTTATAGATTTAGTTTTCACTATGTATATTTATTTCCCCATTTATTGCTATCCCAAGGGGAGAAGCGCAGGGATTAACTTTCTGTTTTTGCTCATTTGCCATTTAAAATCCAGAACACCTTGCTGTTCTCTTACCTACTGTTAAGGCATCAAACAGCCTATGTATTGTATCGATATCTGTGACAATTCCAGATTCTTGAATCCGCTTTACAAAATCGTTCAGCTGCATGTGTTTTTTAGGCAATTCAAAATTCTTCACGTGGTCGTCCACCCTGGTCACCTCCCTTTCCTTTTCCATGACTTGGCTTATAAGCCTTTTAAGTTCTGGCCTGCGATCGGCTTGCTCCCGCTCTGCAGGCGGCAGGGACAGCACCACTTTCTTCACCAGTTCGATGGGGAAAATCCTTATGTCGGTTTTATACAGGTTCTGGAAGTCCAAAAGGGCATTGAGTAGTTTGCCCTGCATCAAATAAACCAGGCCGCGGAGGTAAAAATATCGGGCAAGAAGTGCGGAGTGTTCGGGGGGAAGGCAATTAATTTCTTTGCTGAGATTGTTATTTAGTTCAGTGTAGTAGGTTTGTACGCAACGACTCACAAGAGGAAAGTGAATTTCAGGTAACTTGACTGTGCAAACAGATTTCATTGGTATTTTTAATCCTGGAAGAGAAAAAGGTCAAATATAATTTTAGTAAGCAAGGATGAGCAGACCAACATTAAAAAAAATAAATTGGTGAGTTTGGAGATAAAATGTACTTTGTAAACCAGGTAACGCTATCGTATGACTTGCAGGTCATAGTTACTCCACTTTGTATTTATAGTATTAGTCCTCAGTTACAGCTCAGTGAAGACCGGATGTTCCGCGGTCTGTCACTTCGGGGTACACTGAAGTAAGCCCCCTCCCCCATACTTCAACGTTACCAAACAAGGAAGAAATCTTACATAATTAACATCCACTTCGAATATCGGGAAAGATATAGCATGTTCTTTAGATGTTTGACCATCTTCTGTGATGTCATTTATTACACTAGGATTATCAGAGGCTGAAATGCATTGAGACTCATTACTGATCTTCCTGACCAACAGATCTGTGCTGCGTAACCTTTCTTCTCCCCACCCCTCCCCCTGGGTTTCCCAGAACAGAGTGAGAGGAAGCAGAAGTATGAGCGACAAGGATTAGAAGCCTTGGTCTAAAGGGGGAGTCGTGAACCAATGACAATCCTCAAAAAGAATTAATACAAATGGAAAGAGAAATCAATTGGCTCATTGAGTTTCAGATAGACGCGCTTCATTTTCTGCTCACCATTATCTTCGTCGGCTCTTCTCAACGAGAGCTGCCTTGCAGGCGCCTCGGTCATCTTGACCTCTTGCAGATTTGGCAAGCTTATCACCAATTTTTTACTAAACATATGCTCCGGACGAAAGCGCGTCATTTTCTCTGTGGGCCTTCTTCTTGGGCTGTCGAACAATGCACTTAATCGTCTAAGAAAAACAGAGTGTTCAGTATAATACACAGAAGCAAGTGCATGCCTATTTGGCCAGATAAGTCAATGATTGGGTTTCACAGAAGCTCCTACAAACATAAGTCAGGGGCTCAGACTAGTCCATCTGCTAAACTTGCGTGTTGTGAGCAAGTCATGTATGTGACCACAATTATATCCTCTCTAGAGAGGCAAAACAATATTCGTCTATAGGGTAAAAGGTTTCCCAACCTGATCCTTGCAGCTTTGGTAGTGCTGCCGCATACCTCAGTACACTGTATATTGTGTGATTTGCTGTTACGCTTTAAGCAAAATAATTTAACATTGCAAACGCTAAAACAAGGTAAAAAATGTTTTTTAAAAGATTTAAACCGTTGGTGTCGTCATTATTATATGGGTGACAGTCTTCAGTTGAACTCGTTACAGAAACTCGTTGAATTACCCATCGGTCTCAGACTGAGAATTCAGCTCCATCCGAGCGAAGGCATCCATCCTTTTATTCAGGCGGGCTTTAAGGAACGAGTGGAAGGTGTACGCCTCCAATACCTACAAAAAAAATACACATATATACATTACACATTCATAGAATGGAGGACACACTTTTTACACACGTTTAAACAAATATATATATATTTTTTTATACATACTATTTTGTGGTAGATTAGGTAATCCTAGGCTTTTGTTGGTATATCCCATTAATCCCCAAAATGTTGTTTATGGTTTGCTTATTGTGTATCTCCACTTCTGTAGTGTGTGTTCTTCCCAAGTTCCCTTCATCATTTTTTCGAACCGGCATTTATCTCAACCTTTAAGAGCAATTAGGGAAATCTCCAAGTGGAAATAATACATTTGACAAGTAATGGGATTATAGGAACACGTTAATATTAATTCATATATATTATAATGCAGCAGTCGGCGCTGATTGGCTTTTTTTTAAATTAAAGAGATCTCTTCTTGTCCTTTCCAAGTGCGTGTTTTTTTTTTTTTGTTTTTTTTTTAAATCTGATGTTCAATTCAGGAGATATACGCATTTTAAATAATAGGTGTCTGGAAGCTTAAAATGGAGCTCTGCTCAGAGCCAGTGCAGTCTAAAGCAGTCAGAAGCTGGATATTAAGAAAATCATTTAAAGATACCAATTTGAAATGAAGAGCAGAACATGTTCATGGGACAATACACAAACAAGATACGGGATTAACACAGACTTCTGGGAGGGAGGGTTCTTTAAAATGCAGAGTCTGGCAGACAACTCTCTCGTAGGGAGAGAAATTCTTAGCCAAAAAATACAGTATTACAGCCCCCACCCCCAAAAAAATTTCATGGTGCAAGACATCAACATTGGACAGGAAAAGCACAACAATGCATTTCTAACCACATTCGATAAAAATATCGGGGGTCGGCACCAAATGGGCAAAATAGGGCAAATGTAGTAGTCATTTTCATGTCAATCATCAATATCCAATATTTCTCAGATCCATGATAACACCAAAAAATACTGTCCTTTATCACCTACTCCAGGCTGACATTAGCTTTATCTTGCCTAGGTCATTGTAGACCTGGGCAAGATAAGCGAAACCCCCATAGAATAGGTGATTAAACAAACTATTATTCATTTAAACCCTTCGTAACCAATGACTAGCTGACCACATAGAATGTCCATGACTAGCTGATCACTAAGGGCTATGGAGGGGTTAATACTTAACTAAAACTACACAACCTACCCTCCCTAGGTATCCAAGTGGCTGGTTAGGCATTGCCATGCAATGACTTACTAACCGCTATGGCAAACAGGTGGTTAACCGCTACCCACCACACCCAGGGATCCTAACCACTCTCCCCGGGACAATTACACCCGCTCCCTCTACTCCCAAGAAATATCAATCCCCACCTCCTGTAGAGTAATGACCAATTGTCCTATTAGCCAAATGTGGCCAATAGGTCTTTAGGCCATTATAAGTATGACAAAATCACAAGTTACATTAATATTAACAATACTCTATATAAACAGAAGAAAACAAACATTAACCCATTGATTGTCACTGTGGCTACCTAGGCTCACCCATGATGAAGGCTCTCCTCAGTAAGGGCTGGGAGCCAGAACCAAAAGCACAAAACAAAAAACGTTGATGCCCAACCATAAAAAAATAAGGCCAAGGCCAGATGGCCACCAAAAACCTAGAAATTCAAAAAACCATCAAATAAATCCAGACCCGATGGCTTATTTGTAATCCAACCCCATTCAGGTGCCTGCGACTGGGGATCCTCAACTTGACGACCCGGATCCTCGGTTTATTTATTTTTTTACAAATCTATTTTTATTAAGTTCACTTTCAACATATAGACAATCATTTTTGACATTTATGATCACAATGTGTCCCATGTTTTGACCACATATCATATACTTTTCCCTCTTGATTTGTGTTGGTCCTGGTCCTTATTTTTGGTCAGTAATATCTTGGGGCCGACGCTATCCCGCCTCCCCACCTGTTTGGCAGTTTGGTTTATAGCATTTATCCCCCATGGGATCCTGTTTGGCTTGTGTTTGTATTGCTGTGGTATCTCCCCTAATCTGTATGAGATCCAGCCCCTTTGTTATTTGCCGTTTTCTGTGTCCCAGCGGGATCGCGTCCGCCCCCTTCCACATTCCCAGTGCTTCTCGATTCTTTTTTCTTTTGCTTTCCTCTTTGTGTGGTTCTGGTACTTATCTTATCGTCCTTGTTGTGTTCTAAACAATACTGTCAGTATATAATTTTTAATTTTTTTCCAACTCATATCCTTATCTATTTTAACTTTAAACTCAAACTCATGTAGTTGTGTTGGAATATCCCCGCTTTTTCCTTTATCCTCCCGCCTTCCCCTATCTAGGTCTTTTATCCTGTGCCGTCCTTTGTCCTCATATCTCTGTCTTCAAGGAACCAGCCCCATCTTTGATGAAAGTCTCCCAGTGTTCTGTTTCTGTCTATACGAGTCTCCAGTCTACCGTCATTAGTTTGTATAGTGTGTCGCGTAGGTTTTCCATTGATGGCTGGTGTGGCTATATCCAATTTAGCAAAATGATCTTTCTTGCGGCTAGAAGTATAACTTCGGTGGGTCTAGTCACTGATCTGCTGATTTGTCTGCCCTCTGTCCAGTTCTGTATGTTCGCGAAAACCATAGGGATTGGATCTTTCACCCATGTAATCTTTAATTTTGTTTTTATGTATTCCAGCACTTGGTCCCAGTATCTGGATATATGTATACATGTCCAGAGGCAGTGTTTAAGTTCTGCTTTAGGTGTCTTGCATTTGGGGCAGAACGTAGTGTCTTCTGTCTTTGTTTTTATCTGTCTAACAAATGCTATGTAGGCCCTATGTGTTATTTTGTATTGCATTTCCCTCCATGTCTCTGATGGTATAATCTTGTGTACCCTTGTGATGCCCTTTATTAGTTGATCCATGTTTTGTATTTCTGGGAAATCCTTTTGCCATGCACTAAGTGTGTAAGCGTGTGTTTTTCCCGTATCTTGGTCCCTTATGATATTGTATAGTTCTGACAGTTTGCTTTTTTTCTTGCTTTTTCAAATTAAAATACTCGTCCATTTTATTGTTTAACACTGTTATTTTATAATTTGCCAATTTTTTGCAAAAGCTGATTTGTTATGTGTATGAAAAGGCGAGCATTAGATTTGGGGGACGTCCCATTTTTGTGCAAACTCTTAGAATGTCATGTATTCCTGTTTTTCTATGTTGCTCATATGCTCTAAACATGTGATGCCTTTTTGTTTCCATATTTGGAATGATGGTTGAGTTTTCCCTGGTATGAATTTGGGGTTGTCCTGGATTGGTATGTATCTTGAGATTGTGTAGGATAGTTTAAAATTTTTCCTGACTGTTTTCCACGTTATTATGGTGTCCTTGATTAGAGTGTTGTTTCTTTGGATTATTGGGATGTCACTCCATTATTTGTGTAATAGTTCTCTCAGGGAAGTCCCTGGTGAGAACTCTTTTTCTAGTTCCGGGGAGGAGTAATGATTGGTATCCTTTATCCAGTCCCCTACATGTCTCATTACGCTTGATAGATCCTCGGTTTATTGAAGATTCTTCAGATGAGTATTTTTCTCTATTCTCCTTTCTTTAATCTTCTGCCATCGA
Organism: Ascaphus truei; assembly: GCA_036426205.1. Classification (NCBI taxonomy): domain Eukaryota; kingdom Metazoa; phylum Chordata; class Amphibia; order Anura; family Ascaphidae; genus Ascaphus; species Ascaphus truei. The sequence goes on from CM071568.1 coordinate 9,576,892, forward strand.
ATGTGGCCTCCTCACTGACTCGCGGGGTCTTCTGCGAGGCCCTGGCCTTTTATATTGGCTAGGTCCGTTACAGAAGACATGTCACAGGGACACATGGTACAGCAACCAATGACATCATGGATTTTGCCAACCAGGGGGAACTTTGTTGACAAAATCTGTGATGTCATCACTAATATAGGGAAACACATGGTACAGAAAGAAATATGGTATTAGGGGTTAACTCCTTGTTTGCCTTGGAGATTAGCAAGGCATTGCATGGCAATGCTTGACTAGCCACTTAGGTAGCAAAGGGTGTACAGTATGAAGTGCAGTTCTGTTATAATATTAACCCCTTCGGTGTCTGATATACTTTGGTAGTCACTGGCATCAAGGAGGTTAATATATTTTCTACAATAGGGTTATGTAATAATGTATACTGCATAACCCTATGGTAGCAATATGACATTCTCCCCCAATTTATCACAATGCAGTAATCAACTGCTTATTATCGATACTGTTAATTACCCCATTGTAATAAAATATCGCACACTGTAAAATTATCACAATCTTGATGACTTTGGGCATACAATTACAGTAAGAGCACCTTTTCCGTTGTTGACCGAATTAAATATTAACTCAGTTTTAACTCTGTTTGATTACTCTAGGCCTCTGACTTTACATATGACTGCTAAAGGCATAGATAGGCAGGCTGTGCCCAACACCTCAGGTACACGTGTATTTGATTTGGACTGTTTTGCAGAAAGAAGCCATTTGGTTTCTGATATTGTGGGCCACATTGTTTTCTGGACTGAATAAAAGCCAATATTTCTGTTCGTCCGAGCTCCTGTGACCAGTCTCCCACTCACATGATGAAGTTTAAGACATTTCCTCTTATTACCCCCCACATATTCCTGATTTGATGTTGAATCTTCAATACATTATATCTTAACTAGATATAATAATTCTGCACACACAAGTGACGATTATTGCCTGAAGTTATTACTTACCTATAGCAGATATATGGTAATTCACATACAGTAACAAGTGCCATGTGGTTTTCAAAGAGGCTGCGTGTTATCTGTTCTTTTCTCTGCTTGCAATGTCCTGTCCGACTCTTCCCCAGGTATAATCCTCCTGTGTCCTGGTCTTATACTTTCTGACTGATCTGATATTCTAGTCTTCTTTACAGAGTAAAACCACATATGCAGCGTTTCTTATTAGAAGTTCCCTCTGAATAACGCATAACGTCTTTCTAGATCTACGTGACAATGTTTGACTAGTGTCTTCAAATATGGAGCACAAATTACTATAAGAAGTCATTTCGTCAAAGTCCTCAAATATCACAGATCATTTCTTACTAAAAGTGGTTTGTAGTAAATCGAAGTCACTTATTGGAAATTAAACTGGTCTAACACTGAATCCTTCTCAGATAGCCCAAGACAGCTGTCATATCATCTATCCCTCAAGTCTAACTTTAGGAGTTAGCCACATCTCTTTACTTCAAATATCATCCTTGTAATATTATCTACTGCACATTTATAATTGTAAATAGCCCCACAATCAATAACACAAAGAGACATTACAAATCAAAGGATATCTAACATTTGAGTTTTTACATGTTGGGCAGTATAGTCATGTAATAAATACATGCAATTACAATGGAGACAAATTACCTATGTATTAGATAGATGGGAAAAAATGTAAACTTTCTCTGAATATTTTACACTATGTAAAATCTTACTCTATGAGGGGATTTAGATTTAGATATCTAGTACACATATCTGGTACATATATGTGGTACTATACTGAGATTACTGCTACATACCAGTATGCTTATACATGCGATACAGGGAGGACAGTATCTATGAATGTTGACATACTGTATGAAGGAATCTGTATTGATGGATTAGATCGGTCCTATTCTGAGATAAATCTTCACTGCATATAGCCTTATTACGCTATAACTATACTGCTGACCTGTATGAAATTTGGATCAATTTAAAATAGACGCTTAGACAGCAGTCTGAACCTATGAATGGGAAAGAATACTTACCTTTATAGGCTGCATGTTTTGCCACTTCATCATGGGGTTATTTTCATGTATGAATGTTATATATGTGTTTTTTAACCAATATTCGAATAAAACTTTATTATTTTTTCCTGATCTTCCCGGTCCCTATAGGTCAATAGACCTAATCACAGTAATTATCTGTTGGACCACTGTAGTCCGCCTACTGAATTCCAACATAGAGTGCTACTAATAGAGGGAACCTTTTTGATCCTTCTGGGATTAACAGTTCCTTTTTCCCTCTGAGCACCATTTTAAATTCATTTTCCCTATATAATGTACATATGGGATGAGCGGTCTTATCTCCTTTATATGCGTCTATGAGGGGAAGACAAGAAATCAATTACCATCTTATAAAATGGCTGGTCTCCTGGAGCTCTTGTTTTTAGAAACTCTTCACTGTTGAATACTCTGTGTTCATAGTTAAGATGACTTTTTACATCCCTAGAAAATAAAGAGCAATTAAGTAGTCATCAACCGAAATAACATTTATATAGGTCACGTAAATATCGAAAACAGAAAACAAAATGACCTATACATGTTATTTGTAGGTCTCGGTTTTTTGCTTTGATATCAATATTCATAGAACGTCTGGGATGTAACAGAACTTTCATATACAGGCATACCCCGCATTAACGTACCCAATGGGACCGGAGCATGTATGTAACACAGGCATACCCCGCATTAACGTACGCAATGGGACCGGAGCATGTATGTAACACAGGCATACCCCGCATTAACGTACGCAATGGGACCGGAGCATGTATGTAAAGTGAAAATGTACTTAAAGTGAAGCACTACCTTTTTTCCACTTATCGATGCATGTACTGTACTGCAATCGTCATATCCGTGCATAACTGATGTAAATAATGCATTTGTAGTAGGCTCTATAGTCTCTCCGCTTGCACACAGCTTCGGTACAGGTAGGGAGCCAGTATTGTTGTGCAGGACGTGCTGCCAGGCGCATGCGTGAGCTGCTGTTTGCCTATTGGGCGATATGTACTTACTCGCGAGTGTACTTAAAGTGAGTTTCCTTAAACCGGGGTATGCCTGTATTTAAATGCTGTATTGGGGTATCAATAGTCCTCATCTAAGCTTTTTTTTTTTTTAACCAAAAAAAAAAAAAGGTACAAAAACAATAATTTTATTGTTTTTAGCACCGACAGTCGTACATCTATATTCTCATCAATACCCCTTAATCTTCTTTGCATCATCAAAAATGTATAAAGTAGCTTGGAAAAACCAGGTAAAATAGTGTTTCCATAGGTCTGCAATACATACGTCACGTGTTCTACGCATGCACGAATATATGTGAATGATTAGCTAGATTCCACTAAAAGAGGATACCATTCAGGGAGTCAGAAAATATTTTGTAAGTACTCATTTAATAGCGTCCACTGCCATTTCTAGCTACCAGTTTACCCTACTGTACCATCAAGCCAGCTACAAGGGATTTCAAGTGCTTCTCCCCTTGAAATAAGACTATGGGGTCATGCTCCAGGAGTCTTACATAGAACATAGTTAAGCATTTCCCACTTCCTCCCTCCCCCCACGCTGAATATAGAATAATTAAACACAATGCTGCTTTAATGTGATTATCCAAGACTAGGTCGGCTAGATTTTTCTTACCTGAATATGTCAACAATGAGTTGCAATGCGATTTCCTGCACTTCCCAGTTCAGATTCTGTTGCCAGAGCTTCCTGCGCATTCTTGCATCGGCCATGTCTGTGACGGAGCGGAGGTGGGAAAGCTCCAGGTCATAGTGCAACTGAAGGCTCTCAACTCTGAGACAAAAAAAAAACCAAACAAGTCAAAATATTGGTTGCATATGTCACAATTTATTATATTCTTATGCAACAGAAAAAACTCAAGACGAGATTGTAAGCACAAGAGCAACGCCAACTATAGAATAATTTCCTACAACTCTTCTTGGCTTAAACACCAGGAGGAAGACACAGCGTTAGACTAGAGAAGGGAGAAAATTAAGATTAGTTGTAGCTTGTGATAAATTTAAGGATACAACTTCCCCATAAATCTTATTTAGTATACACTTGAAGAAACCTATGAGGTTTTGAAAACTCTGTACATTTTGTTTCGTCCATGAACAACCCCAATATTGGGACAAACAACCAACCTAGACTGCTCCAAGACAAAACACGGCTACTAGAACGTTGAACTACATAAACAAAAAGGTGACACCAAAGTAGACACGGTTTTCTCATTTCCATGTCATTTCCCAGAATCCCTGGCTGCACTGGGAGCATTGTATGCTAGGAGATAATGGAGAAAAGCAAGACTGCAGACCTGTCGGAGACATGTGAATGTGCTCAAAAGTGATATCTTTATTCTCTTCTTTCAACCATAGGTTACATACTATAAAACATTGCGATCATATTTTCCTCTCCTGGCTGGGGTCCCCAGAGCCGTCCTTGGGGGTCCATTAGGCCAACCAGGATTTGGGAATAAGCATACTTGGTACGAGTAGGAGATACTGCACCGACACACTTTATTCGAGCAAATACCCAGTATGTACCTGGCAGATACCTGGAATGCGCCGCTCCTCACCTCTGACAAGCCCCGTTGCGTTTGCCTTCCCAGCCTGGGTTCATGCCTGGCTGATGGGCGGCTGATCTGTTAAATGATAATGATTAGGAGTTATTAGGCGGCAATGCTTCGCGTGTCTACCAGATGGCATAAATTCATGTAATTGTAATGCACAGTAATATATATATACTGTGCAGTATTGCAGCCAGCACGCGGAATAAAATGCTTCAATCCCTGCCTGGAAAATAACCCAATATACTCGGGCAGAGAAAACAGTCACAAACTCAATACACACGGGTATACCGAATTCGTGGGACTAGCCCCGCTCGAATAAAGTGTGTCGCCAGTGTACTCCTTAGTAAAGTAAAGGTCTGAAGAAACAGATGTGCTATCAACTCCTTCATTGACAGACAGGCTACCAAGCTATTGCCTTTGCCCACCGCTATGAAGGAGAAGAGATAGACAGTGTTTTAAACTGTGTGTGTGTGTGTGTGTGTGTGTGTGTGTGTGTGTGTGTGTGTGTGTGTGTGTGTGTCGTGTGTGTGTGTGTGTGTGTGGTGTGTGTGTGTGTGGTGTGTGGTCGTGTGTGTGTGTGTGAGAATAAGAAACGCAGTATTAAGAATTCCCTCTCCGTTGATTTGATTTTAAAAATATATATAATTGTGTGTGTGATATATATCTATATCTATATATATAGATATATCACACACACACACATATATATATATATTTTTTTAAATCAAATCAACTGGGAGAGGGAATTCTCAATACTGCGTTTCTTATTCTCCAACAACTAAGCCTGATATTTATCAATAACGGGGTGCTGACAGGGATGTTTCTCCCACCTTTCTGTTCGCCTGCTTACCTGAGTATAAACGTTTCAGCGGCTTCAACAGGGATATCTGGAACTTCTTGCTCTTCTTTACCAGCCTTGGAGTAGGAGATGTTGCCACTATCGATGCTAATTAAAACTAAATCTTCAGCTTCCTTCAATACAAACAAAATATCCATATTACATGCAGAACAGCTGTTTGGAAGGAAAAAAACGTTTTCACATAAATATGACTGGCATGGTCACATTGCCAAATATTCATGTGACCAGTACCAACTGCAAGCCACGATTGTTATTCACCAAATGATGCATGTTTTCCAGGTTACAGCCCTAAAACGGACACTCAAACATTTGTTTCAACAGTTTTGAACGCAAAAACTTTAATTCCTACAACCACACACATAGAAACTACATTGGCAGTGGAACAGGTAATAAATCTAATACATTACTTTTTTTTGGACTCTTTTGTTTTTTGTTTTACTTCAGCTCAATTGCAACTTTTCTATATTCAAGTTCAAAATATATATATATTTTTTTCTATCCCTCTGAATTGTATCTCAAATTTTTATAGAAGGTCCATAATATCCGGAGAGCACACCAACGCCCCGGTGATAAGAGGGAAACAAATGACAACTAACGATAAAACAGGTGGTGCTGAAATACTACAATGTGGCAAAGAATGGGCTACTTGTGGAGTCAGTTTCTATTAATGTATGTAACACCGCTGGCATTACATAGTAATGCAACATACAGTCAGTTACGTGAAGATAACAGCATTGACTTTAAACATTAAGGGAAAAGCAATTCCTGCGCTGGAGATATTACAGATCTGGGTTTCAGGAAACTATAGCTCCCATGAGAAATGGCCAACTTACGGACCTTGTTGACTTCTTCAAAGTGATCAAGGTGGCATCCCATTAGGAAGGATGTTGGAGCCATGACGAAGTCCAACATTTGACGTGACAAAATGGGCACGAACGTGTGCTGCCACTGAATGGGGTGAAGGTACATCATGAAGCACTCGGCAATAAGTGTCAGTAAGGCCCAGTCAGATGAGAAGAAGACTATTTTCTGCTCTGTTAGAATACAAGACATAATCTGACAAAAACATATCTTGTGTAAATACGGAAGGAAATGCAATAACGAATACAAAAATCCAACAATATTAACAGTCAAATGTATTATTGTTTCTTTATAAGGCAACAACCTGACATGGATCGCTCAATGTTTGTAATGGTGGCAAGCAAGTTAGAAGTGTTGACATATAAAAGATTCTAACAAAATTTGTCTATGCCAGTGTTTCCAACTCCAGTCCTCAGGGAACCCCAACAGGACAGGTCTTAAGGATATCCCTGCTCCAGCACAGGTGGGTCAATAGGTGGGTCAATCAGCGGCTCAGTCATTTTGACTGAGCCACCTGTGATGGGGCAGGGATATCCTTAAGACCTGACCTGTTGGGGATCCCTGAGGACTGGAGTTGGGAAACACTGGTCTATACTATTAAAACACACACACAGACACACACACACACAGAGATTATTGGTTGTAAAGATTAACCTCCAACCCAAAACATGGCATATTCAGCACATAATTAGTAATATTCAGATGTTGCATGCATTGATACCGGCTATAAAGAACTACAGACTCAAAACGGTTAACTGGGTGATACAACCGTTCTAACATTTCAGCGGACTCAGTGATTGTTCATGAAAAGTTTTAACATCTGTTAGAATGGATTATAGCCCTTTCCTTCTGCACAAATGAACATACATTATACACACCGTTAATGTATCAAGTATCTCGATTTCCAAAAACAAAAAACTCAAAATAATCTCTCCATTTGCAGAAAACAGCCACGTTCGAGGATGATGTGTCCTGCTTGCCTCACCAATGCACCAAAATGACTTAACAGGAGAGTCCATACCCACTGTAGGGGATTCTCAAATAGTATTTGATTCAGAGGCTATTAGGGGTGGGCTTCAGTGTTACCATTTGGAGAGACAGGTGGGGTAGCTGTACTCACTTCATTGAAGAAGCTTCAGACAGTTGAAAGTAAACATAATATTGTTTACATTGAATCATTGCATTTACATTCCTCCTTCTCTAATGACAAACCATTTAACAGGTTTTCCTTCTTCAAATGAATGTAAAATACAATATATCTTACACAGATAGAAACCACCACATGGCAATAGTTACCTGCAACACCTGCTTCGGGGTAAAGCAGAGAAAAGGAAGGTGAAGATCCAAATCAATTATTGGGCTATCTGGGTCTTCTCTTGATGGGAAAACTATCTGTAGTGGTTTCATAATGAGCACCTGAAATGAAATAGGTCAATATTAATTTGACTGCTGGCAACGATCCACAGGGAGGGTGAGAAAAATGGTGTGTGTTAGGATAGTTCATGAGCAAGTGACCAACTCTCTCACATGATATGAGGTTTTGTCCTACAAGATCTCCACTGCTCATTTGACAACCCTTCCACTATAGCAAGTGACCGCACTGCGTTTCCTGCCCTTTCAGCAATGAAAGGGTTATATCTGCAGTGTGCAGGCCCCAGATAATACGAAATATTAAATGATGTCTTCATTTGTAATCTGCCTAGTTTCTGTGTAATATTAATGTGATTAAAATACAGATTATATATTCTTTGTTCATCCAAAATCTTCTTGCCTCCTCTTCTTGGACTCTTTGTGCCGCTCTCAATTCCTTCCCGATACCCCTGGTGCATGCATGGATTTAAATGGGTAAATTAGCCAATACCCCACGTGGTAAGACTAATGCTACCTGGAATGATACCTGGCAAAATATGCAAACACAAACTTTTAAATAATTTTTGCATATACAGTGGCGACACAGTTTATCGCACTGCGGCCAGATCCGCAAGCCGGGAGATTTCCCGGCTTGCTAGTGGCCGCCCCTCGGCGTGCCGCGCGTCATAGACGCGCGGTCACGCTTCTTCGGGAGCGTGCGCCCCCTGTACGCGCGTCCAGGGCTCCCCGAGGGAGGGGGTTCCGGGGGACCCGGCGGACCCGGCAGCGGTAGGGAGAGCGCCCCGATCGGAGGGCGCTCTTCCGCTGCTTCGGCGCGCGCCCGTCACTCTCGGGCGCGCGCCAGGCTACTGCTGCGGCCAAGAACGGGCAAATGCTCGAATAAACTTGGCCGCAGCAGTACTTTATTTGCATATTTACATACTCTTACGTTTCACATTCCTGCTGTGATTAGGTAGGACTTAAATAACAGAGCGGTAGTTCCGGATGTTAACCTGAATGCTCCGTAGTAAACCGAACATGAATAAGGCTGTGATAAGCTCATTTACACGTCAATTGGAATAACGGGCATTAAAAAAAAAAAACTAAACTTTTTATAGGCGTAAAGCCTGGCTAACATCATGTTATTTGCTTTAGTGAATACCAATACTATTAACATGTGTTAATTGAGGTTAACTTCGTATTACATGGGCTAATTAAAGTGCGTGAATGTGGCCCAGAATAAACAGAAAAAAAAAAAAAAGCCTCAAACAACTCCATGTTTAGGCATTGTTAAAATAAACTAAAAACAGAGGGTTGGGTAAAGTGTTTCAATATATGAACGTAATAAAGCAGAAATGCTGGCTGGATTATTATAGTAGTCTGGTCCCAGAGAAGTGTAGAACTGATTAAGTGCAACTGATCATGTTTAGTGGACCAACCATATACTGTAGTTCTTAATAGATATAATGGTACACACTTTTTTTTAAAGCCTAAACAGAAGACCTACACTGAAAGTGTATTGAAAAAATGTTAAGATGAGTAAATTTGAGATGGTGATTAATGGTTGGTCTTTAAACAAGGTAGAAATTTTAATCCCAATTGAAGCCACTAACTTCTGTGCTATGTGAACCTAGGTAAATCACTTGACCTCCATTTGCACCTGTAATTGAGTAATAACTGCAGCTGGTGGAATGAAGGCCCCGGTATACCTATATAGCGATTAGGAACTGGAAAACACCATCAAATATCAAACTCTCTTGTCACTTAGCTGTTCTGTGGAACATTAAAACAGAAAACCCAGCCCACATATGGAGGAAGCTTTTTTCTTTACAACAGTTGGTTTTGAATGTTTTTTTTTTTAAAGAACGCTGTCCCTTAGAGATCAAAAGAATGCAAGGAGATATAATCTTCCTTCAAGAAAAAGCATTTTAATGTACTGTACAAGAGATCCCCCAAACACTTTTAGGAGAACATATCCAACAGCATTTTTCTGTTCTTTCAGTAGCAAAGAGAGGGGAGTGGCGATACTGATCAATCATGAAGTCCCTTTGCAATTGCAGTGGTTCAAGAGTGCTTGAGACGGCAGATATATAATGGTGCACGGTCTAATTTCAGGGGTTGAAGTCATGCTCAATTTATATGCTCCTAAATTAGATTTGTTTACTTTAGAAAAGAGGCTTCTTAGAGGGGATATGATAACTATATACAAATGTATTCGGCGCTTTCAAAAGACTATTCATCCCATGGGCAGTACAAACGACGCTGGGTCATTCCTTAAGGTTGGAGGAACGGAGATTTCACCAGCAACAAAGGAAAGAGTTCTTTACAGTAAGGGCAGTTACAGTGTGGAATTCATTACCCATGGAGACTGTGATGGCAGATACAATAGAATTGTTCAACAAAAGGTTGGACATCTTTTTAGAAAGGAAAGATATACGGGATATACCAAATTAGTATACATGGGAAGGAAGTTTATCCAGAGATTAATATGATTGCCAAAACTGTATTTGGATTCAGGAAGGAATTTATTTTTCCACCTTATGAGATATCATTGGATGTTATTGCACTGGGTTTTTTTGTTTGCCTTCCTCTGGATCAATATACTGTAAGTACAAATATAGGATATGTATTTGTCGCCTAAATTTAGCATAGGTTGTATTTGATGGAGGTACTGTATATATGTCTTTTATTCAACCTCATCTACTATGTAACTAACGAGCAACAGGCGAAATTTTTGAGACATATCCTAGAAATAGCTAGTTCCACTTCAATGAAATCAGTAATAATTGGGGGCGAGTTCAAAAATGTTACAAAACCCAGAAATAGATCAATTGCATACCCCAGGCCAATCACACTCTACAAATGTGAGCTATATGACAAATGCATTTAGAGAGATAGAGGAGTTCTCCCTGGTTGCTGTTTGGAGAGCTAAGAATCTAGGACAGGAGGACTGTACTTGCTACTTGGCCCTACACAACGACTCCGCAATTAACCATAAACTGGTCTCCAGAGACATTCTAGGGGGAGTAGCCCAAGCCACAATTGGACCAATAACATGACCCATCTATTGGATATTCCCAACCCCATTTGTGAGGACGAGGAGACCGCAATGCAGACTAAACAACTCCTTACTTCATTACCTCGAGATAGAGACTGAAATTAGAAAGGCATTAGCATAATATTTTATACTATATAAGGGGTTTGTTGACTCCCCCACTTCCCTTTGTGAAGCACACAAAGCCACAATAATTTCAATTGCCAATTGCCAATCATAAAAATAAAAAAGGGCCAAAGCTAAATTGGTAGTAACCGAAATAATTGTGTAGTTGGAGAAGAAACAAAGACAATCCATCTAAAGAAAAACTTTATAAATCTTTTATGTTAGTTAGAAGGAAGCTTGAGGAGATCCAGGTGGAAGAAACGGAGAGGCTCTCAAATGGACTCAACAGCTTTTTTACGATAAGGGGAAGAAATCGGATCGCATACTAGCAAATAATCTTTTTTGTTTAAGATCCAGAATGCAAATCACAGCTATCAGACTTAAAATCTCTCTATTTGTAAGCAAATTATGAAAGAATTCTTAATTTTACACAGAACTGTAATCATTTAAACTCAACGAGTATTAAACCCCCTCGAAGGGCCAATTTCTCTGTTCTTTGTTCATTTAAACAAAGTTCTTCGTGCTGCAGCCCACACATCACTCACTTTATATTTAACTTCCATAAAGGTCAATTACGTTTTGGGCTAGTGGGTTGATCAATTTCATCCCTATCCGTATTTCAGGGTCCGCATTATCATCACACACTGTATCCTCATGACCTATTCTAGGTTGGTTAGTCTGATCTTGTGTATACGTGTCTACAGTATGTGTAGTGGCCATTATTTAGGCAAAACGGTCCTCCCACCAGTCTGGGGTAGGTGATAATCTGCAGTATTGTTTGGCGGTACTCCAATACTGCCAGGTATCAGACTTTAGTGAATAGGTGATTTGGTGTTAACCACTCATTTACATATGCTCGTTAAAAATAACTGGCATTATGCCGTGGTGAAAAGCCCCATGTCACCACAGGCGATGGGGCTTTAGTGAGCAGGTCGATAAATATAATTGGTGTTGAACATCGATATCTCCTAAAAAATATATATATATATATTTATCAACGTTTAGTGAATGTAGGGCTCGATTCCCGTCTTATTATTGCACCTATTAATGCTAAATATTAAATAATCTGAAAAACAACTATGATTTTTTTTATTTTAATGGCAGATCAGCAATCTGATCACAAATGGAAATGAGTTCGCCCATAAAACATGAAAAGGAGTAAGTACTTGTCTAAAGAAATCACAGTACTACTGCATGTTTCATAACACACACACACGTTGAAGAAAAGATCAGAACAGTCTAATTATGTGCACCACACAGACAAAATGAATGCAAAATATTTGTTTATTGACACAACACACAGGAGCCCGTGTGGGGCTCCTGTGTGTTTTAGGTCAATAGACACCCTCTATTTTGCAGTTATTTCGGTCTTTTCTTAAAGTTGGATTTTTTTTCTATCTAGCTCAGACACGCTCTGTAGGATACTTAACACCGAGTGTGCAGCCATTTCCTAATGATGGATATAGGTATATTTTAAGTTGAAGTGAATAAATTAAGAGTTCTAAAATAGACCAAAATAAAATCCCTTTATAAGGGTGCTTGAAACCCCTTTTCCCACTCACATAACGGAAGCGAGACGTCACATGGAGGTTAAAAGTCCCGTCTCTGTGCCGTTAACAGAGAGAAAGACAAAACGGTAATAATTCTGGGGAATGGTTTTTCCCTGGGCTGTACAGGGCCATTTTTCATGAACAAAGAACGTACTCTGATGGAAATATTTAAAACGTTACAAAATTATCTGTAGCTTCTTTGTCCATACGATAAACAGGCAAGGCTGCCTCAATACTTTACTGTAATGACGAGTAGTTACCAAATTTAGGGGTCCCGGTGGTGGACTTGGTATTAGAGACAATTTCGCAGAAAATTCTTTAACACGATCATCAATATCAATATCTTTGCAGGATTTCAATTGTACCAGCAAGCTGAAAATTATAATGAGAAATTGACATTTAAAAAAAGGAAAGTGCAAACCACGAAACTTCAATCATTCCTTAATGGCGTTTATGTCTAATGTTCATGTCTTTAACATCTCATTTCCATATCCATCTTCATTTTACCACCCTTGGCATACACCCTATAACTGCTAAATCCAAGGCCTAGCCCAGCTTGGGGAATGTTAGACTGGATTTGATGACTAGCATAGCACAAAAACAGGGCTCTTTAACTAATCCCCTTAGATCACATGTAGCCATGAACTTAATTTAAAATATTGTATACAGTAGGTTTATATAAAGCTATTTATTTTAACCACAGAAACTGCAACCAGAAATATAATTACTGTGGTTCACAAAAGACATGGGGCCTCATGCAGAGAGCAGCGCTATTTACAATCTCGCCATTTTCCGGAGAAAATCACGCAAAAAACAGCTGAAAATGGCGAGGTAGGAAAAACGTGCCATTTTTTTTTTCTATTTGAAAATCTCGTTGCGCGGCTGGCGAGAAACTACATCTCGCCAGTCTGAAAAATATCCGAATTCAGAAAGGCACGCTCACCATCTAGCGGCTGTTTTTGGCGCGATTTTCTTCAATTTTCTCCGCCAACTAAAGTTGGCAAGAAGCAGGAGCTCGCCGGCTAAAGGGGAAAAAAAAAAAATGCGCGATTTTTTTTTCCCTTTCAGCTGCGCGCATCTCCTCATTTACTATTCTCCACATGCAGTAATGCTAAAAATAGCGGATTTCGCCCATTTCTGCATATGGAGAATAAAACTCTCCATTAAACCTACTTTTTATTCCCCTCTCCAATTTTAAAAAGCGTTGCTCTCTGCATAGGCCCCATGGTTTGTGTTTTTTTGCAGTAGGACCAAAAATAGGTGAAACCGTTTGTGCCAAATTTAACAGAACTTTGAAGTCCAGATAATGCACCTCGTTTTAAATCCAGGAAATCGTTAAATCAGAATACATTACTAAACCTGCCATCATAATAATAATAATAAAAATAAAAAAAAGTTTCTTACCAAGACAGACAATCCTTGAACGCATTGTAGTATGGATACCTGGATATAACACAAAGGGCGAAAGGAATGAAGCTGCCACAAGCCTTCGTAGTACACACAGAAGAATCCCAATACACCTGTCCATTCGACAAGCCACCTCCATCCTACAGACAAACAGAATTGCGTTATGGTCACAAATAATTGCTATGTTCGGACATAAAAGATGGAAAGATAGAGATTGAGAACAATACGTTTTCTGAACCGATAAATAGATCTCGTCAGCTACATTTCTACTACTTGTTCTATGAGAAGCCAAAAAGCATTAACTCTCCCTATAGATGCAGCTTCTTACCCCCCACCTCTCTATGCTCGTCTTGGATCCTTTTACCTTTACAAAATACCAATAAAGAAATCGGTAAATGAGAACAGAGGTCTGTAGAATTTATGGGATAATTTATTTTCCTTCCAAACAAATGGAGTAGTGTCAGAACTCTGGCACACGCCGTCCTCGGCGCTGCCCTTCCTTACCTGTACCACTGGCTGCGGTCTCCTCCGTCCCTGCTTGGCGCCTCAGCCCGCTCCTCCGCCCCCCCCCGCGGCTTGCATGCACGCCGACGCCGGACTCGTGGTTGCTCCACTTACAAGGCGCACGCCGCGCAACTTAATTTATGCACTGCACCGGCCTGGTAACTCCGCCCCCCGGCCAGCTCCGCTCTCAGGCTCAGCTCCTCCCACCTCCTTCCGGCAACTAACCAGGCCAATAACCCCTGCCCTATCACAAAGGGCTCTTGGGCGCGCCTCTGCTTCGCCCCTTCCTCCTCACTTTATAACCCGGGTGGTTCCTCTCCAACCTCGCTCTGCATAGTTTGTCTGCCTTGTGCTGTTACTCACTGTGCGTAGCTCTCTCTCAGTTTCAGCTTCGTTACCGATTCGGCTTGTCTTCCGTCCCTCTCTGGCTCTACGACCCCGGCTTCCACTCGACCACGTTTACCTCTCGGACCCCTTGAACTCGGCACTTTGACCTCCACTTCCCGGAACTCTGTTATCCTCGACCTCTGGCTTCTGACCTTACTACGGCACCTTCTCTACGCCCGGATCTGGCAAGTACCTTACCTACCCTGGTACCCCTGACCTTGTCCACAAAACCAATCCACACTCCGGGCACGCTCTCACTACTGCGGGTGCGTGGTTACTCACTTTCCACCTCAGTATTGGGGGTTAGTCTGGTCTGCGGGCAGAACAGCGTGACAAGTAGTCAGTAAAAGCAGGGGTTCTCAACACCCCCCAACAATGTCAGGTTTTCAGGATATCCCAGCTTCAGCACAGGTGGCTCAATCAGAGGCTCAGTCTCTGACTGAGCCTCTGATTGAGTCACCTGTGCTGAAGCAGGGATATCCTGAAAACCTGACCTTGTTGGTGGGGGGATAGGGGAGGAAAGGTGTGAGGACTGGGGTTGAGAACCACTGCATTAAAGCATACCTGCTATTATAACTTGTTAACAACCCTTCATTTCAAGCTAATTTACTTCAAGTGTATGCTTGTTAAATATTAGGACAACGGACATTGAATAACACCATTAAACCTATGGGAACATTGAGATATAACTTACAACTAATCCGGTGTACATACCCCCACGACAAAAAAACTTGGAGATCATACAGTACATGTAGAAAGCAGAATATTGTACTTAATATTGTTCTTTGGTAAACAGACCCCACAAGCGTAGGCAGGAATATTGCAAGACGAAGATGGCAGTATCTAGTCATTGCTTGGACTGTCCAGATGTCCATAAGCAACACTACAGTAGTTACTCAGCCAGGTATCTCAAACTAATTTGTGGGTAAAACTAGAGTTGGTAAGACCGCAAACAGTAACGGCAAGCGTCTAAATTTCATGTAACCAGTTTAAATGTAATTTATAATTAATATATTCGTTATTTTAAAGTCACAGAATACCTGAACAGATCTGTAATACTGAGCCACGACTCCATATGTTCTGTTCCCACAAACGTCAGTAAAAACCAAAAAATGAAAATGCTCCTCTTTGGGCTCAAGTGTCACATGAAGGCCTCCTGTTGATTACATTAGGTTTACGAGGATTAAGGACAACACACGAAAAGGTCATACCATTTATTTTCATTTTTAAAGACATCTTGGAGGTTAAAAAGGATAAAAGCTGCTTAGTGACCACATATAGCGCCATGTTTACCAAGCAGTCTTCTGCCATAAGATACCTTATAGCACATTCAAGTCAACAACCCGTAGAGCGTGTTCCAGCACCAGAAGGCGTCTTATGGCAATAGGCTGCTTAGTAAATATGGGCTAGCCCTATTCACAACCACCAAAAATCCACTAGGGTTGTAGCAACACCTTTATAAAAAGTGTTTGGAAGAGTATGAAACGCAATATAGCTCTATTTATCTCATCATTGAATAAACATTGAATGAATGGTATACTACTGTACTACAGATAAAGTCATCTTTAACTACGTGGTACAGGAGTTGCTTTTTTTTGGTGTGGTTAAATCTGGGTACGTTATGTTTATAGTTTGACCCATTCTATATTTCCACAGTGCACAGAACGACGCCATTTACACATACAGATAATATTAACCCCCTTCCCTATCTAGGCAGCAGACACCTTGAATAAACACTATTTAGTTACATCCCTAAGAGCCAGCTTAATCAAACAAAATGGAGATGAGAAATCACTTAAAATGTCTATCGGAAATATAAAAAAAAATCTGAAATAGAACAAAATACCCAGTGAATAATTAGTTGTTGAATATGTAAGTCAGTTAAAGCAAAATGTCCTAAAAACATAATATATGAAGCAGCCGAAGTAGATTTCTACATATGTTTATCTTCTCTGAAACAGTGAGTTCCCGGAAGCTGAACCCCACTCCAAACTACAGGGACCCTCCCCACCTTCCCGGAGATAATGAATTTGGCATTCTTACAAAAAGTATTGGACCGGAGAAACAATATAGCCCTTGGGATCGGCCTACGCCAGCGGCCAAAAGAAAGCTGCGACTTCATGAGATTTGGTGACCCAGGCAGCCATCTTGCTGGCAAAAAAACAAAATATTCAATATCTCATGCAATCGGAGGCTCCTTGGAGCCGTGATTCAGCGCGGGCAAATCCCTTGGTCCATATATAAAAAACAATATAATACCTGGAAAACAAAGCTGCGGTAAACCTATAAGATCGACGTCCTTGGGCACACTTATATCTTCAGTGGCTGCTTCTTTCTGGCTCGTATTGGACCCGGGCACATTCTCAGCCTTGGGTTTTTCTTTCTTCTTTCTGAAAGAGCGTCGCTTTAATGCGCGGTGAAAGTTGTTGTTGGTGGATGTATTCTGGGTTTCCTCTTTCAAAATAAAAGGAGGAACGAAGACTGAAAGGATTTCTGGCTCGACTGACTGCAGGCTTCTTATTCCTTTCTGAGCAATCTGAGAGGGGGAGGAAATGTAAACGCAGATTTTTGTAACGTTATACAACTAAATATTCTATTGAGTTTACACAAGCAAATGAATCACATAAATTATATATTTTTTTCATTAGTAATTAGCATTTTAAATCTTTGTTTAGCATTACATCTATAAATCCTTGTTATTAACTAAAGTTTATGAAAATCCATTGTTTTAAGAATATTTTTGTGTTTTAGTTTTCTAGCCAAGCGAACCACTTTTCAGATGCCATTGTCTGTGGTTAATTCATGTGTCTACATCTCGGATGAAAATGTGCACAGTGTTATTCTAGCTTCCTCTGCTACGTCAACATTTCCCATTGTTATATTTTGGCGGAATCAGAACAGTGACACTTGTTTTCCAGGAATAACAAAGTTACCGTATCATACAGGAGCCCGAGAAAGAACACGCGGCATCTCATTTTATCAATTGGTTATTACGAAAGAAACCTGTATAAATGTCCAAAATGGAGTAAAAAAACAACAACAAAAAAAACACAGGTTTTTAAAGCAGCCGTCCAAGCTGCCGGTTTCCCCGCTGGGGGGTGTGCATCAATACAATCCACACCATAAGAATTCACTAAGGTGCCGATCGATCCATTCTCCTGTAAAATCGATGAAGATTCGGCTAGTGGGTTCACTAAATGACTGCAGAGGAGTATTGACTCAGTATCTGTGACTTTGTAAATGGTTGCTATAGAAACAAAAAAAGGCTTGTTACATTACAATACATAAAAAATGTATTGTAGTTAAAAATAAAATATTATAAGTATATTCTCATAGTAAAGAACTGATTAAAAAAAACAACATCATGTAGGATATTGCTTGGTCTGCAGCTTTAAAGGTGCTTATTATGTTCTATTATATTGCGTGTTTTCTTTTCAAAGACCTTTAGCCGACACTGAACTAAATAAAAACAAATATTTTATAGCATTGTGAACGCCTATTATAGGCCTATGTTGTGGGGACGTTATACTGTTAGGGCTAAGTTGAGTTTTTCCAGTATAATTAGGAACCTTAAGGTAGGGGCAGGCAAAACTATATAAAACTTAGGAGCCATTCAGAATTTGTAGGACCCAGAAGTTTGTTCAACGGAGAGTAGGTGTTTGGGGGTACTTCTCAACGCCTTCTCCCACCCTGAGACTGTATCTCAACGCCTTCTATGTTTGTCACTGTGTTGCCCCAGAGAAACTTCCTCCCACATTCTCAACAAACCGCTTTCAACGTACCACTACCATATATATACATTTTAACCTATTGAGTGCTGAATATACACACATACACTGATTGATTGATTGATTATTTATATATATATATATATATATATCAATCAGTGTATGTGTGTATATTCAGCACTCAATAGGTTAAAAATTTTAAAGTTGTTTTTCTTATAAGGGATCTTAGGCCTGGTCCCCGCTGGCTACTGCAGCGCCCGTTGTTGGGGACGCTGCAGGGACAATAGCCGCTGCACAATGGGACCGGGACCGCTGGGAGGGGGGGGGGGGCGCTGCGCTCTGCCGACAGTGACTCCTGCTCGCAAGAGAATTGCGATCAGGAGTCGCGACGGAGCGCTAAGCCACGCCCCCCGACGGTTCAGCCAATGAAGGTGAACCTGCCAGGTGACGTCACGGCCGCGCCCCCGTCCCCCCCCCCTGCAGACTGGGGAATCGGCTGCACGCGCCGCCAGTCTCGCGGGCACGCGTGCAGCGGAGGTACTGGGGCCTCAGCCTTATGTGCAGTTTGTATCTTCAGGAACAACTTGAAACCTAGACATTTTAGTGAAACGATAAGTTCCTAACATTTCAGGCAGATGTTTGCTGATGGCAATTTCCTGTAGTACAGAGTAAATACAGACTGGTACTTAAAAAAAAAATAATGTTTTAGTCAGCTGTTATAAGCTTACACCATGCTTCCCTGTGTAAGCGCTACCACTCCTCGTATGAGCAACTGTAGCCCGCACCAGGGCCTCGGCTTCAGAGACTGAACTATTACATGCATACATGATAAGCGTCTGACTACAATGATGCAGTTCACTGGACACATTGTTGCCAGACAAGAAGTAGCAATACTAGTAACTATATTTACCAACCACTCTGGCTACCCAACATGGGTTTGATTTGCCAATAAAGGGTTTATATCAATAGCCTAATGCGCATTATGTGGTATCAGCTATCTGTCGCAAAACCAGGACATTAACCTCTTCTGTACTTAACTACTGCAGAAGCTGGGAACTAGGATCTCACTACCGCAGATGTCACACGGCTGATCTAATCAGCTATTTGAGCGGAATATTGTTCAGACCCACCCAGGACTATTTTTTACCCTTACATGTGTGTCATGTTTTTTCTGTGCATATCTATTTTACTGTGATACCCATAAAAATTAAGTTTTAACTTGTTCATTAGTCTCACCCCGAGTGCAACCATGCAGAACTTGCTCTGTTGTGCCTTTATGACCATCTAACCTTCCTGCTTGCACCTTGATTTTTATCTAAAAACGTATCTATTAAGCTGAGCAGGAGTTTCTCCTTTGCAGTGCATCTTGACAATCTAGCTGCTACACTTATTTTAAAAGAGGCATTCCAAGTAGCACTTTGTGAAATCCTAAAAAGTGTTTGTTTTTTTAAATCTTTTTACTGTATATGCAGCCTTTGATTAACTTTATTGAAAACGAATTACCTAAGCTGCTGATGAATTCGTCCTCCTGTGATCGATCAGCAAAGATCCTGCTTCGCAGGGTTCACTAAATGGCTGCCTTTCAATTTCAATCAATCCTTCAGTCAAGTGTAACTCAGCAGCTACAATATATTCTTATATTACTAAGGTAACATTAAATATTGTTAGTTTGTTGCTCAAACTGCTGGGAATTTTGGCAACAAATTATCACAAACAGGAAAGTGTTACTACGATCTTGCACTGCTGGGGAGGTGTGCTAAAGCCCTCTATAGAAATCAAAGAATACTCAGTATATTAAACCTCATTAAAATGGCATTAAGAGTTTAATTAAAAAATAATAAAATTGTAGTATTATCAAATACAATAGAACTTATTTATTAAAATAACACATGTAGAATATTGCTTGATTGGCTACTTTTTAAACAATTTATTAGTTACTTAGTAGTAGTTCACATGGTGAGCGGAGACTTTAAAGGACTTTGATTTCATCTGGCTGCTCCCATTTGTCTATTGTCACTTTATTTCATACGAGTTTGCACAGGCAGAGCTCTCTACTCCTATATATTGGTACTCTGTCAATTCAAGCTGCAGTTCAGTCTTTTTTTTCTTAAATTTATTTTTTTACTTCAATAGTTTCATGTATGCAATCTCTAATTACCTAAAGAACTGTATAGCTGCAGGTCAATTCGTTCTCCATGTATTGATCTGCAAAATTTGGTGACATAATTAGTGAAGGGATCTGTTTTTCTTCTGCTTCTGTCTCTCAGTGGAAGCTCATGAATATTCATGAGCACTCCTGCACTGACATGTGCTTTATTAAAAAAAAACCACACATGCAGGATATTGACTGAACTGCAGCTTTCGGTGTTTTCTTTAACCTTTGCCCATCACTTTTCTCTTCAAACACTCGCAAAGAAATGTAATTACCAATTAACGTCCAGAGAAGCAAGGTAAGCTACAGCTATTTCTTTTCTCCATCATGGTTAATAATAGTAAAGCGGAAGTACTAGCCAGTCGAAAACCAATAGCTTCCCTTTTTAATCCTGGTCACAAACTGCATTGTTAAATAATGTAACTATTTCCTGTTTTGTAAGAAATATTGTTTTAAAAACAAATCATCTTAAAATAAACATGGTGCTCTCGTGCTCCTAAAACATTATCAATTTTTTTATGTTAAAATGTATTTAATGTAAAAATAGAAGTACTATGCTTAATAACTTGGCACACTCTCGCAGACTTCTTTCACTATAAATGTATGCTATCCTGCTTCAACACTGCCCTCTCTCAGGCTAAACAAACCTACTTTTCTTCACTAAATCGACACACACAAGTCTAACCCACGCCAACTCTTTCCTGTCTGACTCCCTACTCAGACCACCCTCTGCTGCCTGTTCTTCCTCCATCTCACCTCAGGACTTTGCCGACTATTTAAAGGAAAAGGTGGAATCCATGTCAAGAAGTCCCCTCCCTATCCCACTCCAATAATACACCTCTTCCTAACTCTCCTCCTGCCCTCCTTGACTCTTTTTCCGACATCACAGAGGAGGATGTGTCGTTGCTGATCTCCTCTTCTCCCTCTACCACCTGCTTTCTTGACCTCATTCCCTTTTATCTCCTAAAACCTCTTGCTCCTACTATAATCCCTACACTCTCACACATTTTTAACTCCTCCCTCTACACTGCTACCTTTCCCTCGTCTTTCAAACGTGCGACAGTTGTACCATTACTCAAAAACAGCAAGCTTGACCCTACCTGTCTTTCTAACCATCGTCCTGTCTCCCTCCTGCCTTTTGCCTCCAAACTCCTTGAACGTCTTGTATTCTCTTGCTTGCTCTATTTTCTTAACACCTATTCTCTCCTAGACCCTCTACAATCTGGCTTCCGCACTGCTCACTCCACTGAAACAGCCCTCAATAAAATAACTAATGACCTCCATGCTGCCAAAGACAGAGGTCATTATACTTTGCTCATATTACTTGACCTCTCTGCAGCATTTGATACTGTGGACCACCCTTTTCTCCTTCACATTCTCCATACTCTTGGTATTCATAACAAAGCTCTATCCTGAATCTCCACTTAACTCTACCATCGTACTTTGGGTCTCTTTTACCAACACCTCCTCCATCGATCTCTCTGTTGAGGTACCCAAGGGCTCTATCCTGGGACCTCTTCTCTTTTTACACACTTTCTCTAGGTGATCTAATCACATCCTTTTAGTTCAAATATCACCTCTATGCTGATGAAACACACACATTTACTTTTCAACCTCTGACCTTACACCTGCTGTACAGACTAAAGTTTCTGAATGTCTCTCTACTATATCCTCCTGGATGGCCCTCCGCCGACTTAAACTTAACATGGCAAAAACAGAGCTCCTAATACTTCCTCCCAAACCTGGACCTACTATCTCCTTCAACATTACTGATGGAAGTACTATTATTCACCCACTAATCCAAGCACAATGATGTACATTAAACCAAAACGTATTTCATTTTCAATAGCATTGCCCGGATACCCAGCATTGTATATGAGATTATACAGACAAATTAATCCCCAAATAAAATCCATTCTACATGAGCAACTGTAACTTCCCCAAAAGCTGAACCTGGGTCTCCCACTACAAAGGCCAGTAAATAAATCCCAAGAGTATTTGTCCTTCGCATTAGTATATTTTAGTAAAAAGAAGGCGTGACCAGGTGATTAATAAGAAAATTAATTATAACTTTGTTATGAAAGCCAACGTTAATGCTTGTGTAAACAAACAATTATATATCGTACACACACCACCTAATCTCTCACAAACCAGCAAGAGAAAGCAGATGCTGAATGCAAATACGTACGAGATATGACGAAAATGCTGCTACTTTTAAACCCTCTGCATCCCCCAGCAGCTGCTTAGGGTTTTCATTTAATGGACACGTGTGTGAATCAAGCTCATTTTCCCCGTCTATCAATCTAATTTGCACTCCTGCAGATTCAGTGTGCTTGGAGATTTACTTCCAAGAACGCAGCCCGCGAGCTTCATTTTTAGGTTAACAATAGGATAACACGGGTGCGCAAACTTTCGTCTGCGCCCCCCCAGCCTGCTCTCCCCCCCTTACCTTTGCTCAGGCATTTTCTGATGTCACAACGTCATGTGACATCGCCCGGCCTCATTTGACGCGTCGCCGGAGACAAAGTAAGGAACTTGCAGAGGCCTCGCACGCTCCCCAGCCATATAATTTAAATGCTTTGGGGAAGAGCGCAGGGCCTCTGTAACCGCCACGCCCATCCAGAAAATTTCTCACCCCCAGTTTGCGCATCCCTGGGATAACATACAACCGGGATTTTATTTTGGCAACTAAACTGCTACTTTATTGCAGTAACTGTAAATGTAACAGGGTTTCTTACAGACGAAACCCAAAATAAAGGTGCAGCTCTACCTACCCAACCTAGTTTATTAGTACAACTTGCCAACTATTTTTCCTATATTAGATTACCTTGATAAAGAGCATTGCTCGAAACGCGTATGTGTGAGCCGTGTTCCAATATGCTGCTTTTACCAGTGACCCAGTAAATGTGATACTTTTTTTCTTCATGGGTGCGCTTTTTGCCCGACTTACTAAAGCCTTTGGTAGTGCTCAGTTTTCTTTTTCTATTATCCTATGTTACCCAGGTATCATCATTTAACGGCTCACGCATAAGAGGGACCAGCAACATTGTTATGTATTTTTCTACCAGTACCAACTGTTTTTTACACGTGACCCCTCGGCCCAGTTTACACGTGACCCCTCGGCCCAGTTTACACGTGACCCCTCGGCCCAGTTTACATGTGACCCCTCGGCCCAGTTTACACGTGACCCCTCGGCCCAGTTTACACGTGACCCCTCGGTCCAGTTTACTCGTGACCCCTCGGCCCAGTTTACACGTGACCCCTCGGCCCACCGTCTCTGCCCATTTTTCTATCTGCTGTAAAACCTCGGACCCCATTTGATCCTTGGCTTTGTTTCCTATTTAGGATAGCCACATTGAGACCTGGAGTTGAGGAGCCATGAGACAAACTCCCACCCAACAGGTCAGGATATCAGGATCTCTGCTTCAGCACAGGTAGCTCAGAGGCTCAGCCGAAGCCTGCACCACCTGTGCTGAAACTGGGATATCCTGAAAACCTGAACTGTTGGGGGATGGGGAGGGGGGGGGTCTTGAGGACTGGAGTTGGCCACCACCGAAGTGAAGTAGAGGCTATGATTTAAGTGTCAAAAATGAGCAGTCCTCAAGATCTGCTCATTTTTCACACTCAATCCATAGCCTCTACTTCACTTCAGGGGTGGCCAACTCCAGTCCTCAAGACCCACTATCCCCCCCCCCCTTCTCCACCAACAGGTCAGGTTTTCAGGATATCCCAGCTTCAGCACAGGTGGCTCAGAGGCTCAATCAAAGACTGAGCCTCTGCTTGTGCCACCTGTGCTGAAGCAACGATATCCTGAAAACCTGACCCGTTGGGGTCTTGAGGACTGGAGTTAAGCACCCCTGGTCTAACCCATGCATGTTTGAATTCCCTTACTGTATTAGTCCCTGTCCCGTACGGCCCACCTGGGAGCACGTGACCAACATATGGGGCAAGGGCTTATTTTCCGTTCGCAAACGGCCCCACTGTTCACCTCCGCAAAAGGTCCCTCAAACGAGGGAACATCTCCCCTAAATCTGTACCAATATTCCACCTGTCACGAACAGCACACAAGTGGACACGCGACTTAGATATGCAATCAGGGTTAATACATGTCCTGGAACTAGATTCCACATATTCTCTGTCTCCCTTTGCAGCTCATGGGATTCATATCTCCCTAGTTTAGCTGCCTGTTGTTTTCCCTGTCCCAGCAGCTAGCTGCATGTGAAAAGGCAACATTATTGTTACATTTTTACACAGCCCTAGTCAGTGTTGGTTGCCTGCATCTCCTATTCTCCTAGCTGAGAGTGGGCTATTCCTACACCCTGTCGTTGCTGACAGTTAGTATAGTCTCACTTCCCTTCTAGTGTGACCCTTGCTCCTCACTTCCTTTTCACCCTGGACTCTGAGTGAGTACCTGCCTGCTATTTGCCCCAGCAAGGCCTTTCTGTTTTACACTGCCTTATCTTTGATACACTGCACTTCAGACAGAGAAGCACTCTATATCCACACTACATCTGCAAGTACCTTTCTTCCTGTGATTTTCCCTCAATAAAACTAAGAAAGACGAAAGGACTTGTTGTGCTTTGGAAGAGGGAAGGCATGAGTTAAGCTTACTGGAATTATTCATACATCACTCGTGACCCTGGTTCCAGGAGAATACACATACAGTATACATACACACAGTGCTTGGGTAACAGAAGGAAAAAAAAAAAAAAAAAAAAAAGAAGATTACAAAAACATACAGTTACAATAAATGCAGAAAAGTTTCTTATTAAAAAAAATCAAATAAAAAAATTAAAGAAAACCTATACATCACCATATGTTTTCCCCCAGAGAGGTCACTGGTGTAGGAGATGAGATATCACATGTTTTGTCTAAAACACTCCTCTGGTGAAATCTAATTTTCATAATCTTTGCTCAGACTTAAATATTCGTTCTTCCCATGGAAACCACATAAGCTCACCCCCTGTCGTAAATCAGCTGTGAGATTGTCTGTTTTACGACAGAAAAAAAAAACCTCCTACAAAATTAAACTAACTTCAATATCTAAACGCACTCTTAACTTTCCTTGATACACAAGAGACACGTGAGCTACAGCAAAACATTCAGACGCTCATGGCGGACCCAATCAGACCAAACATGAATGTCTTAATCCTAAACCTGAGCGACAAATGAATATCTGTTTTCCGGTACCTGCCAGACCTCCCATATCTTGACCCCTTGCGCTCGTCACCCTGTCACAAATGCAAAACATAAAAATTGTATACGTCAGCATCGCTGTCAAGTTTCTGATTTCATGTTTCATATCTTGGGATGACATAGGACATCCCACCCCCTGGCAATCCATAAACCTCTTCCAGAGATTGCTTTGAAAAACATTTTGTTTAATGTCCGAGTCCCTGTCTGGCAAAACATATGTCCTTTTGTCTAGAAAACATCAGTTTTTATCACTAGGCCTGCAAAAGGTGTTAACATACCATAAACCCTCTTTGTACTTTTAGCACCCAACCTCAACCAAGTCCCTTTGAAGCTCCCACAAATTCGTGACAAGCCAGAAACCCCACACATTGTATTTTCAACTTCAAACTGTAGCTCATTAAGCCCTGAAGCACTAGAGGGATTAAAATACCTAATATCTCATGATATTATCATGACAGACCCTACCACCTCTTTTGAGAGGCTATTCCGCAAATGCACCAGTCTTTCCATGAAGCACTTTCTCACATCTCCCCTTACCCTGCCACCCTCCAGCTTCAGAGACAACCTCTTGTTCTAGCACTTCCCTTTCTCTGACATATGCTTCACTGTTGTACATTAATACCCTTTTTTAATATCTGAAAGTTTACCAAAATACACTGAAGAGTTAAGGCTGCCCATCCCAAAGTGAAACAAGATGCTATAAGTGGGTAAAAAACCCAAGTATGCAATCAGTTGTAATAGGGTTCCCTCCCGCTCCGTGAGCATGGATCCCCGATTGATAGGCTGTTAACTAGTATTTACAATCTGGACTTATACAAGTACTTATTAGTGTCAGTGGGTTCATATAGGGATCTGTATCCCCTGTTTAGAGTGGATGTACAGTATATTCTTGGGTATTCAAATCAAGGACAAAGTCAGAACTAGTATATTTGCTGTTGATAGTGGTACAGGAATCCCCTTCTCACTTTCCCCAGATAGAATTGGGGAATATATTGTGACTAAATGTCATCCGTTATTCAATATAGTGCAACGGGTATTAACCCTTAGAATCTGACATGGGGATCTTGTATACCCCTCTGTTGAAACAAGACATAGGTTGATAGAGTTCCGTGTATGTTAATTTATATCAATGACAGTGGTTAAATACCAGGGCAGCCAAGTCGCTGATTACTACGGTTTCAGGGTGGTGTCAACCACAAAACCTGTGGGAAAATAGTGTCTGTAGTACTATGGTAGTTTATGTATGCGCCATGGTGGACATATCCCCGTGTGTATCAATAGTGTAATACACAGAACAAGCATCAGGGACATACATATAGTTACATAGTAGATGAGGTTGAAAAAAGACATATGTCCATCAAGTTCAACCTATGCTAAATTTAGATAACAGATACTTTATCCTATATCTATACTTACTTATTGATCCAGAGGAAGGCAAACAAAAAAAACCCATTAAGGGGAAAAATTAATTCCTTCCTGACTCCAAGAATTGGCAATCGGATTAATCCCTGGATCAACATCCTTCCCATGTATACTTATTTTATTATATAAAAAAGTCAGACACATTGTCAGTGCCTGCCGGTCATGCCCCAACGGTGGTGCCACGGACCACTTCCTCAAACAATCGCTCACTAAATGTAAGTTAAAGGTACTGACATGACGTACGTTACACGCGCTTTTTCAAGGCGAAACGAGAACTATGCATCTAGGGCTCCAAATGCCGGTATTTATACCCATAGTGCAATTGGTTCCGTGTACGCCGAGTTAACTCATTGTTAAATACACCTCCCAGAGGTAACCAAAGTCTGAGCCCTGTCAGATTTCTCACACTGTTGTAGTCTACCTTGATAGATTTGAAGTGTTGCAGACTGCGATCAGGTTAGATGCTGCAATTATCTTTAAACATACTGGAAAGGCCTTGTATGCGGTCTTAATATCGCAAGTGTATGTGCAACTGTAGTAGATACTAGGGGCAGAAGGCCAATAGAGTTATATGTACATCCTTCTTTTGAATTTAACATCAAGGGATGGTGCAGCAAGATAAGTATCCAGAGTGCAGTTCCAGCTGCTAATGTTTGATAGAGTGGTGAACTTTGAGGATCAGGCAGCACAAAATGACAAGGAGGTTCTCTGAAAGGAGAGATAGTAACAGAGTTATCAGAAAAGCTTAAAACGAGCAAAACATACTCCAAGACATAAGCTTTTACAGGAAAAACAAGTGGCCCCTCAGAGGACAATTATCCGATGTATCAGAATGTATAATCAACAGTGGAATTCAGTGGTGAATATCCTGAAAAAACACTGGCATGTCCTGCTAGCGGACGAGGATCTGAGAGGGGTCTTGAACACCCATCCATCAATAACGAGCCACAGATCGCAGAATCTGAAGGACATACTGGTACATAGTCATTCTGAGCCCAGGCTGAGACCTACATGGCTCCCTGAGAAACCAAAGGGCTCGTTTAAATGTTCAGTGTAAAGCCTGTAACCGCATGCTACCAAAAAAAGACTTTCCAGAACTGGGACGATACACAAACATTTAGTATCCGAACATACATTACTTGTCACACCACTGGGTGATCTATCTTATTGTCTTTAGATGCCACAAGAATTATGATGGCAAGACAAGGCACCAGCTTAGGAGGCGAGTCTTGGATCATCTAGGCTCTATACAGAACAATATGGACACCCCAGTAGAAAGACACGTCAACAACTGTCATGAGGGCAATCCTGACGTCCTAAGGTTTATGGGCATTGAACAATTTACACTGGGTAACAGTGACGTGCAATTGCAGGGGCCTAGAAAGTGTCTCGAGCCCCCTCTAGGAGAGAGATTATTTTGAGAGTAAATGTGGTGCAATCTATGGAAAGATTAACAGCCTATGTGAGAAATAATACAAGAAAATGTCAAAAAGTATGGGAACCCTGGAATTCAAGGGGAAATATATCACTAATTCAATGTGGTTGGAAGGTTGTATATTTATTTACTTATTTTTTTCTCTCAGAAAGCTGGTTATCTTAAGTGCAGTGATGTGGTCAGGGCGTTGTTATATTTTATGATACCTGTGTTAAAATTGTGGTACTTTCCCCTCCTCCCCTTTTCTATTTTCTGTATCCTTTATTTTTCTAAACTCAAATAAAATTAAAAAAAAAAAAAAAAAGCGAACAAGAAAAGAAGGATGTACATAGTGTCTAACTCTATTGGCCCTCTGCCCCTAGTATTTTATTTATTTATAAAATGTTTTACCAGGAAGTAATACATTGAGAGTTACCTCTCGTTTTCAAGTATGTCCTGGACATAGTTAATATGACAAATAATACATGGTTACAAATACAGTTACATAAATGAACAGGGTATACATTATATACAAGACATTGCATGCACAGTTAGAGAAGATGTATATTATAGGCTTACTGTATGTAACAGCTACAGACCAGATTAAAATGTGAGACAGTCTTAGTTTTGAAAGAACTTAGACTGGTGGTGGATGTAAGAGTCTCTGGTAGGTTGTTCCAGGTTTGGGGTGCACGGTAAGAGAAGGAGGAGCGGTCGGATACTTTGTTGAGCCTTGGGACCATGAACAGTCTTTTGGAGTCAGATCTCAGATGATAAGTGCTGCATGTGGTAGGGGTGAGGAGTGAGGAGTGAGGGGTGAGGTAGTATCTACTACAGTTGCACATACACTTGCGATATTAAGGCAGCATACAAGGCCTCTCCAGTATGTATAAAGATATTTGCAGCATCTAACCTGATGGCAGTCTGCAACACTATGAATCTATCAAGGTAAACTACAGCAGTGTGAGAAATCTGGCAGGGCTCAGACTTTGTTATTAAACACACTTCCCAAAGGTAACCAATGAGTTAACTGGGCGTACACAGAACCAACTATGGGTATAAATACCGGCATTTGGAACCCTAGACGCATAGATTGTGTTTCGCCTTTGAAAAGCACATGTAACATACGTCAGCATGTTGGTACCTTTAACTTACATTTAGTGAGCGATTGTTTGAGGAAGTGGTCCGTGGCACCACCGTTAGGGCATGACCGGCAGGCGCCGACAATGCGTCTGGCTTTTTAAAATTTTAAACTCGCCGTTGTTTTAATCCTGTTCCGTGCCTTTATTGCATGATCGGTTTATCTTACTTATACAGAGCTAACTTCCAATACATGTGCCAACAATATTAACTCCCTACCGCTCTTACATGCAAGTATGATCAGCATAATGCTCAGTAAAAACATTATGCTGGCTGAGAGCCAAGTCTAGCAATACATTACTTAGCATATATGAATTGATAATATTTAGATACATTAACGCTCCCTTTGTCCCTGATACTTGTTCTGTGTATTACAATATTGATACAAACGGGGACATGTCCACCATGGCGCATACATAAACTAATTGATGATGGCACCATAAAAGTGCCCTTTGTCACGCAATATAACAATATTCCACTCAAATTAAATAACAAATCCTTACCACCCCATTGGCCGATACTCAAAATGACCAGTTTTGTGGGAACATGGCTTACAAAAGTAAAAATTATTAAAAAGACCACAAATAAATTAAAAACTATTTGTCACCATAGTGCCTTAAGAATAACCCCAAAAAAACAACCCTGGGTTAGATCCACCTTAGTGGATTTATGATTGCAGAATGTGCACTTGCCTGCCAAAACAGTTCTAAAATGTCCACACACATTTTCAAATCAACACACAACACAAAATCTTACTATTAACAGCATTTGAACTGTAAACAAGTTTGTTTATTTACCTCGCGCAGAATGTGAATGCGGTTCAGTATCTTGGCAAAACTACACGTCCGCTAGAACCGCGCTCATTTAGAGCATTTGGGTAACATAAAACGCAAAATTACAACCCCACACGTGTCAAACCATTTTTTATTAAAACATAACTCTAACCTGCTACTTTACATTTAAAGCTATTGAACAAGTGTTGCCCCACTGGAGGGGGGGCAATAGAGACTTAAATTTATTAAAAGGGAGTCCTTTTGGATGTTCGAGCTAAAAACGATTCAGCTCAAGGCTTAATCTAGAGTTCGATATAAAACCTTTCTTTGACTCTAACATGTCTCTCTTCTTTCCCACTAGATGCTAAATTCTACTATCACTAGCAAATATTTGCATTTAGCTCAGTCCATTAGAGGTTAATTGCCTATCTTAGCTGAATGAGGCGATTCATATTTAAGTTTTCTATTTTTAATCTATGTATTTTTAGATGTTTGCTATTTAGTTTTTATTAAACACTATGTACTTAATTTTTTATGGAATTTTATGTAATTGTTATGTCCTTTTGGAAGACCTATATATGTGTGATGTGAGTCTTAATTGCTGTTTAAACTACACGGTCTGTTGCTGCGATGGCTATTTGATTACCATACTAAATGTAAGCCAATGGGACTCTAGCACGCCTTAATAGTCTCTTAGAACATGTCAGATTACACTCCTGATGAACCGCTATACGGAGAAACGCTTAGAGTGAACCCTGATGAAGAAGACCACTAAAGGATCGAAGTTCCCCAGAGAGCCAAGCGCAGATGACGTCACTTCTCGGTTTCCGTTTGGGTGAGAACGCATCATTAAACGCACGCCGAGCAAAGGGGGACTAACACCTCTCTTTGCACAGAGATCCATATGTGATCTAACGCTTGTTATTCTTTTATACATTGTGAGTGTATTGTACATCCCACTTACCATTTTAATAGATATTTCGTCATCTGCACTAGTCTTTTTGCCTCGTTTCTCCCATTTTTTACCTAAGGGTCCTCAGTACCCACTAGATACACTGACCCCCTCTACCACGGTAGACAGCTGTCCCTGAAAGATACCTTTATGGGAACAACACTCACCATCACTTGTGAGTACTTAGCACAAACAACACACTTTAAATTTTTTTTGATCTACATCACAATACTTGCACCATCAGGAAATGTTTCTGTTTTACAGACTTTTCGCTTCCCGATGATCTTCACTTCTTCCACGTCCACGGGATCGAGCGAACAACACCCCCCCTCTGGGTTAAGCGGCATTCACATGTTGTATTAGTATCACCTTAATTATTTTATATGCCCTTGTTTATATAGGAATATAATTTTAGAGCGCCACATTGATATATATATTTTTCCAATTTGCACATTGTCTCACCATTATCAAGGCGCCTGTATTTATATCACTTGTATAGAGTAGTAAGTGTATCTGACTAGCCCATGTATTCAAATAGAACCATAGAATTTGAATTTGGATAACTTTTTTAAAAGGATGCAATTGTCATTTAAAGTTGACCAGGAAAAGATTAATGCCACGTTGTATAAAACTTGAACGTACCTGATACGAGACCACAAAAAGTGGCTGATACTTGTTCTTAAGAAGTAATGTGAATATAAGATTATTCCTAGAGGACTGAGGGTCCAGAAAAATCCTTCTATGGATTTGAGTGAGAGGATTTATATTATGAAATGGAATAGTTGCACAAATGACTTTCTTTTAAATCTGATTAAATTGATTATGCTTCAGCAAGAAAACATCTTCAACACTGATAAAGAAATGAATAGAGGACTTAAGACTTGAATGGGGTCTTTGGAAATATCAAAGACTTCAATGAAAGAAATGCTAAAAATGCAAAAAACATAGATTTGTCTTTAAGAAGAAAGTAATAGAGATCAAACGTCAAAAATTTAGGAGGTGATCAGGACGACTATGCTACAGGCATTGAAGAACTGAATAAAAACTCCAAAAAGGCCAAAAAGCCCAGTCGACCTTAGATCCCTGGTAACAAAGTGCAGCATGTCACAGAAAAAATGGACACTTCATTTAGGAGGTAAATTTTGCAGACAACTATCCCAAACATCGATGCAGGATTTCTCCCCCAGGTGTTGTTAAAAGGCAGATAAACCTGACATTAAATTACCCCAATTAGGAGGAAAAGCCAATAAAAAACAAGCACTAGATATTGTGATATCATGTGGCACCTCCAATAATGTACAGCTGGCTCCGAGGTGAGATGACACCCACAGTAACTCTTGTTGAAACATCCTTTTTGGGACAAGGGGGTGTATGAGTTTCATGGGAAACCAGAACCCATTTCACCCCTGGTAGTCCCAAGCCACCTCTGGAAGGCCCGCAAAACAAAAGACGCATGTCAAGGGTCGACGAGGGGCAATTACGGAAAAACAAAAACAAAATAGAACCAAAATATTTTTAATCTCAGCAGTAAAATTCTCACGGACCCAAAAGAGAAGTATTAAGCAAGGGCCTTACCTTTGCCCCAACTATTGGCGCAAAGTAAGTTTGGGTATATTTAGATCCCATGGATTTTTAAGATCCCTGACCCTCAAGAGGTTCTTTATTAATAATACGCTGAAACCGCACTGGGATACACCACAACCCCCAATGTGAAGATGTTTCCATGTGAAAATCGACACAAGGGACTTTCTTCCACATCAAATTTAAACCAAAATCCCATTTCTCTTTCCAAAATTGCAAAAGGCAATCATTGGGAAGTTTTTTTTTCCAACTTGTATAAAAGGATCAGCTCCCTTTCTAAAATAACCATAGGAAACACATTCAATTTAAATCACGCTTGAACAACTGGCACTAGAGGAGCTCTCAGCAGATAATACATCGTACTAAAGCCAGACCACAAGGGAGGAGAATTGTAATATGAGTCATGAATATTACATGTTGGAAGCCAAAATATACTCAGCATTAAACACCTATCAAAACTCCTATCCATACCCTCTTTCTGGTTATAAAAGGGAATTGCAAGCACCTACTGGAGGATGTAAGAGCGGGGAATTACTGGGAGGAGCATGAACTCCAACTCATTTCAATCATGGAGATCCGTGTTGTCCCTGTTTTCTACTTTTCCACCAAGATTCATAGACCACACATCCCCGGGCGGCCTATAATTTCTTGGCATTGGTCCCATACGGCCAATTGACTGAATTTGTGGAGTATCTACCAGAATGTCAAAAAACACAATCCCATCTAAGGACACAAATGATGTCATTTGATGCTAAGGGACATTAAATGGCAAGAGAATTTCATTCTAGTAACAACAGATGTCACGGCCCTGTACCATCAAAGAGCATTACACATATGATGTTTTCCGTGGGCATTTTTTTGAAAGGAGGGATTTATCCGAGTGAACAAATTGATTTTCTGGTAATGTGCATTGGATTTAATCCAGCAACAACTTCTTTTGGTTTCGATACAACTTTTTCTTGCAAACTCTGTGGGACCGGCCATGGGGACCAAATTTGCGCCCACGCTACCCAACCTGTTTGATGCCATGTGGAGATCAGTACATTATGGTCTTGGACGGGGCTGGACGCAAATTTGGTCACATGGGGAGATATATAGATGACATCATCTTTATATGGAAGGGGACTGTACAGATTTGAATTTGTTTCTCCTTATTTAGTGTTAAACAGTTTTAATTCTGAAGTTCAATCTACGGTCAGTGCAACCACTATTAACTTCCTAGACCTTTGCATATATGTGGAAGATGGCACTATTAAAACAAAAACTATTTAGGATGTGGGATGCGAAACTACATCCTCCGTCCAGCTGCCATCCAATAATGGATAGAAAACATAGAACCGACGGCCATTAGCGTAACTTAAGCGCACTGCACTATAACCATTATTTGAGGAACAAATCACCTTTTTTATACCAAGGTTTAGTGAGAGATTACAAGAAATATGTGGTAGACCGAGCTTAGCTAGAGCGAAGGTACCCTAGAGAATCCCATGCTAACCTGCCCCCAAAACATCTATTGATGATGGCACCATAAAGTGCCCTTTGTCACGCAATATAATAGGATGCCAGCAAATAATAAAATCCTTAACACCACCCATTGGCCGATACTCAAAAATGACCCAGTTTTGGGAAACATCTGGCTGACAAAGTAAAAATGGTATAAAGAAAGCACCAAATATTAAAACTATTTGTCACCTAGTGCCTTAAAAATATCACCCACAAAACACACGTGGTTAGATCCACCTTTATGGTTTTATGATTGCAGATGTGCACTGCCTGCCAACACAGTTCTAAAATGTCACCATATTTTCAAATCAAACACAACACAAAATCTATACTATTACAGCATTTGAACTGATAACAAGTTTTGTTATTTACCTCGCAGAATGTGAATGCGGTACAGTATATTGGCAAAACTACATCATCCGCTTAGAACGCGCATATTAGAGCATTTGGGTAACAGAAAACAAAATTACAACCCCCACACGCGTGTCAACATTTTTTATTAAACACAAACTCTAATCCTGCTAGCTTTCTTTAAGCTATTGAACAAGTGTTGCCCCCTGAGGGGGGGCAATAGAGACTTAAATTTAATTAAAGGGATTCCTTTTGGATGTTCGAGCTAAAAACGATTCATCCTCAAGGCTTAAATCTAGAGTTCGATATAAAACCATTCTTTGACTCTCAATGTCCTCCTTCCCACTAGATGCTAAATTCTACTATCACTAGCAAATATTTGCATTTACTCAGTCCATTAAGAGGTTTAATTGCCTATCTTAGCTGTAAATGAGGCGATTCATATTTAGTTTTATATATTTTAATCTATGTATTTTTAGATGTTTGCTATTAGTTTTATTAAAACATTGTACTAATTTTTATGTAATTTATGTAATTGTTATGTCCGTTTGGAAGACTCATATATGTGTGATGTGAGTCTTAATTGCTGTTAAACTCCAAGTCTGTTGCGGCTATGCTATTTGATTACCATACTTATGTAAGCCAATGGGACTCTAGCACAGCCTATAATAGTCTCTTAGAACATGTCAGATTACACTCCATGATGAACCGCTATACGGAGAAACGTCGTAGAGTGACCCTGAGAAGAAGACCACTAAAGATCGAAGTTCCCCAGAGACCAAGCGCAGATGACGTCACTTTCGTTCTGTTCCGGTTTGGGTGAGACGCATCATTGAAACGCACGCCGAGGCAAAGGGGGACTAACCAGCTGCTTTGCACAGAATCCAATAGTGATCTAAACGCTTGTTATTCTTTTATCATTGTGAGTGTATTGTACATCCACTTACCATTTTAATAGTATTTCGTACAGTCTGCACTATGTCTGTTTCCTCTTCCTCATTTTTTACCTAGGTCCTCAGTATCCACCTAGATACACTGACCCACCTCTACCACGGGTAGAGACAGGCTGTCCTGAAAGATAACCTTATTGGAACAACACTCACCATACCCTTGTGAGTACTTAGCACCACCGCACTTTAAATTTTTTTATTTACTACTCACATACTGCACCATCAGGAAGGTGTCTGTTTTACCTGACTTTGCGCTTCCCAGTGATCTTCAACTTCTTTCCACTTCCCGGAATCGAGATAACGACCCCCCCTCGGGGTTAAGAGCGGCCATTCACATGTTTGTATTGTACACCTTAATTATTTTTAATGCACTTGTTTTGGCTGTAATATAATTTTAGAGCGCCACATTGATATATATATTTTTTCCAGCATACATAAACTACCATAGTACTACAGACTATTTTCCCACAGGTTTTGTGGTTGACACCACCCTGAACCCGTAGTCATCAGCGACTTGGCTGCCCTGGTATTTAACCACAGTCATTGATATAAATTAACATACACGGAAATCTATCAACCTATGTCTTGTTTCAACAGAGGGGTATACAAGATCCCCATGTCAGATTCTAAGGGTTAATACCCGTTGCACTATATTGAATAACGGATGACCTTTAGTCACAATATATTCCCCAATTCTATCTGGGGAAAGTGAGAAGGGGATTCCTGTACCACTATCAACAGCAAAGATACTAGTTCTGACTTTGTCCCTGATTTGAGTACCCAAGAATATACTATACATCCACCCTAAACAGGTGATACAGATCCCTATATGAACCCACTGGCACTACTAAGTACTTGTATAAGTCCAGATTGATAGGCAGTTAACCAGTATTTACAATTGTGGATCCATACTTACGGAAGTGAGAGGGAATCCTCCATAAGGTTACCGCCATCAGAATGAACAGACAGCTGATACCACTATACGCCGACAGGGGGCATACCTAACATTGATCCGTTTAGGTAGTAGTGAACCACATTAACATAAGTCATTGGAGACCGCATCTGGTACCCTGGATGATCATTAATCATCTTTCTACTATTACATTTATGTGACTGAGGTACATTGTGCATGTTTAAATACAGTGTAACCAGGTCCCCTCTGGTCCACAGGTTCAGCTGCTTTTCCCCCCCTCCCCCCTCCTCTTACCTCCGGTGCATGGAGGTTGGTGCTGGCTAGCGGAGGTCACCGGAGACCCGTGATGAGCGCTGCCGCAGGGCGCAGCCATGATAGCAGAGCAACTGGCAGCCATCAGGATAGCGCATGCGCAGTGTGGATATAGTGGCGGCCATTAGGAAATAGCTCTGCAAAGGGAACTACAAGCCCCAGCAGCCCTTGGGGGCGAAGATCACATGGCACACAGCAGCCAATAGGGCGCCCAGAATCTCCTGCAAGGAGATGGATACATTGGGCGCGCTCAGGGAAGCACATCAGTCGGACGCAGGACAGCAAGGGGATAGGTAAGGTCCAGGGAGAAGTCCCAGCTAGGCCCCGACCATCTCTAGCTTGTGGTGCTATAGGGAAGGCCCCCTCAGATAGAGATGCTCCCTTTAGCCTGTTCGTGCTAGTACCCTTGTACCGTGACGGACGCACACAGTGTGCGTGGCCTGCACCTGGGACCAGACCAGGCCCTCATCTCAGAGACATCTAAAGGTGGGATGTTCCGGCTGGAGGCCACCCCATGGGTTGGCGGATTTTCGGTGGAACAGACTGACCGTTTACTTAGCCTTACTCAGTGACCCCCGGGGCTGGAGCTCCGGGCAGGTATTTTCCACAAGTGCACCAACACATCGTGGGGCAGCGCTGTCCCACACTTGGAGGCGGGATAGGCCTTTGTGGCCTGGAAACTGGTGCGCCTGCACCCAAGTACTGTGGGAATACACCACGGGTCGGTAACAGCAATGCTGTATATGTATATTGTGTGTGTTCATGGTTATTGTTTAGTACCTTCCAGTAAATACTGTTACCCATACTTTGTGTGTGTATTACTGAGCATATTGTCTTGGGAGGGGCTATCTTTCTGTGTGAGGAGCCTTCCCAAGTGGAGGCGCAGTTAGTAGATAGTGATATACACAGCCCAGGCTCCCTGTGGCGGAGGATCAGGCCTCCTGTTTGCCGCGCAGGTATTAGCAGCACACGTAGTCGCCCTGACGCAGGGGAAAGGGGGCTACAACAGTGCATAGTGATACTTCACATGGGTGCATTAACAACTAGGATACATATGCTAGTCTTTTCATATTGACAGGCCATTATAACATAAAATCCTACCATTATAGCAGGTGTTTATGATACAGTTTGCTGCTGGTTTACCAACCACATTCGGCGTTGTTTAGGAGCACTTATTTTATACTTGTTACTATTAAAAATATTTTGAGAACCATATTCCGTTTCCACTTAGGGAGCCCGAGTGCCGTTTAGTCTGGGACCTCTTTTCTTGGTTTGGATCTGTATTCTAATTGCCCCAGCAGTGCACCCCTCCATCTATATTCTGCACCAGTACACAAGCTGAGCGAGGGTCTCCCCATCCCAAGTATCTGTATGTATGCATGCAGCGCCATTAATGTACATAGCGCTTCACAGCAGTAATACATCTCACAATTAAAATAACAAATAATATAAATAACACATAAAAAGGGAGAAGTGCTTCAGACATAAAAGTAACATTTAGGAAAAGGAGTCCCTGCTCCGAAGAGCTTACAATCTAATTGGTAGGGAGAACGTACAGAGACAGTAGGAGGGTGTTCTGGTAAGTGCGTCTGGAGGGGGCCTGTATGTATCATGTGCATAGTATTAGCCACGGTGCTACTCATATGCTTCTTTAAGCAAGTGTGACTTAAGGTGGGTCTTAAAGGTGGATAGAGAGGGTGCTAGTCTGATATTGAGGGGAAGGGCATTCCAGAGGTGTGGGGCAGTCAGTGAGAAAGGTTTATGGCGGGAGAGGACTTTAGATACAAAAGGGGTAGAGAGAAGACATCCTTGATGAACGCAAGAGTCGGGATGGTGCATAGCGAGAAATTAGGGCTGAGAAGTAAGGAGGAGCAGAAGAGTGTCAAGCTTTAAAAGTGAGGAGAATTGAGTGTGTGATACGGGATTTGATAGGAAGCCAGGAGAGAGATAGAGAGATAGAGAGATACATATACATATACACACACACACACACACACACACACACACAGATGTACTGTAGCTAGCTTCATGGATCCCTCTGGTGGGATACTGTATCTTTTAATACGCCATCACTGGCATTGAATCCTGTGCAAATGATGGTGTTCGGAGTTGTAATGGGAGATGCAGAGTTATTACTAGGAACAATGAGGCTGGCTACATATGTAACTTATCAATGTAATTGGATTCCTTAGAAAGAATCAACCCCCTTAGCCGTCAGAATGGCCTCTCGGACAGTGAAAGGCTTAAAACAAAACACAAAGGTTTTTTTTTACCTAACCCAGGTAGGAGTGAAACATTGGTTCTTAAGAATCAGATAGAAGAGAAACTTTAATTATTTTTCTGATGTAACACTGCAGTGTATGCGGTGCTATACATGGCATTTTGCATGCCCTGCCTGGGAAGCTTAACTCATCTTAGTGCCTGAGGCACAGGGGAATAAAGAGGGTTACTTCCTTAACTAGGAGCCCACACTGCATGTGATCTCCGTTTCCGTCAGGGGCAGTGAATCAAATTCAAAAGTAAAACAAAGATGTGTCCCAGTTTGCTCCCCATACACTAACGTATTAACCAACATGCACCAGTTTGCCCCTCATAAGAATTGAAGAGGCACGCTCTGTGCTGCCAAATTTAACATGGCCCTCCCCCAGGGCAGGTTCATTGACCGGAGATAACTGGGAAGTAGTTCGTCCGCTTAGCCTGCCTGTGACTATCAACAGGGCTGCCTTAGCAAAGTAAGTAAGTGGGAGACCTGGGATGCAACCATTAGACCAGTTTCCTCCACTCACAAAACACATTTAACTACACCAAACGCTTCCACATTACATTTATGGGGGGATACTGCAACACGCCGTTGACCCCTCAAGAATTTTCATGCACCAACAGAACAGAGAAGTGATATGGTCACTGTATACCAGATACAAAAGTTTGCTCCTACATTACAACAAAAAGTATCTTGCATCCAATAGCACAGACTGCACCTCAAATCTCAGGCACACTTACTTGTATTGTATGTCTTTATTTATATAGCGCCATAAATGTACATAGCGCTTCACAGTAGTAATACAGATCATATAAATAACAAATAATATAAATAACAGGTCATGGGAATAAGTGCTTCAGACATAAAAGTAACATTACGGAGGAGGAGTCCCTGCTCCGAGGAGCTTACAGTCTAATTGGTAGGTAGGGCGAACGTACAGAGACAGTAGGAGGGAATACTAGTAAGTGCGTTTGCAGGGGGCCAAGATTTATGTATCATGTGTCCAGGATTATCCAGTGCTATTCATATGCTTCTTTAAGCAAGTGTGTCTTAAGGTGTGTCTAAAAGGTGGATAGAGAGGGTGCTAGTAGGGTATTGAGGGGAAGGGCGTTCCAGAGGTGCGGGGCAGAAAGTGAGAAAGGTTTAAGGTGGGAAAGAGCTTCCCTATTTACTCATTTTTGGCCATTGCTCAACTGGCCCATCTGGCAAGGAAGAGGTTAATCTCAGCAGACTCCCAAAATGCCAAATTGGGAACTTCCTCATTGTATACTGTGAGTAATTCCTTCAGAGGGACGAGGGCCATCCACTCGCAACGAAACGCTGCAAACACATCGGCCTATGTTAGAACCAGACCAGACATGGTCCCCATGACACCCACTGCTGGCAGAGCCGTAACAAGCACAACTCATTGGGGAACGAAGCCGGCAACGTTCTCGTACCTGGAAGCCTGCGGTACCATGGTGTCTGCAGACAGACCAAGTTATATGCACTTGTCAATTGAAGAAAATCTCAGTCTCCATTTTGTTTGCTCAACAGCCTTCACTATTTCCATAAATCCAACTAAATACATTGAGGACGTTAATACCTTAGCAATAATAATAACTTTATTTCATATAGGGCTTTGCTCTCAATGGGACGCTGAGCCCTTCACAATTACAGGATAGTGCGTGGTACACCCGCACATAGGATTTTTACAGACAGTCCCTGCCCAGATGAGTTTATAATCTATGTTTTTGGCGCCTGAGGCACACAGTGAATAAGTGACTTGCCAGCCGAGGTCACAAGGAGCGGATACCAGGATATGGTCACAATGAGCCGATACCAGGATATGAACCAGGCGCCCCTGCTTCACACTCGGGTG
This sequence comes from Ascaphus truei, assembly GCA_036426205.1. Lineage (NCBI taxonomy): Eukaryota > Metazoa > Chordata > Amphibia > Anura > Ascaphidae > Ascaphus > Ascaphus truei. Next base: position 9,618,085 of record CM071568.1, read on the forward strand.
TCATTGTTTACAGAGTCAGTGTCTTTACTCACGAGCCGCTCCTTCAGCCCTTCAATGCCCGGTGATAATGTACGAGACTGTCTGTGATTCAGGAGCCCGTGAGGAATTCTGCAAATCATTCCACCTCCTATATCCTCATTCTGCACATTCTAAAGCCTAGTGACTAAATCACGTGGGTCACAAGCCTTTTATGCAAGCACCGATCACATGAGAAAAGAGGAGGACTGGTAAAAGATTCCCCACATGTCCCAGTACAGCAGCTTCTTACAAGCCCCTTTGTCAAGGAACATATCCGTTTCCATGACACTTCCTGGCAGTGAAAGAGTAAATAATCACCTGGAGGATAACAATACTTTGTTCCTCACTATATAAATATAGGGATTCTTGTTTATAGCATTTCTTTTTTTGCTTTTCCGGTGTTTTATTCTGCGTCACTATTATTACAGCGCGCCTATATCGTGCCACTATTACAGCAGGCCTATACCGCATCACTATTACAGCACGTCTATACTGATCCCCTGTGCATCCATACTGACTATTAACACTGGATCAACGTGGCTAATGGAGTGCGCTTTTGAATAGCAGCCTATATATCCCAACAGGATTTCATTTACTACATACTATACTGCACTGCACATAAGCGCACCGCCAGGGTGTCTCTGACAGTATACCATTGTGTGTGCTACGGACCCTCTTATGGTCACCTGCACTGATATGACAACAATATCCGTGTGGGTACACGATGTTCTGATGATTACACCAGCGTATGGCTTTAAAGTTATTACACCCCTATCACACAAGCACATATACCTACTCCCTGTGCATCCACGCTAATAATAATACTGGTTCCACGTGGATAGAGGAATACGTCTGATTAACAAATAGTCTATGCACCCTACTTGGATTTACTTACCTTATTCCTACTGTGTGATATGCATGTGCACATGGACATGGCGTCTTTTACAGCATGTAGGTGTGTTTTGCTACCATATTCCAGTGCTGTAATCAGTATGAGAGCCACCACATGAGATATTTTGCAGGCTGACCAGACCGCGATATTGGACTCGTTTAGCAGCCAATCATAAGGTGTGCGTGTGTACTCGTCCCTTCTGAACCCCATATCAGGGAGGGTCTATATTCATAGCACCATATTGATGGCTTGTCCTAGTCATCAATTCTATACATTTGTATGATCATCAGAGCTTTTATAGCACTGAAAACACGATCACAGTCACTGAAAGTGTTGTTCCATTTTAAAACCCATTATTTTATATTCATTTGATGACATTAAAAGATTAACTAATTCATAAATCATTTAGTGATCGAGTGCTTTGAAACTAGGTTTCCTGTTCTCGCGTGTATGTCTAGTTGTACCTAGTGAGCACCTCACTTTCATTATTGAAGCTGTTGCGGGGTTTTTGTTTGTGTTGCTACATCCAATATGAAAAATTATTTTGTTCAATCATATATACTTTTCAATGTTCTCTGATTTCTATATAAAAACATTGAAAAAAAACATATAGTAATGAACGAAATAATTTGCCATATTGGGTGCATTGGGACTTTGTCTATTATTGTATATTAGTTCCCGTTCCCAGCAGCACTCCAACTGACACAAATAAATATATACAATTTTGTGTGTCTGTGGTTTGAGGTGTGTACATGCGGAATGTTAGTGTGTGACACAGTGTGAAGAAACTGCACTTTAGTGATAAGTTGCACCTATCTTTCTGCACATTCATAGCACAAATCTTACAATCTCACAAACAGGGTAAAAATGTCACATAGGGCAACAAAAAAAAGCAGCTTCTTAAAGCTGCAGTTCAGTCTTTTTTTTTTAATTTATTTTTTTACTTCAATAGTTTCATGTGGGCAATCTCTAATTACCTAAAGAACTGCATAGCAGCCGGTCAATGCGTTCTCAGTCTATTGATCGGCAAAGTTTGGCGACATCTTTAAAATGTAAATCGTTGCTATAGGAACAAGCGTGCTTGTTAAAATAGAATACAAGAAAATTGGTCTTTCAAAGTTGTTTTTTTTTTTTTTTTAACAGAAAATGCTAAAAGTATTTTTTCTTACTACAGAACTGATTTATTAAAAAAAAACACACATGCAGGATATTGCCTGAACTGCAGTTTTAAGAGCACAAACTAAATCTGGCACACAATGTTGGCAAGTAGGGTTGGAGACCGCTGCTCTATAAAAAGGTGCAAGCTCAGGTAGCTAATTAGCTTTCTTAGACAAGTGTAAACATACTAAAAGTAATTATTTGGTTGCAACAAATTGCAATTCTTAGGGCCTCTGAACCGAGGAGTGTTCGTCAATCACATATTTTCTTTAACCCTATCCTTCCCTGTCCTTATTAGAGAGACAATAAAGATAAGAGGGAGAAGCGGGCGGTAGGGGGGGGCTGTGCAAACTCTTGTTCAACACACAGTGACATCAGACAAAAGAGAGCAGCCAGAGGTAATCAAACCCCTTCCAATAGGGGACTTCTAGGTGTCAGTTTAATCAAAGAGGCACCAATCACCCAAATATAACCACTTTCACGTGTCACTGACCCCAGTACACTTGGATCCTATGAAGCATTGCCCATTTTAAAACTGTAGTCCTTTCAAGCATCAAAAAAAATGTAGATCAGCTGCCTCATACTCCAAAGCACAAATTATATATTTGATGCTCTTATCCCAGTTTTGGATTAAATTCCCCTGTAATATATATGTCTTATTTATTGTCAGGGCGACAACAATCCACTTGTCTGGGTAACACTAGGCATGCGACAGGACTGTCAGATCACAAAAGTGTGGAAAACAAGAGAACAATTTCTGCGCTCCTACCAAATTGGGCTACTATATACTGTGACATGTTCACATTTAGAACCTAAGTCTGTGTGACAAAGGAGTCATGTGGTTGCATCTTTTGATCAAAATAAGATTCAAGCCTGCCAATCACGTCAAGGTAGACTCTGTTTAGCAGGTACCTACTACACTGAATATATGTAATGTCTTATTGTCCTATGGACTAAACTTTGTGAAATATGTGAAAAGGCCCTGAAGGGGTTAAATAAATGAAGCATACACTTTTGTGATTTAGTGCAAATTAAAGCTGGCCAAAGATCAGCAAAGTGTGTCACGACCATTTAGGAGCCAAGAAAGTGTGTTTTGACGCATTCCTCCGTTTGTCGAATTGGGACAAAAGGTAAGAACCCCTTTCTTACACCTGCTGCAGGTTGTTTTAGAAACCGTCAGGTTTACGCCACCCAGAACTTGGCAGATTGTGGGACGCAGAGTGAAGGGAAGAGAAGTGGCGTAGAGATGCAGAACGTGGGGCGTGTCATTATAATGTGCAACGCCTCCTCATAGACAAGTAATCCAGTTACACAGCTCTGGAGAAGTCACACACTTCGTATAGCAATACAGATGCACCGACGTTTCAGTCACCTAGGTCAGGGGGTGGGCAACTCCAGTCCACAAGGGCCACTAACAGGTCAGGTCTTCAGGATATCCCCGCTTCAGCACAGGTGGCGCCATCAGTGGCTCAGTCTTTTACAGTGGTCAGTGTTTGACTGAGCCACTTGTGCTGTAGCAGGAATATCCTGAAAACCTGACCTGTTGGTGGCCCTTGAGGACTAGAGTTGCGCACCCCTGACCTACGGATCTTCATCAGAGTCCCTTAGGAGGGGGCAAAATTTTTAACATTTCATTTTTAAAGTCGAGACTCAAATACACCATCTTTTCCCATCATTAACACCCGATACATAAAGCTTGGCCCCCTGCAGACACACTTACCAGAACTCCCTCCTAACGTCTCTGTACGTTCTTCCTACCTACCAATTAGATTGTAGGCTCTTTGGAACAGGGACTCCTACTTTTATGCATGAAGCACTTCTCCCCTTTATGTGTTATTTATATTATTTGTTATCTATATGATTGTCTTACTGCTGTGAAGCGCTATGTACATCAATGGCGCTACATAAATACAAAACATACAAAACCCCAGCAAGCTCTTTTTGGGAACCTCCACAAAATATATATGTATATAAGTGTTAAAAAGTGTGTGTGTGTGTTAAAATATTTAACATTGTGCAGACACATATACATATATATATATACTGTATATATACACACACATATACATACATAGATTTCAGCGCCGGTGGTGGCACGAAATCATTCTATTCCCCGTCTTCCCCGCTGCCGGCCGGATGCATGCTTACTGCTGTGCGTGTGCGGCCCTTGTATAGAAGGGCTGAATAACCTCAGCCAATTATAAGTGCTGCGTGTGCGCACGGCCACTATATAATAGCCCTAACTCCTCCTTTTGAGATGCAAGCTGATGCCCTTGGGGCAAAACCCTTCATACCCTTATTGAAGGAGCGGGCTCAGTGTGTAAAGACACTGACTGTAAACAATGACACAGAGTTTGAATCAGGGGAACCAGGTTACAATCCCATTGTCAGCTTGTGTAAGTCACTATCTCCCTGTGCCTCAGGCACCAAAATCATAGGTGGTAAACTCATCCAGGCAGTGACTGTCTGTAACATTCCTGTGTGCTGCGTACCACGCACTATACCGCAATTGTGAAGCGTTGAGTCCCGTTGGGAAAAAAGCGCCACATGAAATAAAGTTATTATACATTGGCATATACAGGTGGGAGATGAAAAATTATGCTATTTGCTTAAATTCTGCTCCACAACTGCCTTCATACACAGCCCAATGTATATTTTAATCTGTTATTGGCTTTAAAACCACTCTGCGATGCACAGCAAATCTTTCGAGTCTGCACCCCAAATCTCATCATTGGCTGTATAATCAAGTCCCCATTACAACAAAACCCCAACTTGCGCTTTAGAAGAGACTCTACCACTTGTTACTTCGCAGAGGACGATAGGTCAGTTACTGCTGTGTTAACACATTAGTGAGCACATTACCTTGTCTATCTCTCTGATCTTGTCTCCAGGGGCTCCCACCAGTACGCAGATCTCCAGTAACCCAGAGGGCAGCTCGGTGTCCTCCATCCCAAGGAGAGGGGGCTGAAAGAGGGAGAGGGGGCTGAAAGAGGGAGAGGGGGCTGAAAGAGGGGAGCACCACAATCTGAGCCGCTGAGGGGACTGGGAGAAGACAGGAGTGGGAGGGAAAGAGAAGAGGGTGGCTTAGACAGATGGAGAGAGCAGATGGGGCAGGTGAGTGGTGGAGAGAAGGAGCAGGTAGGTGGAAGAGAGAGAAGGAGCAGGTAGGTGGAGGAGAGAGAAGGAGCAGGTAGGTGGAGGAGAGAGAAGGAGCAGGTAGGTGAGGAGGAGAGAGAGAGAGAGAAGGAGCAGGTAGGTGGAGAGAGAAGGGGAAGTAGAGTGGGGAGGAGCAGGTAGGTGGACGTGAGAGGGGAAGGTAGGTGGAGGGAGGGAGCAGGTAGAGGGGGGCAAGGAGCGGCGTACGATGGGGTAGGTGGGGCGGGGGAGGGGGGGCTGAGTAGAAGTAGGGGGGGTGAGGGTAGGCGGGGGTCAGGTAGGGGCGGGGGGGGGGGGTAGGTAGGGGTGGGGGGTGGGGGGGGGACCCCCGTAGGTAGGGGGGGCGGAGGTAGGTAGGGGGGGGGAGGTGGGGGGGGGAGGTGGAGGGGGGGTTAGGTAGGGGGGGGTAGGTGGGGGGGGGGGGGGTAAGGTGGGGGGGGGGGGTAGGTGGGGGGGGGGGGGTAGGAGAGGGGGGGGGGGTAGGTAGGTAGGGGGGGGGTAGGTAGGGGGGGGGGACAGGAGAGACCCTGCGGGGAACCTTCTATAGCAGCGGGAGGTGACGTCACACAGTAACCGGCGCGCGGGGCCTCCCAGCGCTTAGTTACCGGCCACGAGTCTCTGAACTCTTCAGCCGCACAGAACCGGCACGCGCGGCAGCTCCAAGCGGCTGACACCTGAGGGGCGTGGCCACAGACCTAGCTCCGCCCACAGCCCGTGTGTTTGCTTGTTCAGTGGGCGCGGCCCGTACGGTGACTCCGCCTACAAAAGTTCCCATCTGCGGAGAAGGCGTGGTCAAACGGAAGATCACTTGCTCGGGGAGAGGCCACGCCCACTCGCTGAGGATGAGCGCGTGATCTCGCTGCGTAGCTCCCTTCCCGCAGGATGTGGAGGCGGGGCTTCCGTTTAGCCACTCCCATTGCCAACACGTATTAGCACAGGGGCCTTTGTAACGCTCCGCCCACCGAGCCCGTCACCTCGCCTGGCCCTGTGCTTAAACTGCAGTCCCTTTGCAATCACTCCCAATGCAACTCAGCATATACAAACAAATTGTGGGTTATTTGTTTTATAATTGTTTTTAAGAAACTGCAGAAAGATTTGCAAGAGGAAAAATAATTATTAAATCACTATAGGCCGCAGTGGTGCGCAAGCTTTTCAGTCTGCGCCCCCCCCCCGCCTGCTCTCCCCTGCCCGCGCCCCCCTCCTCCCACCTTACCTGGTGTCCAGCGTCTTCTGAAATCAAGAAGTCGTGTTGCCATGTCGTGACGCTGCGGGTAATTTGTCGCTGTGTTACCATGGCGATGCGTCGCTGGAAGCCGGCCGGACCCAGGTAAAGGAAGTTAGGCCGGGGCCATAGAGCCTTGAGCAGGGCGGAGGCGTGCTGACGCTGAGGCTCGCCTGCTGAAGTCTGCGCGATTGCATGGACTTGCAGGCGAGCCAGCGTGCGCAGTGACGTCGCTGGGCCAATCGCCCGCGACGCACTGACGTCAACGTCACGGCGTTGATGTCATGGCGCCGTGACGTTGACGCTGCTTCAGGCTGATTGGATGTTTTCAAAATTCCAAAGCCTCAGCACGCCTGCGGACGCTCGCATGAGCCCCCTCTCAAGGCATCCTCATTGAGGATGCAGGGGCTCAGCGCGGAGTGTCCTTCTATGGACTCGGCCTTAGAGAAGCCTCGCGCTCGCTCCGCAGCATTTCATTTTAAATGGCTTGGGGAAGAGTGCGGTGCCTCTGTGACCGCCGCGCCCCGCCCCCCAGTTTGCGGCCCCCTGCTGTAGTGGATGTGATTTTCCTGGTTCATTTTCATGGTGGAAGATGAAGCATGGCCAGAAGAGAGGGAGAAGCAGGTGTAGTTTTGTAGGGAGAAAAAAAAGAAACTAAACGGAGAAAGTAAATTAATTAAAACTACAATAAATAATGCAGCTTTTAGTAAAGAGGGGTAGACAAAGCATTATTTTAGTCTCAGTATTTGTATTGTCTACATGGATATTTTTCTTGATGATTATTAAAAGAAAAGGTTCCAATAATGTTCCCGTGACAAAAATAGTCCTCAGCAGAAAATTATATATACAGCTGAACCCCGTTATAATGTGGTGCTTGGAGTCCACATAATGCGACCGCGTTATAACGGGGATCGTGGGAAAAAATGGCCGCCTCGATCAGGGGTTCCACGTCCGCCAGAGGGGGAGAGCTGGGATAACTCTCCCAGCTGTCTCAGACCCGGCGATACCTGCAAGGTGCTGGGGATCTGACACCACAGGGGGTGGGGGGCTTTTTAGGTCATGTGTATAATGATTTTTATATACGTGTGTTTTTAATTTTAATGTAGATTGTGAATAACGCATAGCTGATAGATCATTAGTTACAACCTGTGATGCTCAGATGTTTCTATCTTAATCAGCCATAGGCGGTATTTGTGTGTGTATTTATAGTATGCCCACATTGTATTTTTCATTGCCCCATATGAAGTTCCCACGGTAGGAACGAAATGCGTAGGGTTAAACGTATTGTGCATTTGCTTGTCTCTATACTTATTTTAACATCACTGCTCCTAGAATATTGCCCATAGTGTCTATATCTCAAACGGTGGAATAATATTAACAGTCTGACTGATTCCCATACCGTTGTTCGACGTCACGATCACAGGATTTGGACATTTTATTGAGGGATTTCGTTGCTGGAGTGGTACTGCCGCAGACGGACGCTTCTGAGTCAAGAGGGAGACGCTGATGTGCCGGTTGTTTGCTTGCGCTGTGGCATATATCCACACTGTTCGTTTTTATCAGCTACATTGTAAGTAGCCCTTTTTCTACTTGCGCATAAAACTGCCTTTTAGTACTTCACTATTGTGGCCTCGCATTTTCCACAGGATCGAAAGAAATTGGGATACCTTCCGTTGATACACTGTTGAAATACATTGGTTTTGTACCTGCTTGCGCCCCTTATTCATTTTTGTTTTGTAAAATATATACGTCTTGGTGTGAGACTAGGAATTTTGTGGCTGCAGTTAGGACCTCTTTTATATTGGCATATTCCTGATTTAGTTTTGCGCCATTAAAACATAATATATAGTATATATATATATATATATTATATATATATATATATATATATATTAGATGTAGCGGTTCGGTACCATGTTAGCCGAGCTTAATAATCACAAAGCGAATAGACTATACCGTTGTTGGCTTACGAAATACTTTTATTTGGAAAATGATTTTTGTTTTTAATATATATATATATATATACATGTAGAGGTATCAGTACCGTACCTATATATATAATTTTCATTCTGGTGCTTTTCAACCTGCTGAGATGAAACCCACCATGATAGGCCCAATATCACAGAGCTTGAAAATCAATTCATTACATGCCAAACGACACATTTAGTGTATATAATAGATTGCCCATGCAAAAAATACTATATTGGCAAAACCATCCGCCCACTAAAAATAAGGATTGGAGAACACATTAATGGTATTAAAAATGTAAAACGAAATATAGAGTCTGGGAGGAAGGTACATAATCTGGCCATGCACTTTTTAGAGCAACACAATGGTGAAATAAAGGGTTTACATTTTAGAGGTTTGGAGGTCGTAGAAAGAGATATTAGGAAGGGTAATAGAGAACTAAAATTACTCCAAAGAGAACAGTATTGGATTTATACTTTGAAAAGCAAAATCCCTGGTGGCCTTAATGAGATGATAGAACTAAATCCTTTTCTTAAATAATTAATAATAAAATGGAATTATAATCACATCATCAACAATAAATTTTAGGTATAGATATAGTTTTTAGACGTGGAATTTTAGATTTTAAATCTATTTTACTATTGCTATGTACTTTTAGGAGATGTATGCTAGCAAAAGGTCAAACTGTACAAGTACACAATATGTAACATTAGGGATTAAAAATGGGTAGCTATCTAATCAAATCTTTATTATTAATTGGATTATTGGTATGAGTATAGGTAGACATGTATTTGTAGAGTTCATATTAGGTATTATTGCATTTATTTTTATGTGCAAGTATGTTCAGTGTTTTTATATGTATATTATATGTCTTTTAGTCACATTCACCATTGGGAAGTATTTTAAAAGTAGGTTTTGACACATGTATTTTGTGGTGGTTAATTAGGTGGTGACCTATATAAGACCACCTCCTGCAATACCCTAATACCTCCTGACGAAGCGCTATACTGCGCGAAACGCGTAGAGGGTTGTTTCAATACTTTTATGTTGCACTCCTGGGTAGGAGTGCATCTTTAGCACAGTAGAATCTCCCTATTTTCTGTTTTTTGCTGGTATTCCCCCGTGAGTCTTGAGTGGCTGTTGCTATTGCTGTAGCCCTTGCCACGGCTAGAGAGAGCCCGCCCTTTGCTCGGTCGCTACACTTCCGGTTCCGGGTCAGGGACCCTGTGTGACTGAAGCAGTGTGTTGCAGTCAGGACGGGGGTAACCAAATAGTTGCAGATCAGATTCCTGTGGGAGTATCTACATGCTGCTGTTTTACTAATTGTAAGTAATTCTGTGCTTCTGTTGTTGTAATAAATTGAAACCTATCCACCCTGGTTTTTCTTTCTTGCGCTCCACCTCCCATCTCTCTTTTTTCCAATATCACAAGAGACAAATTGCGAAGGTAAGTAAAAGGTGGAAAAACGGCGGGTCCACTGTCCTCTGGAAAAACTCTCCAACCAGGCGTAAAAAACGCAAAAAAAAAAACTTTATTACATCAAAAAGAACATCCCCACATGTCTAGACACTCTGACGGTTTCGTTCTGGGAACAGAACTTTATCAAAGTCGTGGAAAAGCAGGAAAATCCACACCGATCATTTGCAGAAAAGCAGAATGATATGTTTAACGCACGCAAGTCTGAGAGTTTCCAGGTCAAAACAAAAACAAAGTCATGTGGGCTGCTTCGCAGGGTTTTAACCCCACCATTCGGTTCCCCACCCCTTCCCCGAGTTGGCGCCGGAAGGAGAAATCTTAAACCCTCGTGGAGTGGGGGAAAAGAGCTGACCAACCTCTGGAGGGTGACAGATAAACAAAGTCTTTTCTGCTGCTGAAAAGATTTTATTGCAATGTATCACGATAGCGTAAGGGAAGCCTTCCACCGCTGCTATTGCTGTGGCTAATAAACACACAAAATCTCAGCAGACTCAAGAAACCCCAAAACGTGTGTGTCATATATTATTATTATCCTTTATTTGTAAAGCGCCAACATATTCTGAGCGTGTAGGGATAATAGAGTGACATCATTACTTAACAGAAGACATACAAGTAATGCCAGACAGTGCAAACAGATAGAGGATAATGAGGGCCCGGCCTCCTGAGCCACGCCCAAGAGACACATTTGTCTATTTGCTGTAAATCGCAATCTGTACAAGCTTTTTCATGCAGTTACTAAAGCAGTTTTGTATGGATATTAAAATTGTACAAGTAGGCGATCCCAACTATACTGTTACATGTACAGTGTTACGTAAGTTGATAGTTTACAAGTAGATGAGGTTGAATAAAGACACAGCGTTCCACAAGTTCAACCTATGCCAAATTTAGACGAGCAGATACTTATCCTATATCGTACTTATTGTATATACTAGCTGTATTACCCGGCGTTGCCCGGGATGTAATGTTCTGCCTCCCCCATCACTCCCTCTCAACCAAGAAAATCCGCAACCAGAGGGAGGCAAGAAGGAGGTAAGCGTTACACCTAGAACAGCGTCCCTTCTCCCCCCTCCACCCCTCCGCCCAACACACTTCTATGACTCAGCCCTCTCTCCCCCCTCTCTCCTTACTCCCATCCCCCCTCTCATCCATGACTCCCTCTCTCTCCTGAACTCTCTCCCCACACCTCTCCATGACTCCTCTCCCCACCTCTCTCCTGGACTTACACTACCCCCCCCCTCTTTCCTGACTGAATACCACCCCCCGCCTGTCCGCTGTGCGCCGCCATCTTACTGGGGGCAGCCGCAGGAGGAATGAGGTCCTTCCGGAGGCTGCCTGCCCACTGCCTGTCCCCCCGCCGGGGAGGGAGGGAAGTGAGCGTTGGCGGCTGGGGCAGGAGGGCCGCGCCGCGCTTCCCCTCCGTCCGGGAGCCGGGGGGGGAGGGAGAGGGAGAGAGCGAGAGAGTTGGGTGACGTCATAGAGCCGGGTGACGTCATAGACCCACCAATCTGATTGGCCAGAGGCTGAGGACCAATCAGATTCACCGCAGCTAGTACCAACCTTTCGATTTTATATATTAAGATTAATCCAGAGGAAGGCAAACAAAAAACCCCAGTGACATATCATCCAATGAGATCTCATAAGGGGAAAAATAAATTCCTTCCTGACTCCAAGAATTGGCAATCAGATTACTCCCTGGTTCAACATCCTTCCCATGTTTACTTCCTATGTAGTTAAAGTCTGTGCAAGATTTTACCTGCAAACTTCGCTGCTTGTGCCAAAAAATTTTTACAGCTCATGTACAAAATCTTGTATTGACTTTAAGTAAACTCTAAAGTTTAAATATAGAAATATTAATGATATTCACACAAACCTGTATACAGTTGTAGCAAGACTTACTGCCCTCTGCGCCGCGGATGAAAGTCTGCGGCTCTGGGGACAGTGTATGTCACGATGGAGCTGCCGAGGGATCCGCCCCGCTGTGGCGTTAATCCTTCACCACGCATGGCAGCGGTGCAGAAGACCTGGGGAGGATTGTCCTATTGGGCTTGGGCAGGTGTTGTGGCCGGCGGCTCCCCAGCTCCCCATGCAGCAGCCCCAGCGGTCACTGTCTGCAATCCTCTCCCTCCTCCTGTCGGCGTCCGACTGGAGGAAGGAGCTTCGGCGTCGCGGGACCGACTCAGGACTGAAGAGGCATTGAGGACATCTCTCCCCAAGGTGAGGATTGTTGGGGGTGTGTGGGGTGTTGTGTGTGTGTGTGTGTGTTCGAGTGAGAGAGATGGAGATGGAGGAGTGTAAATGGGAAGAGAGAGCGGGAAGTGTAGGGGGGCGGGAGCACAGGGCTTCTGTAAGTGTCTCTTTCCTTCTCCGGAACAGCATCTCTTCCTTCAGCATCGCTTTGTCATGGTGACTCGCGGTCACTGCCATGACAACATGACATCGCATGGCAATGTGTCGTCATGACGCCACGGAGGAGGCGGGGCGGTATGAGACAAATCGCCCCGGGCCGATATTGGCAATCCGCCACTGCCCAAAGCAGTATGTCTGGTTACATCTGTTCATGTGCATCAATGCAATCATATCACTCAAATCAGGATGGACGTGTTGAGCGGGAACACATTGAGTGTTACCACAGAATGGCATCACTCATCCACCGCCGATTTACATTCGCACTGTTTCCCCCTCTCTGCCGCCTTGTCTAGTGCTGTCATTTCCCACACTGACTATGAGAACGTGACAGACACCGTGTCCCTCGGGGGTCCGTGGTTACTGCACACCAGGCCTCTCTCGTCTGGTTTCAGAATTAACCTTGTCAAACATTTACGTCAACAACTGAATTCTTTCATTGCCGAGATCTCCTGCATTTTGCTGCTTGTAGAACATACGGCTATTTTAATATAAATTGTTTTAATGTTGTCCTCATTTCCAGAAGAAAGACAATCACCACACGTTATCTCCCAATGTCTATACAGATTGCTAATTATTGGCGGCACTGTAAATGTGAGTATTGTTATGGATTTATAGTGTGTTCTGACACCCTGTAAAAATAACAATTATAAGTAAGTTGTAATGACTATATACCTGCGGACACGGGTGCGTTGCCGTATCGGGTGTTCAGGCTTGCCCCGGAGTACCGGCGCTATGGGCATACCGCAGCAGCGGCCACACCGCGTCGCAGCACCGGCCCGGAGTTACAGAGGCCCTGCGTTCTTCCCCACAACAATGAAACTGATTGCCGGGTAAGCGTTACCTTTTCCGAAGCAGCCCTCCTTCATCGTGACGCCGCGTTGTCATGGCAACGCAGGGCCAGCTTGATGGCGGTTCCATCGGTGCCATCGCATCGAGCGCCGCGTTTACACAGGACCCGCGCTCTTCCCTTCTCTCACCTGGTCCGGCAGGATCTCCCAGCATCTCTCCCTCCGTGCCATGACAACGTGACACCGCATGGTGTCATGTCAAGTGACGCCGCAGCGTTGTGATACCACGTGACGCGGCCACGTCTGAGGATGAGAAAGGTCCGCCGGCCCCGCAAAAGCCCCTTCACCGAGCCCCACAAAACTACAATCCGGCCCTGTGGCAACGCAACGTCACATGACGCCGCTGGAAGAGGGCCAGCAGGTTAGTGAAATGCCCCGGGCAATATTTCACTTACAATTCGCCCTTGCCTGTGGAGGAAAAAAATCTTAAAATGTATATTTACACACTGAACGCCAAATCGAGGCAGAGTAATGTTTCCTCGCAGAATTCACATTCATTGTTTCAACATCATACCACAGGTATGTACTTAAGAACAGTTTGTATTATATGTCACAAATGCCAAGCCTGTGTGCACGTGACTTGTGTATGTGAAAGGAGTTAAAACATCCAGCTATCCAACTGACTCACTTACCTCCCCGCAGGGCACTAAAACTGAGCTGCCACCATCAAGAATCATTGAATGTTTTACCCTCAGGAGTCCTTGGTCCCCTGACAACTGGCAAAAGATGTAATTAACAACAACAAACAATGTAGCAAAATGTGTCTAAATATGAGGTTAATCTCTTCAAAAACATACTCGTTTCAATTCGAGCCCAAAGGCAGTACTTATTACATTTTAGACTTAATATAGGAAAAGTGGTACAGTGCTTGCTTACAGAAAAGGAATGTTACAAAGGTGTAATATATACATGGAGACCGTTTAAAAAAAAAAATAAGGTATATAAAAAAAAATGATATACAATCCACACATGATCCGCTCAGCCTCATTGGAAATGTGGGTGCAAGAAAGGGAATTATTTGGGTAAGTTTAAGCAAGGAAAGGTCCCTCATAATATCTGCATTCACAACTCAAATAATGTAAAACATACTGTAACTTTTATTATAAGTACAGTAGGTGCTACTATAAATCACCATTATGAATAAAACATCCTGAACTGACCAAAGTCAGTACTAATTAAAATAAATATAAGAACAGAGAAACTATACCTTACCCACGAACAATATCAGTTCTCTCCAACGAGGTCTTGGAGTTTGTAGTATGAGAACTCACATGTTATTGAGATAACACTCTATGTTGAATTTTAGTTTTGATACTCAAATGAATGTTATTTATGCTCAACACCGCTAGTGTGACCAGCACAGGCCAACCTTGTGTAAGTGTTCCTTATCTCCCACTCATTAACCTTCATGTGACATTGATGGCTTGGTGAGAGCATGATTTTAACTGAATGTGAGCGTATAAAATACCCTTAAACTCTCCCTAGAACGTTACCCTCGCCGTTGCATTCGTATGACTTTAATACGTCTGGACATCTGTCCTGATAGGGCTAATTTTAATCTTTGAGGGGGAAACAAATATCTGACATACTGATGCAGCAGCGAGTATCCGAACACTTGCCTTTGAAAATCTGGGGCAATCTCCCAGTAATGCTGCAACATTTCTGTGACATTTCTGCAGACAGACTAATGGCCCATCGGATTAACACAGCGGGGGTCCCTGGCAGTCTCATTCAGTGTGCAACTGAGGCAACCAGTCATATTTGGTATTGCCCGCCACGAAACTATATTTCCTGCCTCTTGTGTATGTGCCTGCGTGGGTGGGAGAGGGGTGGCACGCTGATCTTCTCCGCTCTGCTAAGCTGCTGTGCCCGGGGTAGTTATCTCCTGGGAATGATCCTCAGTTAACCCCTTGTCCTGGCTTGTGCTGCTTTGGCTGGGGCTGGCTGGCTCTACTTCTCCTCCGTGAAACCCGGATGTGACGTCGGAGTCTGGACGTGACGTCGGAGTATGGATGTGACGTCAGACATCGGTCCGTGTGCACTGGAAGGATTCCCAAGGCTAGCAAGTTCAGTCCCAAAATGAGCAGGCAGGGCTCAGAAGCAGTGATTGCTGGAATGCTCAATGCTTTGTGACCCTCAGTAGGCTCCTCCTACGCGTTTCACCATGTGAATGGCTTCTTCAGGGATCTGGCACAAGCCAGGACAAGGGGTTAACTGAGGATCATTCCCAGTAGACAACTACCCCAGCACAGCAGCTTAGCAGAGCGGAGAAGATCGGCATGAGACTTTCATCAGGCAATTAATTATACCTTTATATTCTCTTTTTTTTTTTTAAATCATTTTTTTTTTAATCAATTTTTATTTTTAATAATTTTGTTTTGTGTGAGTGCACAATATTGTATTGCCTTGTTTATGATCATTTAAAGTGATTTATAAAGTATTTATTTGGATTGCGCCCTTCACATTCTTTTCTTCTCACTGCGCATGTGCGCCAGACTCCGGCCGCCACTGCGCATGTGTGCCAGACTCCGGCCTCCACTGCGCATGAAAACCTTGTAGGCGCCAGCAAAGAAGTTTCACTTCAAAACCGGCAGCTTCGACTGCTGCTTTAAGATAATCTGGAGAACAGGTCACATTTCGGGTACCTCTGCACACTTTCTCCAGTCACTACTATGATATACATTGTTTTTCATTGTTTTGTTGGCTCATACTGTAAATGCACAAGCCAGGTCACCCCAGCTGACCTCACCGGCGTTAACCCCTTGGTTGCTGTATTGTTACTACAACTGAGCAGACTAAAGGCATTAATGGGGCATCAAACATAATATTAGACACTATTAAACAACAAAAACCCAATGACAGAAGATTGAAAAGAACATAGTCATAGTGTGTGAACAAAACAGGTAATCCAATCTAGTCATACAAAACTTAAATTTATTAAATATCAAAAAGTAGACAGAAAAAATCCGGACGAGACCATATATTAAAGCAAGTAAGAAATCCTGAGTGGTGAAATAATAAGTGCAAATAGCGCTCGTGCAAACAAAATACAGTGAAATACAATAAATAAAACCTGTGATACAGAGAACGATGAAGGTAGTACTTAAGCTGCCTGAAAGGTTGATCTGGTATCTCCCAACCAGATGAGAAGTCTGCAGAAAAGAAACCTCCTATGGCGCTGAGGAAAGAATGGAAGTAGAATCTTGTGCAAAAGTTCTTGTCTTGTGCTGTAAACCTCAGAAAAGGAAGACAAAGAAAGGCAAAAAACACTACAATAGTGTATTACCCAGGGACATAATATGGTAGGTATAATAAGAGCATTTATTCTAAAAAACAATGGGTATAAAACAATTAATATAAAACAATTAATCAAACAGATGTATAGGCATAAAAAACTTCCAAGCGCTTGTGCTTAAGGAAGATGAGCTGCTCCACCGTGGTAAAATTGAAATCCTACTCACCGGACATGAGTAGGACATGCGCAATGGTTTAGGGTCTTTATCTTCAGATGACACCGCTCGCCGTGGGGTGCAACCGCCTGTTGATGCAGGCGGATCGCCTGCAATACTCGTGGACTCCTTGCCGACAGAGTTCGATCGATCGCCTCCTCCGCTGACGTCACCACCTGGATAGCACTGCTACGGTGTCCCTGAGTTGCCAAAAACCTTTCCAACGTGTTTCGAAACTCCTATTGATGGGTTTCTTCGTCAGGGAAAGTAGGAAATCCTAATGAAAGAACCAATTAATGAACTTATGTCAGTCAAGCTCAGGCATAAGGGGAAACCAAGTTTCCAACTATTACCTAAATCAATACCCGGATACGACGTCAATCCTAAAATAGATAATAATGAAAGGCTGAAAAGCTATATAGGACTTAACACAGCATGTATCAAAACATATAATGATAGTAAGGTTCAAAATACACAAGAGACTCATGAATACCTCATAAATCACTGTATCTGGATATGGATTTACGTCTCAGCCAAAATGGAGAGGAAGGAGAGAGATATTTTGTAGACACAAAAAGTGCATCTATATCAAGTCCCGAACATTCCAGGTCACGGAGCAGCGTGGTAATCACGTGAAACAAGAAATTCAGTACAATTAATCATACGTGTCAGCCCCAGGAACTTTAGACGGTATAACACATGACCTCTCCACTTGGATCAGCTGCGTAGAGCCATCCATGAAGCCTAATAATATTAGGCTCGATAAAATAGAAGATCGTGGCAAAACCATATTTTAAAAAAATGAAATGATCTGCTGTTTGCAATATGTTCACCATACCTAAAGAATACTATACTGCCCCGCCCCCTCCCAGTTTTACCGTGTGGATCCCGGGCTCCTGCTCTTTTTTTCCAATTAGCCGAATGCTCAGTTGTGCAGTGGCTTTCTGTGGGTACTCTTTTCCACAAACATATAAACCATAGCAGGACTCCCAGGCATGCAAAATGTGAACCGTTCCTGAGACAGCCGCTGGACCCTTAGCCAGGCTCCCGAGACACCCGGCACTTGCTATTAAAGCCTCAGTAAAAAAAAGTGACAAAAACCCTCCACAGCCAAGCATATAGCAAATGGAAATATTACTGTGTGCTCATTTGCATGTCTTAGACAGGTCTGCAACCCCTCCTTTCACCATTATCACCCAGCACACGCAATTCACTGCCAGCCAAGGGGATTCTGGGAAATGATAAATGTGGCACTGTGTGCTCATTTGCATGTCATGTCCAGAATCCCTCTGCTGCAGTTGGAAGTTGCTGTGTGGCAAGGTGGAGTAATGGTGAAAGCGGGGTGTAGCTGACCTGTCTAAGACATGACAAATGGTACAGTAATATTTCTATTATAATATATATATATATTCTATTATATATATAGTATATATATAATATATATATATATATATATATATATATTATTAGCAATTCAAATATGTTCTTAAAAGTAACTTCATACATTCAGCTACCGTACTTGTCAATTTGAGGAACCTTTTTCTTTTTTTTATCATATAACGTTTCATGTTGACCCTTTGCCTTCAAGGCTTAGCAACAACAATTATGGTGCAGCAGCATGTAAGAGGGGAACTGTAAAACAAAAAGTCCGACCAGGAAGGAAACTCGTCACCTCTGAAACCTGTATTTCTGGTTCTAACCTTGAGTGCCATAAAAAATGAATTAGGTCATAAGATGATGTTTGTATTTTCTTTAGAAACAATACATGTCTAAGGCAAAAGGATATAAAGTAGCACTGCTTAGTGCCTGGAGCTTGGGAAATACTAGACTTTGTATTTATACAGTGCCTACCAAATACATAGATGGGAGGATTAACCCTTGCCAGTGCAGGACGCACTGGCAGCGAATGGTTAAAACCAATGGGGTTGAGAGAATCAGACATAGGACAGTGGGAAAAGGAATCAGAACCGGCCGGTCAGAGCTATGTTGGTGAGGCAGGGGAGGTGGATATTCATTCTCCTGTTGCTTAGTTTCTCACCACGAGTCTTGAACAAGTGTGAAAATAGCAGGAGGGATTGGTCGAAGTGTTCTGGGGCAGGGCGGTGCAGAGCCCCCCTACTCTTTATTTGCACACCCAAAGTACACGTACTTTTTCTTTACAGACTTACAGTTTCACACTTTCGTTTGAAAGAAATAGGAATATATTTGAGAAACCGCTTCCTGTTACTACAGCGTGTACAGTGCTCAAATCTTTCCAAAATACAGTCCAAAGAGCTTTGTCCCCACGCTTAATAACGAAGGCTCTTTATTAAATTAAAGACTGCACCATTACTTATTTTTAAGCCACCTCGACCACTGGTAGGAGGGGATATAATGAGTTCAGGAAAAAGCCAGATGGCATGTAATATATATATATATATAAAAAATCGGTAATAGTATACAGGCATACCCCGCATTAGCGTACGCAATGGGACCGGAGCATGTATGTAAAGTGAAAATGTACTTAAAGTGAAGCACTACCTTTTCCCCACTTATCGATGCATGTACTGTACTGTACTGCAATCGTTATATACGTGTATAACTGATGTAAATAACACATTTATAACAGGCTCCATAGACTCCCCGCTTGCGCACAGCTTTGGTACAGGTAGGGAGCTGGTATTGCTGTTCAGGACGTGACGACAGGCGCATGCGCGAGCTGCCGTTTGCCTATTGGGCGATATGTACTTACTCGCGAATGTACTTAAAGTGAGTGTCCTTAAACCGGGGTATGCCTGTAGTCAGTTTACTGAACAGAGAGACCGTGATCTTGCAGAGGAAATCCCTTCTAAATGTGTATTTTTCTCAGGAAAAAAAGAAAAAACACATACTGGGAAAAAAGGTATTGTAGCTATATGGGCTATATTTCTATCCTCCTCCTGTGCAGTAATCCCTGTTAAGGGCAGGTTTGCAAGGAGTTATCATGGGTTTCCCCCATCTCAAGCACTTGCCCTGAGATGGTGAAGGTAGGTCACCTGACCCTGTGTCCAATCAAGAAACACAGGGGCGGTGCCTGCTGAAACCTTAAAGAGCAGTGCACTTCCTATTTAAAAAGCTAGTCTAGTTAGTGTGTGTTAGTAGAGTGAAGAACAAGGTTAGAGCCTGATGAGTAGAGCTGATAGATAGGTGGACCAAGTACCTCTCACCCTGCTTAGGGGGTGAGGGAAGAACTAGCCCCACTCTGGGTGGCCCTGAGTCCCAGAGTGGAGGCAGGGACATCCTGAAGGAGTACAGCTGGCTGTATACTGTCTGCACCTGATTGTATGCTATTGAGAGAAGCCAATAAAGAGCTGCTGCTATTTGGAAGAGACCTTGTGTGGAGACTGGAATCTCTCATCCCTGTGGTAGGGATTCTGTGGTAGGGATTCCACCCTGTATCCCTGGGGCCTACTACAGATGGAGGCGCTGCACCATTGAAGAAGAACGAAGGCATCCACACCAGAAACCTGTCCTGTTGTCCCCCATGTCATCACAGGAGACTCAGGCCCTCCTGTTGCCATCAGGTATGCACCACACTCAGACATGTAGCCAGACCAAAAAACATCCTAGGGTACCCGATATGAGATTGGGTGGGGGTACATGGGCTACAGTATGAAGGGGAAAAAATAAGGAACAATAAAAAGGAGTAGAAGGCAGCACTCAATCAATAAGGCAGCATTTTAATTTACAGAAGCATGCGGCTGGTTTGTTTCTGGTCTCCATGCGCCTTGCATCAGGCTGGTGGGTAACAGTGACAACTGAAGTGCCTTATATCAGGGGCGCTCAACTCCAGTCCTCAAGCCTCCCCCTCCCCAACAGATCAGGGTTTCATGATATCCCAGCTTCAGCACAGGTGGCTAATTCAGATGCTCAGTCTACCTATGCTGAAGCAGGGACTGATTGAGTCACCTGTGCTGAAGAAAGGACAAATTGAGTCACCTGGGATATCCTAAAAACCTGACCTGTTGGGGGGGGGGGGAGGGATTGGAGTTGAGCACCCAAGCCTTATATAACCCCCATAGTAATTAATAATAATAACTTTATTTCATATAACGCTTTCTCCCAATGGGACTCAAAGCGCTTCACAATTACAACAGAGCCAGATAATTTAGATTTTTTTTGTATATGGTTTTCCCACTATCTTCTAATTTATTGCGTCTAATATTATTAGGCTTCATGGACGGCTCTACGCAGCCGATACACGTGGAGAGGTCATGTGTTATACTTTCTGGGGCTGACACGTATGATTATTTGTACTGAATTTCTGGATTCACGTGATTACCTTTCTGCTCCCTGACATTGGATGTTCGGGACCTGATATAGATGCACTTTTTGTGCCCGTGAATATTTATCTCCTTCCTCTGCATTTTGGCTGCGTCGTAATTCCATAGCCCGATGCAGTGATTTATGAGCCATTCATGAGTCTCTTATGTATTTTGAACCTTATTGTCATTGCATGTATTGATAGATGCTGTGTTTAGTCCTACATAGCTTTTTTATAAATGTGTGCGGTACACTGCCCATGTAGGATTGTTACAGACACAGTCCCTGCCCAGATGAGCTTACAATCTTATGTTTCTGGTGCCTGAGTTAAAGTGACTAGGTCACAAGGAGTTGACACCAGGAATTGAACCAGGCTCCCCTGCTTCAAACTCAGTGTCACTGTTTACAAAGTCAGTGTCTTTACTCACTGAGCCTTCAGCCCTAAGGTGACATGTATGTATTTCTCAAGATACATAAAAGTGAAGGCAAGAGGGACCTTTGTATCCACTGTAATCAAACTATGGAACCTGTTGGAAGCACAGGTGGTTGAGGTTCTTATCATCGGGGAGGGGGGGGGGGGAAGAGGGGGTCTCTGGAAAGGAAACGCTTAAACATTTAATTTCCAAATAGGTTTATGATTGATTGCAAAACAATGGGAGTAGCCAGAGCCCCCAGACACACTTTGCAGGTTACCTCAACACAACAAACACTAGAATTACCATTGTGTGTCATATGGATTGTGTGTATCCAGGATCTGGGGAATTCAGTGATAAAATTGCCAGGCACATTATAAATCCTTATTATATTTAGTCATGATCAATCTCTATGATTGTCACGTACATTTTTAGCGGGTGCGCGGGTGTGTGAGGCGTTTACAACAACTGACCGTCCAGGAGGAATATACAAATGAACAAGAATCCAAAGTAGTGTCCACAAATGAGGGCAAGCCCTTCAACGGTGATATGTTTAATGAGTGCGCAATGATAGTACTTTAAACGTTAGATTTAATATAACAAAATGTGATACAGCGCTTGTACAGGGAAAGTAAAGGATTACAACGTTATATACTGTACAGTACAAATAAGATCAGACAGTAATGTAGAAAAACTACAGTATACTGCACATCACGCTCAGGGTTGTCACCACTCCGGGTTTGACCTGGAGACTACGGGTTTCGGCTACGTATCTCTAGGCTATGGGTTTACCCGAAAAATCTCCCGGTGGTGGCATCTCCCCCTGACATAACGCAGCATTCCGTTGCCATGACCACAGGGCATCACGGGACGCCTCGGCGCCATAAGGCGTCCCGGTGTCATGGCAAATTGCCGATGCATGTTGCTGTGACATCACGTTGTCATGGCAACACGCGTCATTTATTTCAAACAATCCAGGAGGAGCAAAATATAGTAAGTGGTAAGTATGCAGTTGGCAGATTGGGCTGCCAACTGCATACTTACCACTTACATCTTGTAAGTAGATAGACCGGCAGAGCCAAGATATTGTCATTATTATTTCATCATAGTCTCAACGTCTGCACTTAAATTTGCACTGTTTTCTGTTTTTATTTCCCTATATTTTGCTCCTCCTGGATTGTTTGAAATACATCTTTCTACTTGGAACCCTGGAAACAGGTTCTACCAGAGGGTTTGAGCAGGGTTTATTATTTGAGCACTAATATCAATTTTTATTGCACTTGCACGTATCACTATTGTATGTATTTAAGTTGCTAGCGCCTTATATTCACTTATTCACAATAACACGCGTCATTTGACATTGGGGGTTGCTTAGTTTATGCTCTCCCCCCCGCCCCCGCTCCTTTCCCCCTTTCTCAACCCCCTCTTCTTCTTATACTGTATATGACTCTCAGACACCGGGTGCTTTGCTTATGCTCTTCCTCTCCCCCTCTCTAACCCCCCCCACCCCACCTCACACTACTCCCTTCCATTCTCTCTTCCCCTCTCTCCTTTTTATACATGACTCAAACAACTGGGTTGCTTAGTTTATGCTCTTCCTCTCTCCTCCCCCCTCCCCTCCTCACGCACCTTTCCCCTCCCGCTCCCTTATACATGACTTTCAGACACCGGGGGCTTAGCTTATGCTCTTCCTCTCTGCCCCCTCCAACTCTCCCGTCCCACTCTCTCCTTATATACATGACTCTCAGACACCGGTTGCATGGGCTTGGTCTTTATTATCATTGTGGTCTTATTATCATTGTTTTCTTCTCTGTATCTTTGCCCCTTGGAAATGTTTCTGCTGTCGCTGTTGGGTGAGACCGCTGGTCCTGCCTTCACCTCCTCACCACACAAACACTGGCTTCCCATCTTCCTTGGACAGGTTGGACAGACATTCCAGCAGGATGAGAACGTCCTTTAGATCACTCGCTGGAACAGTTGAGTTTGCAATTTTCTTTAGGTTCACTGGGTCTAAGAGGTGCTGCAGGTCGATGGAGCCGGGAATTGGGTACTCCTTGATGATCCCGTACACATTGACAATGTACTCTGCGAAGGTTGGGTGTATTTTCGGTTCGTAGCCATGCTTTTTGAGCTTCTCCATGACCTCCTGGTACTTTTTCATAAGCTCAGATTTCTTCGCCTCGTCAAGCTGCCCTGACTTGTCCTCGGTGCATGTCTGTGAAGGAAGAACACGACGGGAGAAGGTCACACGAGTGCAATATCACATTGCTCATTTCCCCACTTTGGCTGACACAAGAGAAGTGTCCTCATCTCAACCTGGGAATGTTTGTTTTTTATTTGTTTTATGTTGCCCTCAAAAATATTGGAAGTTCGCAAACGCACACAATTGTGAAAATTGGAATGAATCAGTGCCGGTTTGAGGGCAATGATAAGAGAAGTCCGTAAAAGTTGGTGATCTATATGGTTTGTACTGGAAATTGTTGGTGAACAAGGCGACTGAAGTCCTGAAACTTACACATCAGGGATATTAATGCAGCCCTGTCCTGTGTGTTGTGCTGTGTGTTACATGTTGAGCTGTGTGCAATGTGTTGTGCTGTGTGCCTCTGTGTGTATAATGTGTTGTTGTGTTTGCGTGTCACTCTTACCTCAGTGATTTTCTGAAGGATGTTGGTGACGGTGATCCCGTAGAGGCGCACGCGGTCCTGGAAGATGGACGCCAGGATGCGGCGGTCCAGTTGGAATGCGATCTCCCCTATTATGCGCTGCATGCGGTGCAGCTGCTGCGAGTCTGTGGAGGACACGGGTGTGAGGGTACACTATTAGTGGCATCCCCAATACCACAGCACAGACTCTCGCAGAAAGCAAAGCCAGAGATCTGCCCTACACACAATTTCCCATAGCCTGTGACAAGACCCCAGTGCTTTTACACCACTGCTCATTACAATAGTGGAATATATTATTGGGATTTTGGGATGGGTAAAAATGGATGCCCGTGTGCTTCCTTTTTCTGTGTTGTTACTGATAGGCTCACAGACAGGAAGTTGCCCGGTAGCCATGTTTGTTACTGTTTCTATAGACTGTTCTGCATCAACTACAGCACCTGATTACACTAACTGGAATAAAGTTCCCCTCATTATAAAAATGGTCGCTACCCCTTGGTCCTAGCTTGGTGCTAATTTTTGAGACCCTTTGATCTGACATGAAATCTTTGTTTTTAGAAAATTAGGATTAGGTGTCCCACAATCCTGAGTTTTTAGGGCTGTGACCCTGTTCAAACACCCAGATCAGGCCCTTAATAATGTATTGATTGACCCCCTTCACTGTCTGCTATAACACAATAAGCACATGGCATAACGAGCGTGTTAAGTCACATATAACATGCAACATAATGAGATTAGGACACCGTAACGTGCCACTTACATTGTTACTCTAGGAATAAATACGCCAAATAAGCGTCATAACAGGGTGGATATGTTCTGTTCAGTAGTATTCAGGTGGGAGCGATGTATCAATCTCTTCCGAATGACAGGAGGGGGTCATTTGATATTTGGGGGGGGGGGGCAGGGTTGGGGCTATTTTTGGTTTTGCACTGTACTCTGGGCTTGTAGATTACATATTGTTAGCCATCTTTAGTACACCCACTGCATGAAAGAGGTGGTGGTGATACTTACTTTGTGGGGTGTGCATTCCTGCACCGCCATTACCATTACCTCCTTCTTCTATCCGGGATATGAAAAAAAAGAGAGAGAGAGGTGAGGGGGGTGGAGAGACTAAGAGTAGCAGCATATTGTTGTCCCCGGCAACCTGACATCCATCCTTTCCTTCGTGACATCACAGGCACTTGAAATGACCTCACTCACTTCCCTCCCTTACCTCCCACTTACCTCCCTTTTCCCCCTGCTGAACGTGATGCCCCTTTACTGTCCCCCCTCTTCACACTTTCTCCCCGACCATCTGTCCGCCTCTTCCCCCTTTGTTCCTCACAATTTCCCCTCTTACTCTTCCCACTCTCTCTCCTCTAACCCTCCCCACTATCTCCCCCCTCCACCCTCTTTCTCTCCATCTCACTCACCTGTTGATTTTAACTCCTTACTTAACGATGAATCCTCCTTATCCTCTTTACTTGCCGATGAATCCTTCCTACTACGTATCGATGACTCGTCAATCCTACGGCCGGTTTTTTCCAAGATGTTCCGGAGCTCCACGTTCTTCTGCAGGAGCCCCACCAGTTTCCTGAGCTCTGTGTTCTCCAGCACTAGACGGTCATTCTCTTTAATAATGACGTCCATTTCCTTGTTGTCCAGCCCCTCCATCTTGATAAGTAACGTTCAAGGTAGGAGCAAATCAATAACAGCAGGGGGCCCTGGGCCCACCTTATATACAGCCAAAGGGCTCTATGACCTCACTCTTATTATTACAGCTCCCATGACACGGGGGGAGGCTAGAGTCAGGTGCTGGGTCATACATAGGTATATATGTATATGTGTATATATATATAGTGTATAATGACCTACGTAAGGTTTTCTCTTTAAGACATATTTAATGTACTCATTCTAAAAAGGGGTTTAAATGTTAATACTCTGAGATGAAACTTAAAATATAGGATATTATTAATATTTTTATTATCTTTTTTTTTTTGGTTTTCTTTAAAGCTCCAGCATAGTTTTCTGCGCTATACAATGAGGGTAAGGACGTTTGGTAAATACATAAACCGTTACATACAAATAAGGGCAGACATACAAAGGGTACCGAGGGCCTTCCTGATCTTGAGATCTTATAATCTGGAGGGAATGAGGGACAATGTTGAAACAAAAGGTAAAGTGGCTGCTTATTGTGGGACAGAGTAGGCCTCGGGGTAGAGTATAGTCCAGCCGCACAGCTGATCCCATTCATGTTTGGGGGGGTTGCTTGTCAGGGGATGTTACATAGCATGCACAGTTCACCCCAATAGGTTTAAGGGGGGGGATGGATGATGTTAGGAGTATACCAGATAGGCTTGCTTTAAAACATACATACTTTATTTAAGTGTTGTAAGCTCTGCCTCTGTTTTTGTGTTGTTACATACAGTACATGGTATATATGTTCTGGGCTTCCACAAAGGCACAGTACAGTTTAACCCGTTGGGTGCCCTATAGACATAGTCACTACGTCATGGGGTCTGGCACTGCAGGGCCCCCCGTAATATAATGGCTACGTCCTAGAGGACGTGTATGCTTTAATAAATGATTTCTTTTTTTGAAATCCATGTGCCCCATCTTCATTCCTTCTTGTATGCCGTGGATTGGATACATTGATGGGAGCACCGGTAACTGTTTCAATCTCTTTATTATATTATGGTGTGCAGCATTTACTCCTTGTCATATTATGTCCTAGAGGCCCCGCTCGATTTTGGAGGGGAGATCACGTTCTGTGCTCCTGTGGATCTGTCACAAAGTGGAACTGAAGGAGAGGACACCTCCCCCTCTGTTCCATCATCAGTGACCCAGCGATCACGTGATCATGAGTGTCGGTGGGAACGTGGGACTCTGGTGACGCAACCCGACCAGCATGCAAAAGGGTTAAAAATGGATTCCACAGCTCTCAAGGGGTCAGTCCTTTCCTAGGACCAAAGTGTTGTAATGACAGTGACATGTTTATGGGGTCAGTCCCTTCCTAGGACCAAAGTGTACTAACAACAGTGACGTGTTTAAGGGTTCAGTCCATCCTAGGACCAAAGTGTACTAATAACAGTAACATGTTTTGGTTTAAATATATTTCTTTATTGACTGAACCATTTTCGGACGTACAATTATGACCATTTTATAAAATCAGTCATCAGCTGAACAAATTGTACCAATATTTTGTTAGTGACCGATGAATGTCCTTGATCTTCTCGATATGGATGCTATAGTAAGGAGTACAGAAGTTTAACGATCACATATATTATTTATTTCTTTATAAAATATTTTACCAGGAAGTAATACATTCATTGAGAGTTACCTCTCGTTTTGCAGTATGTCCTGGGCACAGAGTTAAGACAAATAATACATGGTTACAAATACATAGTTACATAAGTGAACAGGGTATACATTATATACAATACATTGCGTGCACAGTTAAAGATAACAATTAATATACCCAGCTACCTGAACAAGCTCCTCACCCCTACCACATGCAGCACCTATCACCTGAGATCAGACTCCAAAATACTGTTCATGGTCCCAAGGCTCAACAAAGTATCCGGCCGCTCCTCCTTCTCTTACCGTGCACCCCAAAACTGGAACAACCTACCAGAGACTCTCACATCCACCACCAGCTTAAGTTCTTTCAAATCTAAGGCTGTCTCACATTTTAACCTGGTCTGTAACTGTTTCATACGCCCATAATATATATTTTCTTTAACTGTGCACGCAATATCTTGTATATAATGTATACCCTGCTCATTATGTAACTATTTGTAACCATGTACTATTTGTTTTACTCTGTGCCCAGGACATACTTGAAAACGAGAGGTAACTCTCAATGTATTACTTCCTGGTAAAATATTTTTATAAATAAATAAATAAATAATAAAAACCTCAAGACACTGTCACGTTTGTGTCACAATCAGGTTCACAGAATTTTCCCTATTTTAAAGTGTTTTAATGCTAATAAAACAATCTAACCAAATGACAAGGGAAACAAACCAGTAAAGCAATGTCCTTAATTAACAGGCGTGTGCAGCCTTATATAATAAAAAAAGAAACCCTACAAAAGTCGCCCGCAACGAAGATACAAATCGTATATATTCTAAATCTGCCTGCAGGGAAAAAGAAAAATTAAATGTTCATATTCCAATAGTGTGAGGGAGGAATAAAACGTGTGAAGTACGAGCTGTCTAAACTAATAAGACTTTAACGGTTAATGCGAGTATCAAACTTCTCCCACAAATGTCCCGTTGCTTTGAAAAAAAGATAGAACATATTATGTGTAATAATATCCCGATATGTTCTCAGAGCACCATACGCCATCCTCGTGTACAGGGCTCGACAAATTGCAAAAAATGCTACTCACCAGACCAAAAAAAGCTACTCGCCCCTGGCCACGCCCCCGTTTCTTCTTTTTTCTTAAATGGAATAAATTCCTAATAAGAACTGAGAGGCTGGGAGAGCAGTGGGGTGCAGGGGAGCAGTGAGATGCAGGGAGCGCAGTGAGATGCAGGGGAGCAGTGAGAGGCTGGGAGAGCAGTGAGAGGCTGGGAGAGCAGTGGGTGCAGGGGAGCAGTGAGATGCAGGGGAGCAGTGAGAGGCTGGGAGAGCAGTGAGAGGCTGGGAGAGCAGTGGGATGCAGGGAGAGCAGTGAGAGGCTGGGAGAGCAGTGAGAGGCTGGGAGAGCAGTGGGGTGCAGGGGAGCAGTGAGAGGCTGGGAGAGCAGTGAGAGGCTGGGAGAGCAGTGGGTGCAGGGGAGCAGTGAGATGCAGGGAGCGCAGTGAGATGCAGGGGAGCAGTGAGAGGCTGGGAGAGCAGTGAGAGGCTGGGTGCCGGGGAGCAGTGAGATTGCAGGGAGAGCATGGAGCGCCAGTGGGATCAGGAGAGCAGGAATGCAGGGGAGCAGTGAGAGTAGAGGCTGGAGAGCAGTGAGAGGGCTGGAGAGCAGTGGGAGCAGGGAGGGAGAGCAGTGAGAGGCGGGAGAGAGCAGTGAGAGAGGCTGGGAGAGCAGTGAGAGGCTGGGAGAGCAGTGAGATACAGGGAGAGCAGTGAGATGCAGGATGAGGCTGGTAGAGCAGTGAGAGTCTGGGGGAGCAGTGAGATGCAGGGAGAGCAGTGGGAGGCTGGGAGAGCAGTGAGATACAGGGGGAGCAGTGAGAGTCTGGGAGAGCAGTGAGAGGCTGGGAGAGCAGTGAGATGCTGGGAGAGCAGTGAGAGTCTGGAGAGCGTGGGTGGAGAGCAGTGAGAGGCGAGTGAGAGGCGGGAGAGCAGTGAGAGGCTGGGGAGAGCAGTGAGAGGCTGGGGAGAGCAGTGAGAGTCTGGGAGAGCATGAGAGGTCTGGGAGAGGGGAGATGAGATCAGGGAGAGCAGTGAGATGCAGGGAGAGTCGTTGAGTAGTAGGGGAGGATCTAGTGAGAGGCTGGGAGAGCAGTGAGAGGGCTGGGAGAGCAGTGAGCGGCTGGGAGAGCAGTGAGAGTCTGGGGAAAACGTGAGAGTCTGGGAGCATGAGGATGGGAGAGCAGTGAGAGTCTGGGAGAGCGTGAGTCTGGAGGAGCAGTGAGGAGTTGGAGGAGAGGCAGTGAGAGTCTGGAGAGCAGTGAGAGGCTGGGAGCAGTGAGATGCAGGGAGAGCAGTGAGATGCGGGAGAGTCTTTGAGAGTAGGGAGATCTAGTGAGAGGCTGGGAGAGCAGTGAGAGGCTGGGAGAGCAGTGAGAGTCTGGGAGAGCAGTGAGAGGCTGGGAGAGCAGTGAGATGCAGGGAGAGCAGTGAGATGCAGGGAGAGTCTTTGAGAGTAGGGAGATCTAGTGAGAGGCTGGGAGAGCAGTGAGAGGCTGGGAGAGCAGTGAGAGTCTGGGAAAGCAGTGAGAGGCTGGGGAAAACAGTGAGAGGCTGGGAAAGCAGTGAGAGGCAAGGAGAGGCTATGAGAGTAGGGAGATCTAGTGAGAGGCTGGGAGAGCAGTGAGAGTCTGGAGGAGCAGGTGGAGTCTGGGAGAGCAGTGAAGAGGACTGGGAGAGAGCAGTGAGATGCAGGGAGAGCAGTGAGATGCAGGGAGAGTCTTTGAGAGTAGGAGATCTAGTGAGAGGTGGGAGAGGCAGTGAGAGGCGGGAGAGCAGTGAGAGGCGGGGAGAGCAGTGATGAGGCTGGGAAAGCAGTGAGAGGCTGGGAAAACAGTGTGAGAGGCTGGGAAAGCAGTGAGAGGCAAGAGAGGCAAGAGAGTAAGAGAGATTAGTGAGAGTCTGGAGAGCGTGAGAGTCTGGAGGGGAGAGGAGAGTGTCGGGAGAGCGTGAGCGTGAGAGGCTGGGAGAGCAGTGAGAGGCTGGGAGACCAGGGAGAGGCTGGGAAAGCAGGGATAGGCAGTGAGAGGCTGCAAGAGCAGTGAGATGCAGGGAGATGAGACTGGGAGAGTAGGGTGATCTAGTGAGAGGCTGGGAGAGTACTGAGAGGCTTGGAGAGCAGTGAGAGGCTGGGAGATGCAGGGAGAGTAGTGAGATGCTGGGAGAGCAGTGAGATGCTGGGAGAACAGTGAGAGCCTGGGAGAGAAGTGAGTGGGTGGGAGAGAAGTAAGAGGCTGGGAGAGCAGTGAGAGTCTGGTAGATGCCGAGAGAGCTGTAAGATGCAGAGAGCAGTGAGATGCTGGGAGAGCAAAGAGATGCTGGGAGATGCAGAGAGAGGCTGGGAGAGCAGTGAGATGCTGGGAGAGCAATGAGGTGCTGGGAGAGCAGTGAGATGCTGGGAGAGCAGTGAGATGCTGGGAGAGCAATGAGGTGCTGGGAGAGCAATGAGGTGCTGGGAGAGGCTGGGAGAGCAATGAGGTGCTGGGAGAGGCTGGGAGAGCAATGAGGTGCTGGGAGAGCAATGAGGTGCTGGGAGAGCAATGAGGTGCTGGGAGAGCAATGAGATGCTGGGGGAGCAGGGAGAGGCTGGGAGAGCAGTGAGATGCTGGGGGAGCAGTGAGATGCTGGGGGAGCAGTGAGATGCTGGGGGAGCAGTGAGGTGCTGGGAGAACAACCAGAGTAAAGCAAATGTCCTGTATTAACAGCGGTGCAGCCTTATATAATAAAAAAAGAATCCATAATAAGGTCGCCCGCAACGAAGATACAAATCATATATATTCTAAATCTGCCTGCAGGGAAAAAGAAAATAAATGTTCACATTATAATAGTGTGAGGGAGGAATAATAAACGTGTGTGAAGTACGAGATGTCTAAACTAATAAGACTTTAACGGTTAATGCGAGTATCAAACTTCTCCCAGAAATGTCCCATTGCTTTGAAAAAAAGGTAGAACATATTATGTACACAGATTTGATCCTAGGGGATCAGAAGCACCCAAAATTAATACACTCAATACGTGTTGTAATAGTAGTCAGGACAAGAATAGTCCTTCAGAAAATTCTGATAAGCAATCATGAATGATTTAATTGGACCAGCAAAATCTTAAAAACCTCAAAATAACAAAATTTTATTACATCCAAATAGATAATATTTACACAAAATAAGTATTTACACTAGGAACAAATAAAATCCTCGGTGTGTTGTGGTGATGGATATCAGTAACTCTATTGTAATATTCTATGCATCTGCAATGGATACACTAAGAGAGAGTTAGTTGATACTGCCGGGGAATCCAAATGTATAGGGTTGTATATAAGTGTATATCCTACTGCATTGAGGTATAATAAACCCTTATACCAAATCCTGAGTTAACACAGTGAGTGGTAAGAAAGTAGTAAGACTGGCCCCCAAGGGTATCCAATACCCATACAATGGACAAGATGACTCAAGATACAGAGTTAGTACGTTGATATGTAAGATAACATATTTAAGGCAGTACTATAAAGTAACAAATACTCTCCACTTGCAATTAGTGGTATATAGTAAAAGTAGCTGACAGTATATAGTTATGCTTATAAATGTTAGTATCAGTATATATCAGTGTAAACCAACTACAGTTCGATATGGCAAGGAAAAAATGATTGCTGATGGATTGTAAACAAACACAGCTGATTCAGTAGCCGCTTGCAGGCACTAGCACGTTTCCCAGTGGAAAGGACTCCTCTTTTATCAGTTACAACGTGACGCTGCAATGTAAACGCGGAACCGTGACACAGCAACCAAAAAACATATGGTATCAAAATACAATGGACACGGAGGACCAACAAATCTAGTGGAACCAAATGCCCCAATACAAGCCGTGTCTTCTTGAGTTCACTCAGCCTCTGTTCACTTCTTCACTTGCGTCACATGACATGACGTCTTATTACCCAACATATGTTTCGCACGGAAGCTGTGCTTCATCAGGGGAAGTTCACTGGGCAGTGAAAAGAGCAGCAAAAAGAGCATACGGGAGTCAGTCTGGTTTGTACCGGGAGCGAGTGAAGGTATCTTGGTGGGGTAAGAGGATTGCGGTGGTCGTAGCTAGTCCCGTGGTTGTTGGTTAAGAAAGGGTTATTTGGGGATACCCATGGTGTGTTGGTTTTACATGATGGGCTAATGATTTGGCTGAAGTGCAGTTGATGAAATTGATGAGGTCTATGAGAAGGGAAATCTCCCAGTTGTGACATCTGAATATCCCGTTTCTGGTGTGGTCAGAAATTTCCCCCACATTTTTGCGCCCCTATTTTTATTTTTGAGGTTCTTTTGGACCAAGAGGAGTGGTTACCCTTGAATTTTGGGGTAGCAGGAGTGACTGCCTGTATAACTTTATATCATTTTTACTGACAATTGTGAAAACTATATTTTATCAGCACATACTGTACTCGCCCACCTAATCCCCCACACACATATATATACTCGCCCACCTAATCCCCCACACACATATATACTCGCCCACCTAATCCCCCACACAGATATACTCGCCCACCTAATCCCACACACACATATACTCGCCCACTTAATTCCCCACACACATGTACAGTTGTGTGAAAAAGAAAGTATTGAATTCTATGGTTTTACATATCAGGACATAATAACAATCATCTGATCCTTAGCAGGTCTTAAAATTAGGTAAATACAACCTAAGAGAACAACAACACATGACACTATTACACCGTGTCATGATTTATTTAACAAAAATAAAGCCCAAAATGGAGAACGCCAGTGTGGAAAAACTGAATACACCTACTGCTTTCATAGGAATTAAGATGCTATTAGCAGACAGGTGATGCTAATCAAATGCCCTTGATTAATTGATAATAGTCAAGTGTGACCACCTCTATAAAAGCCGAAGTTTTAGCAGTTTGCTGGTCTGGAGCATTCAGGTGTGTGTTAACACAATGCCAAGGGAGAAAGACATCCAGCAATGATCTAGAGAAGCAAATGTTGCTGCCCATCAATAAGGGAAGGTTAATAGGCCTTTTCCAAACAATTTAAAGTCCATCATTCTACAGTGAGAAAGAGATTCAAAAGTGGGAAAAAACATTCAAGACAGTTGCCAATCTTCCAGGGAGTGGATGTCCCAGCAAATTACCCCAAGGTCAGACCGTGCAATACTAAGAAAAATTGCAAAAAAAAAAAACAAGAATACTTTCAGACTATCAGCCTCAGTTAGTAGTTAATGTTAAAGTTCTGACAGTGAATAGAAAAAGACTGAAAAGTAGGGTTGTTTGGAAGGGTTGCCAGGAGAAACATGGCAGCACGGCTTAGGTTTGCAAAGTTGCTTCGGAACAAACCACAAGACTGGAACAATGTCCTTTGGACAGCGAGACCAAAGTGAAGATGTTGGCCATAATGCACAGCTCCATTTTGGCAAAAACCAAACACAGCATATCAGAAAAACACTCTCATACCCAACTATCAAGACAGGTGGTGGAGGGGTGATGATTTGGGGCATGGTTTGCAGCCACACAGGACCTGGGAACATTGCAGTGATTGAGTCGACCATGAACTCCTCTGTTATACCAAAGTATTCTAGAATCAAATGTGAGGCCGTCCGTCCGACAGTAAAGCTTAGCCAAAATTGGGTCATGCAACAGGGACAATGATCCCCAAAGCACACCAGCCAAATCTACAACAGAATGGCTGGAAAAGAAAACGAATCAAGTTGTCGGCAATGGCCAGTCAAGAGTCCAAACCTCATACCTGATTGAAATCGTGTGGCTGGACCTTAAGAGAGATGTTGCATAACAAAATGCCTACAAACCTCAATGAACTGAAGCAACTGTTGAAAGAAGAGTGGGCCAAATCCTCCACAACAATGTGGAGAGACTGATAAAGTAAGTCATACAGAAAACGATTACTTCAGTTATTGCTGCTAAAGGTGGTTCTACAAGCTATTGAATCATAAGGTATACTTCTTTTTTCAACATATGGCTTTCCTTTGGCTTTATTTTGTTAAATAAATCATGACAAGGTGTGTATATGTTCTGTGTTGTTGTTCATCTGAGTGTGTATTTACCTAATTTTAAGTCCTGCTAAGGAACAGATGATTGTTTTATGTCCTGATATGTAAAACCATAGAATTCAAAGAGGGTGTACTTTCTTTTTCACAAACATGTATACTCGCTACCTAATCCCCCCACACACATGTATACTCACCCACCTAATCCCCCACAACACATATATATATATCACACCTAATCCCCCACACACATGTATACTCGCCCACCTAATCCCCCACACCATGTATACTCGCCCACCTAATCAACACACACACACACACATATATATACACTTACCCCCTAACCCACCACAAGTATATATACACTACACACACTACTACTCAGCCCCACCTAATCTCCCACACAATACCATCCACCAACCACACACAGAGAGAACGGTCACACACCAAGCACAACCACATAAAACTCACACCGCCCCCAACGAACCTACCAAACAGAACCACGCCACAGAATCCCCCAACACATAAAACCACACACCGAGACCCAAATATATACACCCACCACTAATCCCCCACAACAAGTATACTCAGCATCGCCACCTAATCCCCCACACACATAATATACTTGCCCATCTAATCCCCACACACATCTAACTCGCCCACCTAGTCTACCACACACATATACTCACCCCCTAATCACCCACACACATATACTCGCCCACTTAATCCCCACACACACATGTATAACACTCGCCCTATCCCACCACACACCATATACTTGCCATCAATCCCCCACACACAATATACTCGCCCTACCTAATCTAACACACATGAGACTAATCAACTAATCCCCACACACTAAATAATACTCACCACACCTGACTCCCCAAACACATATTATATATACACACCTCGCCCACCTAATCTCCCACACATATAACTCACCACCTAATCCCCCACACACAATATATCACCCACCTAACCCCCACACACATATACTCGCTCCACCTAATCCCCCAAACATGGTTTACTTCATCGCCCACCTAATCCCCCACACCACATATATACTTGCCATCTAATCCCCCACACACATATAATCGCCCACCTAGTCTGCCCACACACATATACTCATCCACCTAATCCCCCTCCAATACACATCTAGTATACTCACCCAACACGCATACTCAACTACTTAATCCGACACACACATATACTCTCACCACAAGAATCCACCACACCACACAATTACTCACCCCATCTAATCACTCACATTGCATACACCACCTAAATAAAGAAAAAAAAACAGGGCATGATGACGAACAAGAAAGAAGAAACACACAGACCCAAAATCAAAAAGGACGCACAGAAGAAGCACCCCTCAGAGACAAAAAACAATGACGAACAGAAAAGAAGCACAAACCAGAAACATAACAACGAAAGCAACCCAAAGACAACAACACCAGACAAGCGAAGTAAGCAACCCACAGAACCACACACGACCGACCGAGAAGAACAACAAGACCCACAAACAGACGCACCCGACCGAAGAACCACCAGACACACAAACAGAAGCACGAGACCTGAAGAACACCAGACCCAACACACGACGCCCGACCGAAGCACACCCCCGACGCACACAAGACAGCCCCGACCGAAGAACCCCAGAACCACACAGGCGCACCACCGAAGCACCCCCAGACCCACACCAAAAGACGCACGACCTGAAGCACCCCAACCCCAACACACAGCGCAACCCAACCGAAGCACCCCCAACCCAAACAAGACGCACCGACCGAGGCACCCCAAGTACCCCACACACAGAAGCACGTCGACGAAGGCACCTACAGACCCCACACACTATGAGCACTCGACAGAAGCACCCACAGACCCCCACAAAACACAGAGAAAAGAACGAAGCAAAGCCACTTAGTACCCAACACAAAGAAGAACGGAAAGAAGGCAACACCCAAAGGAACAAAAAAAAAGAGAAGAAAAGAACGAAGAAACCAAAGACCCAAAACATCAAAGCACCGACAGTAAGAACACCCGACAACAATAAAGACTCACCGACCGAAGCAAAACAAGAAGGCACAAACAGAAGATACAGAAAGAAGCACCCCAATAACCCACAACATTCTAAAACCTAAGAATACCAACAGAACCAACACACATACTCACCTACCTAATCACCCCCATACCCACACACATACTCACCTCCCTAATCACCCCCATACCCACACACATACTCACCTACCTAATCACCCCCATACCCACACACATACTCACCATACTAATCACTAGAGATGGGCAAAATGTCCTAAATCTGTTCTCCAGAATTTACCATTTTTTCCCTTCAAAATCTATTCCGCGATGTAAAATCCGCAGTTGGATTGTTCCAACTCCAATCCCTGCCAATTAGTTAAAATCCTATGTGCCTCATTTGTGCGGCTTAAAAATAACCCCACCCCCCGGCGGGATTACCGTAAATCAATTCCGCTGATTTTTGGGGGGGAGAAACGCTGACGTATTAATCCGTCGTTAAAAATCACAACAGGAGCTACTGAATGCCACGTGACACTGCCACGCCCACTTATCTGCACAACGGTTTGAGAGAGAGAGAAGGTGAGACAGGACACAGGCAGGAAGCTGGCTGCAGTGAGAGGGTGAGAGAGACACACACAGACACAAACACCACGCAGAACACAGACACAAACACACACAATTCTATTTTTGTGAAATATTCTTTTTTTATTAATATTTTTTTCTTCGTTTTTTAGTTTGTTACCTTTTTGTTTTTTATTTTTTATAAAAAGTGGTGGCAGCGGTACCCAGCGACGGAGTGGCTCTGCCCGTGCCCGTCCTGTGAGACCGAGTAGCCCAACTGTTTTAGGTTCAGCTGGCAGTGCGGGCGGAAGAGCCTTAGTAGTGGTTGATGTACAGTACCAGCGACGGGTTCCTCCTGGTACCAGGAGTATGTGAAGTACCGGGCCTGCCTGAACGCGTGTCCGAGGACGCGTCTGCTCCTGTGCCTGTGCCTGAAGGAAGACAACACATGGAAT
Organism: Ascaphus truei; assembly: GCA_036426205.1. Taxonomy (NCBI): domain Eukaryota; kingdom Metazoa; phylum Chordata; class Amphibia; order Anura; family Ascaphidae; genus Ascaphus; species Ascaphus truei. The sequence goes on from CM071568.1 coordinate 9,655,435, forward strand.
AACAAAGCAATGTAACTGAACAGTAACCGTGCTGAATACACATTCACCATGTACAATCCCAAGCTACTAAGAGTAAGGCGTTTAATATAGTGTGTGCGCATCAATTAGAATTGGCTGTGTCCAGGCCTGGCGTTCTATACTTCAGCCGCGCGCGCCCGGCAGTGAGCGGTGGCGCGGCAGATCACAGCATATACATGAAAATTTATATTTCCGCGCTGCTGAAGCGGCACGTGACGTTGCCAAGCCTATCACAGCGCGGCTATCACTGTGACGCCTATAGCCATGCCGCTTAGCCGCGCACGACACCGCTTACAACATATAAACGAAACGCGTGTGCCACGTGCATGCGCAACGCCGTGTGCGCTCTGCATTACAAGCCTAACATGTTGTTTGTTCCCAGTTTAAGTTCAGTTTGTAGGGTTCGGTGAAGTAGCTGGTACAGCCCCCTTTATAAGTAGATTGGAAGCCCTCCACTCAGTTTGCGGTGAAGATCTCTTGTCCCTGCACAGGAAGATTTCCGGCCAACAGAATGGGTAAGAGAGAGGGCTGGGCTCAAAAAGGGGTGTGCCAGAGCCTGTTCCAGAAGAGGAAGGGGATGTGACTTTGTAAATGGTTGCTATAGAAACAAAAAATGCTTGTTACATTAGAATACATTAGAATACATTAAAAATGTCATTCACAGTTGTTTTTTTTTAATGCGAATCAGGATATGTTATCAAATAGTTACCAGAAACATGCAGATAAACGCGTTTTTTAAGGATTGCTTGGTCTGGAGCTGTTAAAGAGAGCATTTTATACAGCTAATGAAATAGTACCTGCCCAAAGTGCAAGGTGTATGTAGAAAAAAGCGAAAAATTAAGAAGGTGTTGATACCAATAATCATATAGATATATAGATATAATATATTATATATATATAATATATAATTATAATAGTATAGATATCTATATATATATATACACAGTGGTTGACAAATCACCAAAACAAATCCTACTCGCAACACACAAAAAAATCTACTCGCCACCTAGTACCAAACGTGTGCTGCTTGGGCCAATATTTACTCGCCCGGGGGTTAAATCCACTCGCCCGGGGCGAGCAAATGTATAGGTTTGTCGAACACTGTATATATATCTATATATATATATACATATACACACTAATTTTTTTTAAACACTAACATGGAAGCATCAGAAATAATGTTCAAAAGATTTAAAAAAAAGAAACATTTCATCACGTGACAATTTGAAAGTGTAATATATATATACTATGATACTGCACAGATACAGGAGGAAAGAAATTAATGTAGGAAAGGACTTGTTAAACGGGTACGTCAAGAAAGACATCTGTAAAAACAAACACAGACTTGGCTGCTACATGACAGTTAGGTGTAATAGGATAAGACCAGCCAAATAATATCTTTAAAGAATCAACCCAGTGTAAGTATTTTAATCCTGCTCACAACTTTCCAGTTGCTTTCAATTACATTGGGATATTATTATTATTATTTTGTGATCATACTGAAACATAACTAAACCTAAATAGCGCCAGGTCAGTTTAATCTCCCATCTCTGTCCATCCTCTCACAGAGCTGCCAGACCTACTCTACTCCTCACCACTCTCCTGGCCAAGGCAAATAACTCCTCCCACTGTTAAACCGGTGTTATAATGAGGTAAGAAACACTGAGCAGTACAGAGAGCAGTTGACTACAGAATATCGCGATCTTGGCATATTGTAGACTATGGAGACATAGTATATGGCACGGCAACCCAAACGCACCTTAGCAAACTTGATACCCTCTACAACTCAATATGCCAGGTTGTCCCCCAATGCAATTACAACACACATCACTACGAAATGCTAAAAGAACTAGATTGGTCATCACATGAGTCTAGGCACAAAGTTCATCTCCTGTCTTGTCTTCAAATACTTTCTGGGCATGCTACCCGTCTATCTGAACACGCTCTTCAACCCTACCACATGCAGCACTTATCATCTGAGATCTGACTCCAAAAGACTGTTCATGGTCCCAAGGTTCAACAAAGTATCCGACCGCTCCTCCTTCTCTTACCGTGCACCCCAAAACTGGAACAATCTACCGGAGACTCTCACAGCCGCCAGCAGTCTAAATTCTTTCAAAACTAAAGCTGTCATATTTTAATCTGATCTGTAACTGTTACATACGCCTATAATATATATTATCTCTAACTGTGCATGCTATGTATTGTATATAATGTATACCCTGTTCACTTAATGTAACTATTTCTTTGTAACCTTGTGTTTGTCATTATAACTCTGTGCCCAGGACATACTTGAAAACGAGAGATAACTCTCAATGCACTACTTCTTGGTAAAACATTTTATAAATAAATAAAATATTAGGTAAGTGCCTTAAAATAGAAATGGTACAGTATTGGGCATCTAAATATGTCAGCTATTGGGGCAAGTTTTTATGATATAATTTTAGTAACACAAAAAAGGGGGCTGCACTGCTCAACAATATTGTAATGAAGATATATAAATTGCCTGATTAATTGACAGGATATTATAATGGTGCTACCTACGCAAACAAAAAACAACGTAATTCCAATACTAGAAGGGAGGTCTGTGCAAGGGAACACAAACCCACGCATTATAGGCGCACACCTAAAGAAATTATAACAACTTTTAATACAGCAATAGTGTGATGGAAGGGAAGTTACTTGGTTGCTAATCTGTAAATCTGTTGCTGTAATGCCGATGTTGCTGCCTGTACCTAGTATGCTAAACTGCCTGGTTATGACGTCATCATGTCATGACACCTACCGGTTTTGCTCACTACAGAGCTTCATCAGGGGGATACTAGGTGCAGGCAGCACATTGGCATTACAGCAACAGATACACAGATTAGCAACGCAGTAACTTCCCTCCCATCACACTATTGCTGTATTGAATGGAAGAGTAGCCGTTTGAGGCACTGTTATTAGAAATAATAGATACAGAGATTGCGCTGGGACTATGGTTAGTCACAGAACGGTATCATCTATTTATTTTTTTATTTTATATATATATATATATATATATATATATATATATAAACCATAATACTGAGTTAAGTTATGGTGAGTAAAAAAAGTGACAAAAACCCTCCACTGGAAAGCAAATATGCAAATATAGCTGTATGCTCATCTGCATGTCTTAGGCAGGTCTGCAACCCCGCCTTTCCCCATTATCACCCAGCATACAGCACTTACACTGCAGCAAGGGATTCTGGGAAATGACATGCAAATGAGCACACAGTGTCACTTTTTGCCTCAATAACCATTTTTAACATGGTTCCCTATAGGCTTAAGCTTGCTGCATGGTCACAGCTTTGAGCACAGCCAGGGTTAAGGTGCATACCCAGAAAACCACCCACAGACAGCTGTTTCGACCTTGATGGGTCTCATCAGTGTGGGGTTGATTTTACTGGGAATGCAAGAGAGGCTTATGGGATAGGCTAAACCATAATACTGAGTTAAGTTATGGTGAGTAAAAAAAGTGACAAAAACCCTCCACTGGAAAGCAAATATGCAAATATAGCTGTATGCTCATCTGCATGTCTTAGGCAGGTCTGCAACCCCGCCTTTCCCCATTATCACCCAGCATACAGCACTTCCACTGCAGCAAGGGATTCTGGGAAATGACCTTAACCCTGGCTGTGCTCAAAGCTGTGACCATGCAGCAAGCTTAAGCCTATAGGGAACCATGTTAAAAATGGTTATTGAGGCAAAAAGTGACACTGTGTGCTCATTTGCATGTCATTTCCCAGAATCCCTTGCTGCAGTGGAAGTGCTGTATGCTGGGTGATAATGGGGAAAGCGGGGGTTGCAGACCTGCCTAAGACATGCAGATGAGCATACAGCTATATTTGCATATATATATATATATATATATATATATATATATATATATATATACTGTATATTGTGTGTGTGTGTCAAAAGGAGTGCTACTGAGCGTGGCAAATATATACAACAAAAGACAGGGGAGCCCAATGCTACATCCAATTGACAAAACAAATATGATAATAAGTATAAAGTTAAATACATCAATAATAATATTTTCTGGGTTATTTAGTTAACCCTTTGGCCAAAGCGCTATAAGCCTGCATGCCAACGTCAAGGCATAACCAAATATGCAGGTCCTAACACTAAACTGTGAACCTTTCCTTTTACCTCCTGTATGAGGGGAAACAACCACAATGGATCTTGTCCATACAGCAAAATGAGAGAACCCCCCAAGTTAAAAAGGTGGGGAGGGGTGAGCTTTGGGAGGAGGGGGGCCAGCTTTGGGAGGAGGGGCCAGCTTTGGGAGGAGGGGCCAAACAACTGTTGCCAGTTAGAAATTTAATTAATGCACACTTTCCCAGTACGATGAAACCCCAACACCCACCATATTGTGTGTGTGTGTGTGTGTGTGTGTGTGTGTGTGTGTGTCAAAAGGAGTGCTACTGAGTGTGGCAAATGTATACAACAAAAGACAGGGGAGCCCAATGCTACATCCAATTGACGCTTTGGCCAAAGGATTTAACTAAATAACCAAGAAAATATTATTATTGAAGTATTTAACTTTATACTTATTACCATATATGTTTTGTCAATTGGATGTAGCATTGGGCTCCCCTGTCTTTTGTTGTATATATTTCCCCGTTATCTCTTAGCATACAGCATTTCCACTGCAGCTAGGGATTCTGGGTAATGACCTGCAAATGAGCACACTGTGTCACCCTTTACTTCATATCCATTTTAACAAGGACACTTATAATCTTATGCCTGCCGCATTGCACAGCTTTCAGCACAGGGAAAGGCCGCGATTATACAATAAAACGTGCGCGGTGCCGTGTGCCAGAAAAACAACTTTAAAAAAAAAACAACAGCAGCGCGCATTCCTGCTGAGGCGTACGCGCCGCGTGGAGCTGCAGGGCGGCTGTCTCCTGGCGCGGTCTGCAGGTTTGTTCTTGGCTGGCGACGCCCGCGTCACGTGAGCGGTTCCAGCCAATGAGGGCGGACCGCTCATGGCCACGCCTCCTTGCCTGCTCTCCACCGGGGCTCCCTGGTATAATCACGATGCTGCACGGCGGCAGCGCTGGGTGACGTCACAGAATAGCGCTGCCGCCCTGCAGCATTTGGTACAATTGGGCCCTTAAAGAAGTGCATAGCCAGTAACCCTACTCTCGGAGACGGCTGTTTGGACCTTTTGGGTCTCGCCAGTGTGAGGAGGCTGGTTATATACTGGCATTGCAATTTGAAACTGGGATAGGTTTCAACTACATATTAAATAAGTAAAAAAGTGGCAAAAACCCTCCACCGTACGGTGTAAAGCCAGTGCCGGATTTCCCACTGAACTCGGGACTAGGGCGGCAAATTTTCATTTTTCCCCCCCATATACCGAGGCCCAGCTCTCTTCCCACTGATTGCCGGGGGAGAGCGTGGGGCCTCTGTAAAGGTCATACGTTCTCCTTCTGTAGCATTGCAGCGTGAAATGGTGCTGTGGTGTCACATGGCGTCGCGTTGCCTTGGAAACGCATCATCACATGACGTTGTGGAGGAGGAGGGGCGGCCCTGTAGGCGGAGGGAGCCCAGGCGGTAAAAAAAAGTAAGTGCCTATGAGCGGCAACATTTTAAATCCGCCGCTGTGTACAGCAAATAGTGAATGGGTAGGAGAAATCCTGTAGCCGGTGCTACAATAACCCACTTAGAGTGTTTCCGTATATACAGGAATGCAGGAGGCGGTAATTATATCCCGTGGTCCGAAGGAGTATAACATTTATAAGCATATTGTCAGGTTATGGCCAATGAACGTGTGACGACGAGTGTCTCCGGTGTGAGGGGGAGGGGGAGGGAGGAGGGAGAGGAGGGGGAGGGAGGAGGGAGAGGAGGGGGAGGGGATGAATGCGGCAACTGCGGTTTCGGTTCCGCGTGTAGTGGGAGTGAGCGGCTGGGTACAAGGGTCGGCACCGAGCCAAGGTGGGCGTCGGGCCGCCCGCTAGTGAGGCGGGTCGCCAGCTCTAACCCCTCCCGCATGAGCCCCTGATGTTAGCCGGTAACCATACTGACCTCTTCATGACCCATAAGTGAAAGTGTCTCGCTCACGGTCGCTGAGCCTGATGTGCTCTCCTCAGGACGTACTGCCGTCGGGAACTCCTCGATGTGTATGTGTGTGTGTGTGTGTGTGTGCTCCTGCGCAGGTAGGTAAAGGTGAAGAAATGGGAAACCGCGGCGGAGCACTACAAAAACAGGTCGCGAGACGTAGAGATGAAGAAAGCGGCAGGCAAAAAAGACAATGCATCCTGCCGGGGTGAAACGCGTTAGGGGACATTTTTTACCTGCCGCCGAATCTACATTTTGGTTAATTAAAGTTTTTTCCGCTCTACTCTGCGCCTCTCTAAGGCTCCGCCGCTGTTTTCGATTTCTTCACGTGTACAGCAAATATAAATATCACGTGTGAGCACATTCACATGTCTCAGACAGGTCTGCAACCCCTGCTATTCCCCATTATCTCTTAGCTTGCTGGTTCCACTGTATGGCGCTTATTCAATATCCACCTGTTAAATGTCTTGTTTTTTCTATAGATTACGCCAGAATAACAGCACTCAGCATTCTAGTCTTTGCACACAACAACAAACAAATATAGTAAAAATGGCGATGACGTTCGCAATAGATTTAGGATATAGTCATTGATGATTGCATAATCGTCTTAATCTTTTCTATTAAATCCTGGTATCTTCTGATGTTAAATCCTCATCTCTCTAGATCTTAACTCGTCTCTTCTCCTTGTCCCTCGGCCTTGTCCACGCTTGCTACATCATGGTGGTATAAAGATGATCTTCTTTCTCAGCTTAACTGCTGTCTATTTATCCAGATAAAACCACCCAGTCAGCCATCTTAACTTTAAGTATAATGTCCTAACATGGTATTTACATACAGTATGTTGTACAGTACCACTGATGTCACAATATCTCCTTGTGAACATATAAGGCAGCGGTGTGCAAACTGGGAGGCACGAATCTTTATTGGGGGGCATGTGGTTAGAGCCGTAAAATTACTTACTGGTTCTTGTCCACGCGTCTCCATGGCAATGCTGCCTCAAATGACACCCGTTACCATGGAGACGTGACGTCACATGACCCCGCAGCGACATTTGACGCTCCATTGAAGGTAAGGGGGGGCGATCCGGAAAAGAGCAGGCAGGGGGGGGGGGCGCAGTGCAGAAAATTTGCGCACCCCTGATATAAGGAACTCAAACTTCTTGTCTGAAATGATTACCTCAACATATCATCAATTGTCAATGGCATCTGTCTGTCTCTCGCTGTCCTTTCCCCAAACATCTCAGAACCGCCATACTGTACAGTATGCATCTTCTCTCAGCTAGGAGCTACAATAATCACTCAGTGTCAACCTAAACGGGGCAGTTCAAGCAACTTAAAACCATCGTAGGACCTGTCTACTTACTCTAGTTGTTAGGAAAAGGACAATCACACCTCTTTTACTTAAAATACTTCACAGGTAACTGAATCTAGGGAGATTTAGCATTATAAGTTCAAGAAGGACCTTCCGAGCTTATTCCAGTGTTAAGACACATCTCCTTATCTCGGTAAGACATCTTTTCAACAATTTGTCCCGTAATTACCATCCATATGCTAAAAGTTTAGAGGGAAAGACAATCTTACACCTCCAAAGCACCCAACTTTCGGCGGAAATCTCCAATCATCTGCTTCAGCGGATATATAACAAACCCGGACGTACTGTATGTTCTGAATACAACAGGAGTCGTTTATTTTATTTTTTAAAGAAATTGGAACTGTTAGTTTGCAAATGAAAATGTAGTGGTCCTAAAGGTTTGTAAATAGGAAGTACATCACACTGTGACCAGTGCAAAACAAACAAACAAACATTTGAGCTGTGTAAAAAATAGGCAGATCATGTGTCCTTAGCGCTTTTTTGAAACTAGTTCAAATGGTCATGTTAGTATAGAGCAGAGAGGAACATGTTCGCCATCTAGTGGATGACTAGCAAAATACACTCGATAAGAAGATGCACATGTAATAATATGTTTTTATAGTGTACCGCTGACATTGTAAGTGGCGCTGCACATACCATTTTAGCAGGCAGGGGTCCCTGCACCCCTTGAGTTTACAATCTATGATTTTGGTGCCTGAGGCACAGGGAGATAAAGTGACTTGCCCAAGGTCACAAGGAGCCGACACCAGGAATTGAACCAGGTCCCCCTGCTTAAAACTCAGTGTCATTGTTTTCAGAGTCAGCGCCTTAACTCACTGAGCCGCTCCTTCTCCCTGTGTGCCAATTTACTAGACTATCTTTGCAACCTTTTAAAGAAGTTGCAAGTTAGTAAGAATATTTAGTCAATTACAAAAAAAGCCACCAATGTTCATGCAGTTCCAAGTCACGGTCGCATTTACAAAAAGCAATATTTTTCATATCTCAAATATTTTACCAGGAAAAAAATACATTGGTCCTGATCCACCGAGGTCCATTTAGTGACTAAACGTAACGTTACCATAAGGCCTTAACATTTATGTTCAAAGCTCAATAACATTACATTAAGTCCTGTTTACGGCCAGAAAGGGCATTGAGGTACCTATAATGTTTGTTGGTGCTAATAATATGTAAAAGAGACGTTCCCCCAACAATGAATATCTATCTTTTAACCACTGGATATCCATGACATATTTGTGAGTAACTAATATCCCATGTGAGAAAGCCACAACAACAATTAATATAATCCACTCAAACATAGATGGCCTCCCATGATCTGTGCAACACTATGAGGTTTGGCAAAATCCTTTCCGGGTTTTCAGGTTCTGGTTCGGGATTTTGCTCTTGCTCGCCCTCTGTGGCCGAATCGTCCATCTTTGTCTCTGGCAACTTCCTTTAAAAGGACAGCCCTATGAGCAGGAAGTTGCTGAGCAAAGTTTCAAGTTCATGATGAGTTTATGGAACGCGCTTATACCTATTGTCTTCCACGTTACCAGACACGACTCACGTACTTCGACTATCCTTGTCTACAGCCCACACCGACCACTGCACGTACCTCGACTATACTTGTCTTCACATATACAGAGAATTAGGTAATGCTCAAGTGCCTGGTCCTGTCTTCATAATCAAAGTACAATAATACAAAAGGTTGACAGAGCTGGGTACTATTAGCAATAAAAAGGAAATTCCAATCACAATCCTGAACCTGAGGGGGTCCCTATAACACCCTGAAGGTAAAGGGTTAGCAGGTAAATACTTCTCTCCTCTCATTAGGTTGGCCCCAAGGTAAGGATAAGCACTCACTATTGTACCCAGCAGTCTTCCTTGGCGTGCAGCTGGTCCAGATCCAGAGATATCCAAAGCAATATATAAGTGCAGCGCACAGCAAAAAGAGAGAGCAGGTCTGGCAAAAATGATTAATTTATTGATTGTGCACCATTTGCACGAAACGCATAGAAGGCTTGCACTCTCCGTTTTTTATGCACAATCAATAAATTAATCATTTTTGCCAGACCTGCTCTCTCTTTTGGCTGTGCGCTGCACTTATTGCTTTGGATATCCTTGTCTTCAGCCTGTCTCGACCTCTGCATCCACACCGACTACGCATCTCTGCTGCCAGCCCTGACCTTCGGCCTACGACTCACTACTCTATCAGGACTCTGTCCCTCGGCTCAGGTTGGTTCTTTCACCTTCCTACCTGAGCCCTGCAGGTCCGCTTCCTGAAGAAAATAGACCTATAGGTGTATCTGCATGTCTTCCACACTCCCCCTCCCCCCAAATCTTCTTTATTCACCCCACTGTCACGTGACCTAACCCGCAGACAAGGATTTAGAAGACAACAGTGACTGTAGCATGTTAGGATCTCAAGAAACATCTCTCAATGATTTACAAGGTGACGCAAATATAATTTTATTTGTTTTATTTTGTAAGGCAGTGGTTTAAAAAATTAAATATATATATACAGTATGTGGGTCGAACGATTCGTGCCATTAGCACTAGATTTTCAGAGCATAGGAGAAGTATTATTAATAGCAATCAATCACATAGCCTATATAAGCATTTCTCTCATACTCATATCAAAGATCCGTCTTCATTGAGTATCATTGGATTGGAAATTATTCCCCCTTCATTATTAAGAGGAGATAGATTCAAAGGGCTCTGTCTCGAGTGACCTTTTGGATTTATACTCTAGGTACTTTGTCTCCTGGGGGTTTTAATGATACTATTGACTCCAGTACGCTGGTTTAAATGTATAAGCTCTCTCTCCAGTTCCTTTGTGGCATGCCATCCTGTAGTCATCCGAATTCCTCTTTCATTCCCTATCATTTTAATTCCCTCTTTATTAAACTCTTTTTTAAGTTAATTTTCTTTTCCCCTTCCCTTTCCCCCTCCTCTCCTCTTCCCCCCTCCTCCTTCCCCCTCCCCCACATTTTTGTCCCCATCACCTTATATTTAATATTTTTTATTTCTCTATTTACATATTTTTTTTAGCTTCCCCATTAATTGCTATAGTGGCAAAGCATTCCCATAATATATGGGCATGCTTTAACACTGTGCCAATCAATGGGCTGTGGGGGTAGTGTCCCCAGGGTGGGTGGTTAGGTCTCCCAGGTGGGCAGCGGAGGAGGGTGGGTTAACCCCTTAATTACTATAGTGGTTACTAACCGCTAACTAAGGTGATTGAGGAGTTATGGGGCCATTCAATTGTATTTTTGATTGTATTGTTCCTGCCAACAGAGGACAAGGATTGGGATGAGGATGAAGACAGCCTTCATCATGGCATGGGTAAATGCAAGTTTTATTTACTTAATGCTGGCTGATGTTTTATTTTTAAATGGTCAAATGCACTATTATCCATAGCTGGATAATAGTAATTTTGCACATTACTGTACTGTATGTATTGGGGAGGGGGGAGGGTGTATTTTTTTAATATATTGCACATTTTTTTTAATGCACAGGATTGATACCACAGACCAGCGGGGACCCGTGAGGACACCCAGACACTCATGGGGCACCCGGACACCCGCGGGGATCACCCAAGGACACCCAGACACCCATGGGCCCCCCAGACACCCGCAAGGACTACCCGAGGACCCCCGGACACCCTTGTTTGAGCAGAGCCACAGCAAATCGCACACTAAAACTCGCGGTAACGTGATATCGTGCTGTAATGGGTGCAATAACGTCTGCTATATCTGCAGCTGTGACGCAAGCCAAATTTTAATTAGAAACACGGTTTTTGGATAATTTTTAAGGAAAGATGGGATTGGGTTGAAAACTGCCATTTTTATTGGTCTTCACCCCTGACTTCTATTGCTGGGAAGCAGTCTTCCCGGGACATGGAAGAGTTCAGCTCTATTAAAATAAATGGAACTAAAAAGTCCTCCAGCACAAGGGAAGGCGGCTTTTGAGCACATACGGGTACTGCTAAGTACTCCCAGAATCCCACGCTGGTCTCATCCTTACTGTTTTTATTGGTTTCTCTTATCAATCAATTCGTTTTATATTTTGATAAATATATTATCATCAGATTATTATGTATGTGTGTATGTATTTCTATATGGTGCCATCCATGTACATAGCGCTTTACCTCAGTAATACACAATGACAACATGGAGACATAATAGGAATAAAGGTTTCAGACATAAAGGAAAACATTAGGAGAAAGAGTCCCAGTCCCAAAGAGCATGTAATCTAAGTGGTAATTAGGGAGAATTTAGAGACACAGTAGAAGGGTGTTCTGGTAATTGCCTCTGCAAGGGGTCATGGTAAATGCATATGAGATGTGCAGTATAGTACTAGCCAAGGGAGTTACGCAAATGCTTCATTAAAGAGCTGTGTTGTAAGATAGACTTTAAAGGTGGAGAGGGAGTGTGTGCTTCTGATGTTGAGGGGAAGGACGGAGGAGAAATTAGCAAACAAGACACTGAAAGTATGATGGGAGAGATAAGAGGAGATCTAGGATATATCTGTGTTACAGTTACGAAGAGTATGGCAAATGTGGAGGAGAAGAGGGAGGTCCACAGTATCAAAAGCTGTCCTATAAGCAGGGTGTAATTACCTTGTTCTTTGGCAGCATGAAGGTAGTTCGTTATTTTGGTTCGGGCTCTTTCAGTGGAGTGAGCAGTGCAAGAGAATAGGAGGTAAGAAAATGGAGCAAGAGAGAGAATACAAGGCGTTAAAGGAGTTTAGAGGCAAAAGGTATTAGGTAGACATGGTGATAGAGAGACAGGTAGGGTCAAGCTTGCTAATTTTGAGTAAAGGTACAGTATAATTGGGGGATGCTTGAAGGAAATGAGAAAGGTACCAGAGCTGAGGCAAAAGTTGAAAATATGCGTTAGCGTAGGAATTAGAATGGAAGCAAGAGGTTTGAGGAGATGGGAAGGAATGGGGTCAAGAGGGCATATACATATATACACACACACTATATGTACCACCTCTACCCCCAGCCAAAGAAGAGTTGCCTCACCAAAACAGTCCCAAAGTGTGTGTGTGTGTGTGTGTGTGTGTGTGTGTGTGTGTGTGTGTGTGCGCGTGCGTGCGTGCGTGTGTGTGTAACTCAGCGGTTTACCTTTCATCTCGGGGTGCTGGAAATCCGTGCAGGGCTGGTATGGTGAGCAAAATAAAGATGGCGGGCACCAGGAACTTTTGTTGAACTTTATTTAACAGGTGACTTCAGGTTAACAACAGGACAGATTTTCTTAGGTGACTAGACACTTGCACTCAGGTTTCCTCAACCATGAGGTTTGTAGGTGATTTAACTCTTTTGCAAGCCTTTCTCCTGCTGCCAAGGACAGAACCGGAACCCGTCTCCCCGTAATTCCCAGCATTCTCACCCAGGTCTCCTTCCTAAGCCCAGCCGTGAGGAACCTACTCCCTACTATGGCAGGACTCCCCTTTAGTGCTGTATCTCTATGGGCCCCTGTTACTGGGAAACTTGCCATAACTCAGAAAACAGATAAAGTTGTTACCCTTTTTACAGGTCTAGGAGAGCCCCGGAGACCCCCTCGTGTTCCTCCTCTCAGGAAAATATCCAGGTCTCAAACATTTATAGTGAAAAAGGAATACAAGTGCGCAGCAAAAACTAACTCAAATGTGATAATAACCAATGTCTACAGTGAATAAAACAGTATTGTCGTCCCCTACACCTTAAATGACTGTGCACAAGTGTATGTTAACCAATGTGAAAGAGTATGGAGAAATATTAAACCATACAAACCCGTGTATTAACGTAGTTGGCGTATGCAGCTATAATGAGAGAGTGGCTCAGCACCCTCATGAACTAGAAGATAAAAGACAAAAAACAGCGCAAAACGCAAATGGTGAAGTATATCAAAACATTTTAGTGTAAAAAAGGGGGTAAGTATTCTGCGTACTGTGGCAGGACGGCCTCGCGGTGGGGTCAGTAAGACGCTAGACACGATGGGAAACTTTAAACACTAGTGGTTTATTAGCCACAACCAAAATAAGTATGGGTGCACTGTCCCTTTAAGAAACTACTTTCTTGAAAATTAAAGCCTAGTCCCGTTAGGGACACTAACTCACTTCTTGAGCCCTTACTAACAAGACAGCCAGCTAATCTGGTCATGCCCAAAACATGCTACACAAAGGATAACGATACGTATAAGAATAAAGTCTTATCTGTTTTGCCGCTCCAGTAGCAACAGGAACACGGTTCCGGGGAGCAGGCTGTGTCCAGCCTCGCAACGATCTTGATCTTTATCCTGGGTTGGGGTCCCAGCTGGTCCCAGCAGCCTAGCTCCTCGCAGGACTGGGGGACCAGAGCAACAGCAACGGCAACGGCTTCCTAGCCGGGAGAGTTCTCTCCACCTGTCACGCTGCGCTCACCACAAACAGGACGGAAGACCGCGGGGCTGAGGTGGGGATGTATAGGCACCGACCCACAACCACGCAGTCCTTCCGGAATGCGTAGTCCTGTCGTACCGCGTCGTAGGGTTGGAGAGTCAGGGTAGTCAGGGGTATTGACCGCGTTCCAGGGTTGGGGAGTCCGGGTAGGTAGAGTTCGTAGCCAAGTCCTGGGTAATAGAAGGTAGAGTAGTCGAGTACGAAGCCGGGGTCAAAGTGCTGGAGATGTAGAATACCAAGTAACAGGCAGGGTCAACAGGTCAGACAAATTCAAGACAAAACTAGACAGCAGCGTGAGCACAATGCATAAACGAGTTTATGCTCAGCAATGAAGCGGGCAGAAGCAGGTATATATGTGGGAAGGGTCCAATTACCTTGCAGGGGTGTTTTCTGGTCCACCAATGGTTCAGAGAGACACGATCAAAAACACTTGCAATTAGGCTCTCCTGATGCTAGGTCTGGTTGCCGGGCAACCCGCGCGCGTGCGCGATGCCGTCGCGCCGTGATGACGTCATGTGGTTTACTCACAAGTCCATCCCCTGTGGGAGGTTCCAGCAGCTCCCTCACTTTCTCCTGCTTCTTGGTTGCCGAGCAACCCGTGCGCGTGCGCGATGCGTCTCGTGGAGCTCCGCCATCACGCTGCTGCGCCCTGCACTGCCCTGGCAGTGCGTGGGCGCATGACTCTGCCCCTTGGGTGCTTCCCTGAGTCGGTCCTCCGCGCGGATCAGAGGCAAGTGTGACAGTATCCCCCCCTTGAGAGAGACCTCCGGGCGAACCAGAGATGGTTTCTCAGGATGCCTACTGTGAAGGCAGAGATGAGGCGGTTGGCATGTACCTGATGATGAGGAATCCACTCTCTCTCCTCTGGGCCATAGCCTCTCCAGTGTACAAGATATTGTAATCCTCCTCTGGTATTCTGGAGTTGAGAATGGTCTGAACCCTCGTATTCTTGTTGGCCTCTACCAGTATGGTTTGCGGAGGTTTAGATTGTCCTTGGAGGATGAGTCTTGATGATAAGGTTTGAGAAGGGATGAGGTGAATACAGAAGAATCCTCATATTTTTGGAGTTCAAGCCGATAGGCTACTGGGTTGATCCTTTTGGTGATGCGGAAAGGGCCGATAAAACGGTGGTGCCAGTTTGGGTGAAGCTACCTTTAGCCGAATGTTTTTGTAGAAACAACCAACCCTTGTCCTACAGAGTACCCTGGGCCTCTCTTCTTCGGTGACGACCGCTTGTCTTTTGTAATATACCAGCGTGCTGTAGATTCCATGGATCTTCTGCCATAGGTCTTGTAAGTGGCGAATCCTGTCCTCTGCGGCCGGGACTCCAGACTTGGAGATAGAGGAAGGAGAGTGCCGACGGATGGAAGCCATAGTTGACCATAAATGGTGACTGTTGGATGATTCGTTCTGTATTATTGTGGAGGAATTCTGCCCATGGGAGAAGTTCCGCCTCTGTCCTGATGTCAGCGATAAAGCACCTCAAAAACTGTCCCAGACTGATTGGTGCGTTCCGTCTGTCCATTGGTCTGGGGGTGATATCCCGATGAAAAGTGTAGGGTAACTCCAATTTTTACAAAACCCCTCCAGAACGCGGAGATGAACTGGGATCCTCTATCGACCCTATACCTGAGGGGACCATGTACCTGAAGATCTCCCTGATGAAAACTTCGGATAACCTTGGTGCAGTGGGTAACCCCTTCATAGGGATGAAGTGTGCTGTTTGGAAAATCTGTCCACCAACAAGTATAGTGTCCATGCCTCTAGATTTGGGGCAACTCAACGATGAAGTCCATCGATATATGTGGTCCATGGACGTACTGGGATGGGTAGTGGTTGAAGGAGACCTGCTGGTCTGTTGTGTGGCGTCTTGCTTGAGCACAGTAGCGCACGTAGCTACGAAGCTTGTATGTCTCTCCGCATGTAGGGCCACCAGAATGTGCGTTCGATAACTCAGTAGTTCTTTTGGTGCCAGGTGGCCTGCAGTCTTGGATGAATGTCCCCACTCCATGACTCTCCTCTGGAATTTCGGGGAGTGAACAACCGGTCCTCCGAACGTTGAGTCCTGCCGGGATGTTGTTCTGAGCCTTATTAATGTCCGTTAAGGCACTAAAAGTATTTGCGCCAAAATACAAGTGGAAGGGAGAATGGTCTCCTGTTGATCCCCCTTGTTATCCTCTACCAGGAAACTGTCGTGACAAGGCGTCGGCTTTAATGTTTTTTGAACCAGGGATGTAGAAATGAGGAAGTTAAAGCGAGTAAAGAATAGGACCATCTGCCTGGCGAGATCCTAGTCGCCGTGCTCCCTCAATGTACAGAAGATTCTTATGGTCCGTAAGTATCGTGACTGGCGACTCTGTGCCTTCCAGTAAGTGCCTCCACTCTTCCAAGGCAAGCTTGATAGCGAGGAGCCTCCCGGTTACCTACATCGTAATTCCTTGGGCGGGAAATTTTCTTTGAAAAATATGCACAATGAATGAAGTGGAGCTTGAGGATTCTTTCTCTGTAAAGTAATAGCACCTGCTCCTACATCGGAGGCGTCGACCTCCAAAAAAAAGGTAACGAAGGATCTGGATGGTTAAGATGGGTGCTGAGGCGAATGCCTCTTTATTCTCTCGAAAGCCTGGAGACCTTCTCAGTCCACCTTGTAGAATCAGCTCCCTTCTGGGTGAGTGCCGTGATGAGTGCTACTCCGCGATGAGAAATCCCTGAATGAACCTCCTTAGTAGTTTAGGCGAAACCGAGGAACCTTTGGATGGCCTTGAGGGAGAGGGGACAGGGCCATTCTAGTACCCCGCCTTGACCTGGTAGATCCATAGCAAGGCCGGATCCCGATTGATGTAGCCGGAAAAGAGGTGGATGTTGATGAAATGGCATTTCTCGAGCTTGGCATACAAATGTTTTCTCTCTTAAACCGCTGCAGGACTTGTTTGACATGCATTATATGTTCCGGTAGGATCTGGAAAAAATTAATATATCGTCCGGTATACTATAACATGTGTGGTCCAGAAGGTCTCTGAAATGTCGTTGACAAAGTCTTGGAAGACCGCAGGAGCATTACACAATCCAAATGGCATGACCAGGTACTCGTAACCCGTCGCGAGTATTGAATGCTGTCTTCCATTCATCTCCTTCTTCTTGATTCTAACCAAATGGCTCCTCTGAGGTCCAGTTTGGTGAAGATCCTGGCTCCCTGGAGTTTGTCGAACAATTCGGCTATCAACGGAAAGGGGGTAGCGGTTTTTTATGGTGAGTTTTGTTGAGGCCCCGTAACAAGCAGGGTCTGAGGTTCCGTCCTTTTTTTTTGACGAAAAAAAATCCTGCTGCCCCCGCAGGTGATGAAGATTTCTTAATGAACCCCCTCTGGAGATTCTCCTGAATATATGTTCTCCATGGCCTGGGTCTCGGAATCGATAGTGGGTATGACCCTCCTCTGGGAGGTATGGCCCCGGTAGAAGATCGATAGAACAGTCTACGTCGATTGGCGGAATTACCCGCTCTGCTTACGTTTTGTCACAGACATCGCGGAACTTCGTATATATTCCCCGGCAGCTGTTACCCTGTCAGGTCCGTGACCTCCATCCTCGCCACTGCCTTTGGAGCGCAACATGCAATGTCCAGCAAAAGAACTCCAACAAAGTGGCGTGGCCTCTGTCCAGTCAATGACAGGATTGTGGATCCGGAGCCACGGAATCCCAGATTGATTGTTCGAGAAGGGGGGTGTTGAATGACATCAAAGTATATGTCTCGGAGTAAGTCCGCTAGTCATGATTGTAAGGGGTATGGTTTGTAAGGAATGATCGCGGGCTGCAATGGTCGTCCATCAATGCTTTCAAGACCTACCTCCTGGTCGATCTTTGGGGTACCAACTGTATTTTTTCTTGAAGGCGAACTTTTGGTCCACAAAGTTTCCTCCCTGACCCCGAATCCAGGAAGGGTCCTGTGTCTGTACTGTGATGTCGTCTCACCGGATATGTAGATAGGTAGATAAAACCTCGTAGAGGGTTGAGGAGGGAGAAAAGTTGCAGTACCCCGCAGCGTGATCCTCCTTATACTCACTGGGCTTTGGCGTTTCCCGGCTTCAGCGACAGTTGAATACCATTTGCCGTTATTTCCACATATAGGGCATAGTCCCCGCTCGTTTTTCTCCGTTGCTTCTCGATAGGCAAAGCTAGTTTCCTCCCAGCTGCATGGGTTCATCTAGGACGGGAGTTGTGGATGATAAGAACCTATTGGTGGAAAAGGAAGATGATTGATACCTCGGGGGTGTTTGTTTCTCTCCATCCTTCTCTCTTGGAGGCGCTGATCAATCCGATCACAGTCTATCAGTCAGGGAGCATCAGGCACAGAGAGGAGGCAACAAGGGGCAAAGCAAGCAAAGTCAGCAACATCAGGGGCAGAGGGCACAGTCAGGCAATCAAGCAAAGAGGCATGACATGCAGCAGGGAACAGCACATGCACAAGCACACAGAGGGAGCATCAGGCACAGGCAAGGCAGGGCAGAGGAGAGGAGGGCAAAAAGCTCATAGCACAGAGGGTCAGCAGCACAGCAGCAGGGCGCTAGAGGAACAGCAGGCAGAGGCATGGTATGTAGGGAGTCACAGGGCAGGCATCAACAGCAGCCATCAGGACAGCAGGCAGAGACAGAGAGGCATTGAGAAGGGCAGGGTCAGAAGTCATGGGGAGATCGAGCAGCAGCTAGCACAAGCACAGGCATGGCAGAGCATAAGGGTCTTAGCAGCAGAGGGGGCAGGGAGCAACAAAGCAGGCAGCACAGATAGCAAGCAGGAGTGTCAGGCAGGGGGTCAGTGAGCAATCAGGTCAGACACAGGGAGCAGAGCAGGGAGCAGGGCAGCAGAGCACAGTCAGCAGGTGCAGCAGCACACAGAGCAAGCAGGAAGGGGTCATGGGAGCAGCAACATCACAGCAGCAGAGCAGACAGGAGGGCACAGAGGGACAGTGGGGGCAGCAGGCATGCAGGGAGGGGGACACACATCAGGGGTGGCAACAAGGCACAGCAGATGCAGCAGATGGTCACCAGCAGCAGAGCAGCACAGTCAAAGGCAGCACACAAGCAGCGGCAGGGCAAGGCATGGGTCAGTGAGCAGCAGCCCAGCAGCAACAGGCAGCACACATGGGCAGCAGAGCAGCAGTCAGTCAGAGGACAAAAGGAGCAGTCAGTCAGCAAGGGCAGGCAAGAGCAGAGGCAACAGAAGGCATCACACAGGGGCAGGTGGCAGTGGGCAGGGTTTTGAGCATTCAGGAGCACAGGAGCAAAGGGCAGAAAGCAGCAGAGCACACAAGCACAGGAGCAAGCAAGTCAAGCAGCAGGCAAGCCCCAGGCATCGAGCAAGCCAGCAGAGAACAAGGGGCAGCAAGATCGGGCAGCAGTCAAGGGCAAGGCAGCAGGGCAGCCAGCAGGAGCAAAAGAGCAGTTCAGGAGGGGCAGTGTCAGGCGGAGCAGCACAGGGGGCATCAGCAGCAGGTCAGGGACATCAGTGGGAGCCAACGAGACAGCAGAGGGCCCAGCCAGGCAGCACAGCAGCAGGCAGCACAGACAAGGGTGAGAGGCAGAAGAGGCATGCAGCAGGGAGGGGGCCAATATCAGACAGCATCAGGCAGGCGTCAGGGTAGGGCACAAGAGATGGGCAAGCAGCAGCAGTCAGACGACAGGGCACAAGCAGGAGAGAGGAAATCAGGTCAGGGGTCAGTCAGCAGAGGTAGAGCATCACAGGGGAGCAGAGCAGCATTGCACACATGGGGCAGGGGCAGAGCAGCAGCAGGCAGCACAGGTCCGTCAAGAGCAGTCAACAGGCAGCAATGGCATCAGCAGCATAGAGTCAGCAGCAGGCAGTCAGAGCAGAGCAGCGGCAGGCAGGCACAGGGCAGATCAAGGCATAAAGGCAGCCCGTTCAGCATCAGCAGCAGCATGGGAGCCAGGAAAGCACATGTCAGGGCAGGAGGCACAGGCAGCATCTTCAGATAGCACAGAGAGGGGCAAGAGGGCAGGGGTAGGGGCCATTCATCACAAGACATAACATGATAGTGAGGACCAGCAATGAGAATGCAGCAGAGCATCAGCATCAGAGGCAGCATCCAGCAGCAGCACATCATAGCAGAGGCGGCAAGCACAGCTCAAGCAATCAAAAAACATATTCAGATTGAGGGGCAGAGGGCATGCCGAGAAGCAGCAAAGAGAGCAGGCAGTGACAGCAGGTCACACAGTGCCATGTCAGGGCAGAGCATTCAGCCAGGGGCATGCAAGGCAGATCAGTGCAGGAAGGACAGCACAAGCAGGAGGGAGCGAGAGAGGATCAGAGGCAGATAGCAGTTATCAGCAAGCAGCAGGGCATAAGCAGGGAGAGTCAAGTGTCAGGCATGTGCAGGCAGCAAACAGCCAGGGGGCACAGCAGGCAGGCATAAGGGAGGGCAGGCAGCAGGGGCGAGCAAAGCAAGCAGCTCAGCAGCAGCAGGAGCCAGACAGTGGTGCATCCACAGAGCAGGTCAAAGCAGGCAGGCACAGTTCAGAGAGTAGCAGGAGATCAAGGTGCCGGACAGCAAGCAGGCAAGGAAAAAGCATCAGCAGGATCAGCAAACAGAGCAGCACAACGAGAGGCCGACAGCATCAGCATCCATAGAGCAGGGGAGTAGGGCAGGGTCAGGCAGCACAGCAGGCAGCAAGGGTCAGCAGCACAAAGGATGAGCAGAGCAGAAGCAGGGGGGGAGCAGCAGTGTCATCATGAAGGCAGTATCAGACAGGGCAGCAGAGCAGCAGCACATCATGGGTGTCAGCAGCAGAGCACATCACACAGGGCACAGAGAAGGCAGGCAGAGCCAGGACACAGCAGGGTCAGACAGAGTGCAGAAGGAGCAGCTAGAACGCAGAGGCAGCAGGCAGTCAGGCGAAGCAGAGCATGGTCAAGTCACAGCACAGCAGCAGCAGGGGCAGCAGCAAGTCAGCAACAGAGCAGGAGGGCAGAGCAGAGCAGCAGGCAGCAGAGGATCAGACAGCAAGCAAGAGCAGAGTCAGAGAGGTCAGCAGCAGGAGTAGGGCAGGCAAGCAGCAAGGATCAGCAGGGAGAGCAGGGGACATCAGAGGTCAGTCAGAGAAGAGGGCCAGGGCAGCAAGCAAAGGAGTCAAGGTTCAGGGGGACACAGCAAAGGTCAGGTCATGAGAGAAGGGGCAGCAGAGCATGCAAACAAGGCAGGCAGCAGCATGCATCAGAGCAGAGCCAGCATATGAAGGAGCAGGCAAGCAGGTCACAGAGAGCCAGGCAGGCATGCAGGCAGCAGGCAGCAGAATCAAGTCAGCAAGAGCAGCACCAGCAGCAGCAGCAGGCACCGGCAGCACACAGCACCGTCAATCGCAATTCACAGCAGGCAGCAGAGCAGGCATCAGCAAGCAGCGCACAGTGGCAAGCAGCAGAGCACAAGCAGATCATTCAGGCAGCACGCACAGGCACAGGTTCCGTGCACATCAGCAGGAGCAGTCAACACAGATGTTCAGGGCAGTCGCAGGAGATCACAGCAGCAGCAAGGCAGCAGGGTGTCACAGCAGTAACATACAGGGGAGCACAGCACAGCAATTGCAATTACAGCATGCAAGGCAGCAGCAGACAGCACAGTCAGGGCACAGGCATGCACAGGGGTGCAGACAGCACACACAGCACAGCAGGGCAGCAGAGCACAGGAAGAGCAGAGGGGAGCAGAGGCACATGAGAGCATGCACAGCAGCACAAGGAAGATCAGCAGGCAGCACAGAGATTGGTAGCACAGAGACAGTCGGCATATGACACGCACAGAGGCACGAGGAATTCAAGCAGCAGCAGAGGGGCAGCAGAGTCAGGCAGGGGTCACATCACAGAACATGATCGGGCAGCAAGAGCAGTGAGTTCAGTACAGAGCCACACACAAGAGGAGTGAGGCAGCAGGGCAGGCACAGACATCATAGGCATATAGCACAGCAGGGCAAGGAGCACACTTCAGTGCAGGCACAATGAGTAGTTCAGCAGATCAGCAGAGAGAGGCAGGTACAGTGGAGCAGTTCATCAGCAGATGATCAGAGGTCGAAGGGATCGGAGAGCAGATGGCACATAGCAGTCATGGGCATGGCGGCATTCAGAGAGCAGCAAAACAGCAGAGGGGTCGAGCAGAGGCAGCAGGCAGGGTGGGCAGGAGTCAGGCAGTAGCAGAGACAGGCAGAGGCAGCAGCATCAGCAGGCATTCAAGCAGCCAGCAGGTTCAGCAGCAGCAGGGTCAAGAGCAGGAGAGGGAATACAGCAGGCTCAGGGCAGGTCAGAGACAGCAGACATTTACAAATGAGCAGCAACAAGGGCAGTGGTGGCAGACACGCAGAGCAGCAGAGAGAGCAAGCAAGGAGCAGCGGCAGGCAAGCAAGCAGCAGACATCAGGGGCAGCCACAGCAGCGTGTCAGGCAGGAATCAAAGCACAGAGCAAGCGTGCAGAGTGGTTGGACACACAGAGTCAGCAGGAGGCAATCGAGAGCAAGAGCATGGTCAGCAGGGAGCAGCAGCAGCATGCAGAATGAGCAGCAGGCCAGGCAATGAGTCACCGTGCTACACAAGCAGGCAGTCACATGATGCCAGCGAACAGGTCAGCAAGCAGCAAGGCACAGCAGGCAGGGGAGGGCAGGGGTCAGCAGCACAGCACAAAGGAAGCAGTAGCAGACAGTTCAGAGTCAGCACAGGACAGAGGAGGAAGGGGCAGAGGCCAGGAGCAGCACAGTGCGCACATGCAGGTCACAGCAGGAGTCACAGGGGCAGGCAGGAGGGCAGCACAATCAGCAGCATCAGGCAGGCAGGCAGAGCAGAGAGGCATCAGAGAATCATCAGAGAGACAGAACAGCATGGTCCAGGACATCAGGCAAGGGCCGAGCCGGAGGCAGGCACAGCAGGGGGCAGCAGTCACAAGTCAGCAGAAGAGAGCAGGAAGCAGCATCAAGCATGGAGCAGTCAAGCAGCAGCAGAGACATAGCAGGCCACAGCAGCAGCACATGTCAGGAGGACACAGCACAGCAGCAGGACAGGCAAGCAATAGCATGAACAGCAGAGGCATAGCAAGAGTCTGAGCAAGCAGAGTCAAGTCCAGCAGCAGCAGATAGGGGTCCTCCGTCCAGCGGCGGATCCAGAGCTGCTAATTCATCCTTCAAACCGTTCGGACAACCCTGCCAGATACTGCAGATAGAGCACATCGTTCCAAGCCTTCTCGGCTGCCACCGTCCGAATCCAGAGCATAACGAGCCACATTACTGTCCTCCCTGAGAAATATTAAGGCAAGAGGATGCAGCCGTAACCCTCCGTCTGGGTGTCAAACACCCTTCTGAATTCGGTGATAAGAGAGTGAGGGTCAGAGATCAAATCTGGGCGTTGCTCCCAGATGGGGATGCCCATGCCAGCGGGTCAGTCGCAAGAGATTATGTTGCACCTTTTATTCGTGAAGAAGGAAAGTGAGAGGCCATCAGCTCAACTGATGAGCACTGGTTCAGAAACCCCCACAAACCGCTGGGATCCCCTGCAATACCGGTTGGGCGAGTTAGTCGTTTCGATTAGGTGTGATAAGTGCAGGGTGGCTGGCGAGTGGAAACGGGGTGGTGGTAGATTACAGTTAAACGTCTAACTTGTTCAGTCAGGTATCCATGTCTGTTTAAGTTGGGAAACTAGTTGTTCTTTTGTGTAAAATGAGCCGGTAAGTTGCCGGAAGCATTCCTCATGGTTTCTAGCGTCGGGCCCCTCAGCGGCGTCCATGTTTGTTGGGCTGAGCATATTGTCACGCTGCGTCACACCAACCAGACGGAAGACCGCGGGGCGAGGTGGGGATGTAAGAGGCACCGACCCACCACACGCAGTCCGTCCGAATGCGTAGTCCTAGTCGTACCGCTTCGTAGGTTGGGAGAGGTCAGGGTATCAGTGTACTTGCCGTGTTCCAGGGTTGGGGAGTCCGGTAGGTAGAGTTTACGTAGCCAAGGTCCTGGGTAATAGAAGGTAGTAGTCGAGTACGAAGGCCGGGTCAAATTGCTGGAGAGTGTAGAAATCCAAGTAACAGGCAGGGTCAAACAGGTCAGACAAAGTTCAAGACAAAACTAGACAGCAAGCGGTGAGCACAATGCATAACAGGAGTTTTAATGCTCAGCAATGAAGGACAGCAGAAGCAGTATATATGTGGGAAGTCCAATTACCTTGCAGGGGTGTGTTTCTTTGGTCCCCCAATGGTGTCAAGAGGACACTGATCAAAAACATCTTTGCAATTAGCTCTTCCTGATTGCTAGGTCTGGTTGCCAGGCAACCCGCTGCGCGATGCGCATGCGCGCGCCGACGTATACGTCATGTGGTTTACTCCAAGTCTCCGCCTGTGGGAGGTTTCCACAGCCCCTCACGTTCTCGCTCCCTGCTTCCTGGTTGCCGAGCAAGCCCGTTGGCGCGGTTGCGCATGCGTCTCGTGGAGCCTCCGGCCATCACCTGCTGCGCCTGCACGCCCTGCAGTGCGGGGCGCATGACTCTGCCCCGTGGTGCTTCACCTGAGTCGGTCTCCGCGCGGATCAGAGGCAAGTGTGACACCACCTTCCTGTGGAAAAACAAGCTCTCTGTGTGTGTGTCTCTTCCTGCTTTTAAACCTGCAGTCTCTCAGGCCTCCTGCTTAATTAGGCTGCAGGTGTGCTTCTTTCTGTCTGAGGAGATTAACACTCTGTGAACTGGCTGCAGCATCTCTCCATTCACTATTCCAGCCTACTGAGTTAGTGACTCTGTCACAGTACATAAAATTAATAGATCAATCGCATTTACGTGTACAATACACGAAGTTACCACACTGCTGGCATCAGAATGGGCGATGGAGGAGGGTCCCTCTGGCAAGTATTCCTGTGCGATCTCCGGATAGCGTCTGGGCCTCTCAAGGTAATGGCAGCTTACACAGGACATCCAAATGGGTGATCGGCACACACTCAGGGTGATCGGCAACTGGCAGTGACGATTCCCCTCTCAGTGTTCGCACTTCCACGTTACATCACATGGGGGGCGTGACCAGCAGTATTGACACCCGAGCGGTATCTCGGGAAGGTATAGCAAGTAAATGGATACAGATAGGGATAAAATACCTTGGAAGGGCTACTAATACAGCATATGTTAATCCTACGCGTTTCGTAGCTAGAAAGTGCTACTTCTTCAGGGATCCCGCTCGGGTGTCTATACTGAAGGTCACGCCCCCCATGTGACGTAACGCGGAAGCGCGGACACTGAGAGGGGAATCGTCACTGCCAGTTGCCGATCACCCTGAGTGTGTTCCTGGGTGTATCGCAATCAACTGTATCCTGCTTTGTCTACCCGAATGGACTAGCACGACGCTATATACGTGCTGTAGAGACTTATCTACATCTACTACACACATAGTGTGTTTGCCACAGCCGAGGATTTTACATCAGCTCAACATATGGTGATCGAATACTGACGACAGCAAGGAGGTGTTTTCCCAATGAAACTCCCAACCCATTTGGATGTCCTGTGTAAGCTGCCATTACCTTGAGAGGCCCAGACGCTATCTGGAGATCGCACAGGAATACTTACCGGAGGGACCCTCATCCGTCGCCCATTCTGATGCCAGCAGTGTGGTAACTTTGTGTATTGTACACGTAAATGCGATTGATCTATTAATTTTATGTACGCAGAATACTTACCCCCTTTTGTACACTAAAATGTTTTGATATACTTCACCATTTGCGTTTTGTGCTGTTTTTTGTCTTTTATCTCCCAAACATTTATAACCTTGATGCCCATCTCTGTTGCTTGGCAGGAAGGTGAAAACGACTTAACTAAATCATCACTTAAAACGCAGGGATGCTCAAACTTTTACCCCTGCGCACCCCTTGCCTGCTCTCCTCCCCAGCTTGCGTCTCTCCACCCCCCGCTCGCGTCAAATGACGGCACAGGGTCATTGGATGTCATGTCGCCATGGCAACGTGACATCACATGACCCCGCGGCGTCATTTGATGCCTGGTTACCATGACGACGCATCGCTGGAAGGCAAGATACGTTTGCTACGGAGGCCTCGCGTGGTCCCCCAGCATTTAATTTAAATGCCTTCGGGGGAGAGCGCGGGACCTCTGTAACCGCCGCATGCCCCCCAGAAAATCTCGCGCCCCCCCCCCCCAGTTTGCGCAAACCTGCCTTAAAGGGTTGATTTTTCCAGTACCTTCTAGAAGGAAACAACTGACCAATTACTGAGCTAAGTGAGTTGCCACAAAGAATTGGTTACTTCAAATAAAGTACCATTAAATAAGTTACAACTAGGGTCTGTAAAGGATTTAACCCCCTAACTCCCTGTAGGGACCAGGACTCACTATGAATACTTTTAGCATAACGGAAGGGTGACACACACACACACACACACACACACACACACACACACACACTAAAGCTTGGTATCTGTTTTCACTGCTCTAGTTGTTTTCCATGATCTCTAACTTTTAAACTGCGTGTTTTAGTCTAAAAAATATAGCTACTGTACCAACCTCCCCCCCCCCCCCCCCACTGTGTGACATCACAGGACTCCAAAGAGCCTTCTCTATGATGTAGTCATCTTTGCAATGCGTTGTAGGCCCCACGTGGCAGCCAATGGGTTAATTATTCTGCCTCTGCATTTCCAAATGAAGGCATTGGATCCAGTCCTCCCCCACAAACACTGATAAAGCACAGTGTTTTGTAGAGGCCAAGGCCGAAGGTTTCATCTCAGGGTAAAGACTCATTTCATCAAACCCAACCACATCTTCCACGGAGAGATTCGTTTTGCAACTGCAGCATGTGATACAGTTTCAAGTCCTATAATGGGAGGATAATGGAGCCTCTGGGAGCACACGCATGTGCTGCTGAGAAAGAAAGTGTGTCACTTACATATCCAACCAGCCAACTCTTCTTACACACATGTGGAAGCAAAGTTACATTCTAGGCTTCCACCAAAATAATCATAATACCGTATAGTACATATAATATACACAGTATTATAGTATAGAACATCTAGGAAACAGGATGGAGTCAGGAAGGAATTTATTTTTCCCCTTAATTTATTTATTTATAAAATATTTTACCAGGAAGTAATACATTGAGAGTTACCTCTCGTTTTCAAGTATGTCCTGGGCACAGAGTAAAACAAAATAATACATGGGTTTTTTTGTTTGCCTTCCTCTGGATCAACAAGTAAGTATAGATATAGGATAAAGTATCTGTTGTCTAAATTTAGCATATGTTGCACTTGATTGACGTACGTCTTTTTTCAATCTCATCTACTATGTAACTATGTAATATAGTGTACACAGCAGAGTACAGAGAATATACACAATATTATAGTATAGTACATCTTGTAAACACAATATAGTATACACAGCAGAGTACATAGAATATACACAATATTATAGTATAGTACATCTAGTAAACAATGTGTGTGTGTGTGTGTGTGTGTGTGTGTGTGTGTGTGTGTGTGTGTGCGCGTTGAGGAGGGTGGAGTGAGTGTGTGTGAGTGTGTGTGAGTGTGTGTGCGCGAGTTGAGGAGTGTGTGTGTGTGTGTGCGTTGAGGAGGGTGGAGTGAGTGTGTGTTTTTTTGGCCCGTCACTCCGCCTCAGGCCAATGAGAGGTGTGCGGGGGCGGGCGGCCCAAGGGACCAATGAGATTTCCCCTACGGACATCGGACATCCAGGCAGGCAGGCAGGCATGCATGCATGCATACAGTGCTTTCACTAATATAGTATAAGATGATGCTAGTATAATGCTTTCATTCTTTTCAGTTTCATGTTTATATTTTCAATGGTCCCTTCAGTCAGAATAATAAATCTATTTCTCATTTTTGGGGCCTCTTAAACGTGACATAGCTTAGGGCCTCAGAAGGTCAAAGTCCGACCCTGATCATACGGTTAGCAGCCTGATGAATAGTGCGACATCTCACTCACCGGCGTAAGCTCATCAGTGCAATGCTTGGGCTCATGGAGCGGTTACTGGCTGAAGACAATGACACTGAGTGTGAAGCAGGTGGAGCCTGGGTCAGATCCCAGTCATCGCTCCCTGTGACTTTGAACCAGTCACTTTATCTCCTTGCTCCTCAGGCACCAAAAACATACATGGTACAGTAGATGGTGAAGACTTGTGCCGTCAAAGTTCTATGTATAGCACTACGTAAACAGGCTGAATAAAAGTCATGGTTTATTTTACCCAAATTTTTCTCCCCGGTTGTACCTCTGCACATGTCTCTTAGGTGACATTCACAGCACTGACACTCATGCTCTCCTGCTCAAGCAGGAGCTTTGTTTGTGTCCCTGCATGAGCGGCAGCGAGCGCGCTTGTTAGCCGGGTGGGAGCTGGGTGGGAGGTGGGGTGGGAGGCGGGGCGAGAGGCGGGGCTAGCGCGCCACGTCACGGCGCCGACGTCACGGACTGCCATTGGCTTTTGGCGGTCACGTGACCGGCCCTGCGCTTCCCTCAGCGGGAAAAAATTTAATTGTGCTGTCGGCTGCAATTCCACACGCCTCCGCACGCCTGCGGAAGCGCCATCTAAAGCCGTGCTCAATGGGGATGATGTTTCCCCTCAGCGTGGGTCAGCACAGTCTTTTTGACCATGGCCCTAGCCTTAGAGGGGCTTTATAGTTTATGAACGCTCTTAGTTGAAGGAAGCGAAAACATTCAGAGTGTGAAAGTCCTAAGACCCTGGCCCAATGTTCAATCGATCTAACCTCTCTAGTCTGCCACAGGTGTAAAATTCTCATTACTCCGCCAAGTTCCATCTCTCGAAATCTCCAAAAGAGAGACCTGCAATGGAGTCCATATTATGATATAATGGCAGCATAGGGGAGTTCATACGTCTGTAGTTGTGAGATCTTTAGCTTCACAGCATTCCACATTTTTAGTGAATGAATCACTGTGGAAAGGGGGAAATTTAGGGTTGGTCTCGATTTGTTGGGCAGACAAGGCAGCATGCCCAGGTTATCTTCGCTCGGAAGGAACATGGATTCTATGTCTACCCAGTGCTGACTATTTTGAGATTGATGCCAGTAAACTATCTTATTTATGCTGCCCTATAGTAGGACGTTATCTTTGGTATTGCGAGTACCCCACAACTAGTGAAGCAGGGTGTTTTTAACGCTCTGCTTTTTATTATTGCAGACACATTTTGACATATCTTTTTGTAAGAGCTGGATATCACTACATTTAACTTGTACGGTAGTGGGTGGAACACATACAATATTCTGGGTAGGAGGTTTATTTTGATCGAATTAACTCAACCTATCAAAGAGATTTGATACCTAGACCATTCGTCAAGATCTTTTGTTAATTTTTAAATTATGTCAGGGTGGTTAGCTTCATAAACAGTCCCAGGGAAGCATTTGAGAAAGATAACCAAGTACTGTACATACAGTGAGAGCATAGTGTTTCCACTTAAAATTAAAATTCAGGGAGATAAGTTTCAGGGATGATTTTCCGGTATGGTTAATGCTTCCTACTTGTCATTCTTGTTCTTAAAACCAGACACAGCCTGGAAACAATTCAAAGGGGAAAAAGATTCGGGAGGGATGTCAGCGGATGCAAGACTGTTTGCAAGATATCATCTGTGAGCAGAAAAGCTCATAAATTGTGTCTTTTATTTTGGATTCCCCTAATGTTATCATTTAGTCTAATGTGTGCCGTTAGGGAAAAAAGTAGTGGAGAAAGTGGCCATCCTTGGCAGGTACCATTCTGGATGGATATAGGTTCTGAGGGTATATTTTGGTAAATTCGCTCTAGCTGATGGTTGTTTGTATAGGGCGGAGACCGCTTAAAATCAAATTTCCTAAGTATTGACCAACCATAGTCTACAAAACTCATGTGGATCAGCGCCAATGAAATATATTTTTGTTCGGGGAAAGTGTCCCATTCTGAAATAAAAACCCTGGGATTTTGCTACTGCTAATAAAATGCAAAATGATTTATATTGAAGCAGCAATGTCTAAGAGAGAGGCATTTGAAAATCTAGCTAATAGTACACTGGTGGCTTGCTGTGAAAATCTATCAGCAGGGAGAGGAAAGTGTTACAGTTCAGTGGACAAACACTTTAATCAGAAATTATCTCTGGGAGATAAGGTTGTGTGAGCTGAACCACAGTTCGGGGGCATTTGCAGAGATAGCGTTGCAGATTGTGGTTTCATGGTCACGTTTTGCAGCAGGGAATGATTTATTTTAGGTGAGATTATTAATTTGCCAATGGCGATTATGAAACCACATTCCAATGACATCCTATATTAGAAGATAATGCAGAGAAATAAATGCACAGATGCAGGAAATGTTATAGGAACTGCAAAACACGGGTAGAATCCATACAACTGATGTCGCCCACCCTGCTGAATGGGTAACAATATATGAAGATCAAACTGTTAGTATATAGAAGCAGCCCTGTGGGACATTGTTTTCTTTGTAATGAATATTTCCAATGTTGACCTGACATTATATGCTTAAGAATGTAACATTAGAATGCATACTTTGTGTGAGAAGATGGGAAATGTATATAAATGCAGTTATTTGTCTCCCACACAACTTTTCCCCTGGTGTTCTATTGTTTAAATCTCAAACCATAAACACAAAGTTCTGGAATGTAAAGGATTCAGACTGAAAAAGAGAAATTTGCATATACATTCCGCAGGATTACAGTATGTAAAATACAATTATTTGTGATGTATAAACTTATAATTTTATGAAACAGCACGTGTGTGGCAGGTGAAAGCTACAAAACATTAGTGTTTACCCAGGACAGTCCTAGTTTGCAAAGGCCTGTACAAACAGGTCAAGAGATGATGGCATTTAGCATGAAATCATATCCTTTCAGGCCTCGTCCATAGAAACAGTCCTCTAAATCATTTAAACGGCTTGTAAGTGTAGCCCCTGTTAGTAAGAGCGGCTACTTATCCTTCTCCTACTGGAGTAAGCCCTGGTAAGGGCAGGCGCCAGTAGTAACCATGGGTTTTCCCCCCTCACCAAGTCCTGTCTTGAGTGATAGAGGTAGGCCCCTGACTCTGTAGCAGGCCTGAGACAGAGGGGAGGTTCTGCTGACATCACAAGGGGCAGGGCTGGATCTATTTAGTGGGCTGTCCTGTGTGTGTGTGGGAGTCAGTTCTGGAAGGTGTTGAGTTTGAGAATTCTGCCTGTGAGGAGGAGAGGCTGTCTGTCTGTGGAGTTAGAGTGTCTGGCTGGTGTGTCAGAATCTGGAGAGGAGAGTGGCAGTCCTGTATGGTGACAGGAGAAGCCATGCTGAGAGTGCTTGGAAGAGATACTCAGAGCCCCTTTGAGTAGAGCGGACAGCACTATAGAGGTGGACCAATGCCCCTCACCCTGTTCAGGGGGTGAGGGGAAAGACATCTAGCCTCACCCATAGGGCCTACCCTGGGTGTGGAGGCAGGGGTATTGAGGCCCCATCCAGACCATCCTGCCGGGATACAGTTTGGAGGAAAAGGAGGGAGGAAGAGACCTTGTTCATATGTGGAAGTACTGCTGCTAATGAACTGCTGCTGTGTATGAGCTAAGAGACAATAAAGACATTGCTGTTTTACACAAAGAGACTGCGTGAGAGCTGGATCATTCGCCCTGGGACCAGGGTGTTCTCTATAAGGGTCCTATCCCACATCCCTGGGACTTATGGAGATGGAGGCGCTGCACCGTTGCTAAAGAAGATGAAGGCAAATACCCCAGAAGCCTGGTCCTGTTGTCCCCAATACCAACGCGGGAGACTCAGGCCCTCCTGTTACAAGCAGGTACGCACCACCCAATTACATGTAGCCAGCCCTCAATACACCTTAGAGGCACGATCTGTGTCTGGGGGGTGGGGAGGGGGAACATGGGCTACATAAGCAACCACATGCTGGATTTTCTGCCTGCTAACT
This sequence comes from Ascaphus truei, assembly GCA_036426205.1. Taxonomy (NCBI): domain Eukaryota; kingdom Metazoa; phylum Chordata; class Amphibia; order Anura; family Ascaphidae; genus Ascaphus; species Ascaphus truei. Next base: position 9,687,215 of record CM071568.1, read on the forward strand.
CACTCCTTGATACAATGCTGTCTGGATTCCATCCTAACCACTGCACCGAGACTGGCTTTGTGAATGTACAGGTAGCCAGGTGACTTCTAAATAGAGAAATCCAAGAAGCACTTCTTATTTTACTCATTCTGCAAGACCTCCCTGCTGCCTTTAACACGGTTGATTGTTCACTCCTCTTCCACACTTTGCAATCTTAGGGCCGTTCTATAGTGGCGGGCGCGTGCTACGCCGTGCGCGCACACAGCAGATATAGATGGCTGAGGTCAGCCAGCCCTTCTATATAAGGGCCGCGCGTGCATGGCAGGGAGCGGGGAGCCGACAGACAGCGGCGAAGACGGGGGAAATCATCTTTTCGCGCCGCTGCCGGTGCTCAAATACGTGACCTTTGCCTGTATGTGCATACAATTATATACATATATATATATTATCTTTTAGTGTTTTCAGTGAAACTTGACCTTTAGCTCCCTAGTAAATTAGCTCTAGGTGTGAATTTACATATGTACAGTTAGATTATTATACAAACCACTCTTTTCAGATCATGTGTTAAATTGTAACACGGTTGGTTTGCTCTTCTTTTTAAGTAACTTGTTTTGGTCATTACATATTTGTTAATAAAGTTTTGTTATTTTTTCATGTTGGTTGCCACATGCACACGATGGACCTTGTCCTGATGCGCGTGCGACTCGGCACGTCACGTTGTTCTCCTGCTCTGGGCTCCATGTATTCAATGTCCGGATGCATATGCATGGGGTAGCTATTGCGCGAGCGCGTTCTCCCCAGGGCTGCACCAATCATTTAGCCTGCATGGAGCAGGGCGCATCATCATGACGTCTATCACGTCTGGTTCGTGCGTGGGCACGTATGCGCCGTGGTTGCTCCCCCGCTCTATGGGCACCTTCCATTGACACTATAGCAAGCATGCCAGTAGTTGAGCTTCGCGCAAGCACGAACCACTTAGGCTTTTGCTTGCTATTACTCCGGATTGGGTGTTTTGGGGCGGGGCTTGCGTCCTCAGCACGTGTGCACACACGCATCATCAGGACGCACCAGATGTGAATATGCACGTTTCAAGGGGTGGATTCCAGCTATGTTTTTTAATTGGTAAGTTACCTTATCATTGATCTATAAATATGCTAATGATGATGAGATATGTATACAAGAAGCCCCCATTAATACGGCGGGTTCCGTTCTGAGGACCCACCATAAAGCGAAAAGCACCGGAAAGTGTAACCGGCGATTTTTGTTAGGTGCGCATGCGCAGACCGGCAATGCGCCATTCTGCGCATGCGCGACAGAAGGAAACCTCTCCAATCCATGCATGCGCGACCCATGGCCGGCCCGTTCTGCGCATGCGCAACCCCTGGATGGCCCGCTCTGCGCATGCGCAGACATGGCGGTGACATGGCGGATCGCCGAAAAGCGGGCCCTGCTGTACCTGTCTGTGAGTAGGTCTTACTGGCTATGCATTTCTTTAACCCCGGCTGTGCTGAAAAACTGTGTAATACGGCAGGCATAAGCTTATAGGGTTCCATGTTAAAATGGACATGACGAAAAAAGGTGACATTGTGTGCTCATTTGTTTGTATTTTCCCAGAATCCCTGGCTTTAGAGAAAGCATTCTATGCTGGGAGATGATGGTGAAAAGCAGAGTTGCAGACATGTGAATGTGCTCACAAGGGGTATTTTTATTTACTGTACACGGTACGGAGGACGGTTTTTGTCACTTTATTACTCACTGTACCTTATATAATGTGTGGGTGAAAAAAGTTACATTTCAGGAGAGAAAACTGCAACATTTTTATTATGTAAATTTTCTGTTCTTGTAACTTTCTATACAGTATAATCTAATTATTTCTGCATTTTGAAAGGAAAAAAAAAACAATAAATAAATCATTGTCACAATGATATCCTTCTGAAGTGTAAGATTCGATTTTATCTTGAAAGTTTATTGATTAGCTGATTTTGTGTTTTATTCTCTCTCTTTCTGTCCAATCTATTTCAGAAATGTCAATTCAATAAACATTCATGTAATGTATTTCTGTGACATCATTTAGCACCCCTGAAAGGAAAACCCCCAACAGCTCACAGAAACAAGGGAATGTGAGCGTTAGTAACACATGAGTGAGCTGGGACGTTAAATAAGCAGAACTTTGATTGTGATCATTATTTATTGAAAAGCCTGTCGGAGCGTTTCTCTGAGGCTGTACTTGCACGGTCAGCGGGATTTACACTGCGCCCTCAGCACAAATTAGCATTGGGGATATGGACTGCAAGCTTTTCGGGCACCTCTTCCAAACAGGCAGGCTTAGCTAGGGAATTATAGTACAAGAAGTTCAACAAACAAAAGCAGACAAACGGAAAGAAAATCCCTTCCCCAGAGACTGTGTGTGTGTGTGTGTGTGTGTGTATGTGTGTATGTGTGTATGCATATAAGTGGTCTAGGACGTTTGGCCGTGACCAAAACGCCTCCAGCGCTCCGCCGCAAATGCATGTCACCGCCGGGACAAGTCACCAGATGGGCACCTGGCCGCAGGGTACCTCGCCGCTTGATGTGTCACTGCAAAAAATGTCTGCTGCACCCGACCGCCGGCTCAGACAGAAAAATGTCCGCCCCACCCGACCGCTCTGACAGGAAAATGTCCGCTGTACCTGACCGCCTGCTCCGACAGAAAAATGTCCGCTGTACCTGACCGCCCGCTCCGACAGAAAAATGTCCGCCCCACCCGACCGCCCGCTCTGACAGAAAAATGTCCGCTGTACTTGACCACCCGCTCCGACAGAAAAATGTCCGCCCCACCCGACCGCCCGCTCTGACAGAAAAATGTCCGCTGTAGCTGACCGCCCGCTCCGACAGAAAAATGTCCGCTGTACCCGACCGCCCGCTCCGACAGAAAAATGTCCGCTGTACCTGACCGCCCGCTCCGACAGAAAAATGTCCGCTGTACCTGACCGCCCATTCTGAAAGAAAAATGTCCACTGTACCCGACCGCCCGCTCTGGCAGAAAAATGTCCGCAGCACCTGACCGCCCGCTCCGACAGAAAAATGTCCGCTGTACCTGTGGTTGGCACCCTGCTAGGTCCCCCCACCCCTCTAGTTTGCCAGCTGAGGGTGCACGGGCCACAATAAAGTCTCAGGTTCTCATTGTCACGGGAGACCAAGTCTTCTCATCACAGTAATACCGGGATTCTGGATTGAGCACAACAAGGCGGGCAAAATAAATTGTAATTTATTTCCTTTTAAAACAAACACACAATTCAGGGTCACAAAGGTTATGGGTCCTATCTCTAACATACCCAGCCAATCCTCCCGTGGGAATAACTTTTCCCGCCTATCCCAGACTTGCCAGTAGCTTACAAAATGGGCAGAAGTTGCTTCCCGGTTTGCTAAGAGCATGCGCTAACGTGGCACCTAAGCTGCTTAGCATACCAGGCCCAACTCCTTACCTGGCGACAGTAAGTCTGGGGTTTGTCTACCAGGTGTTGATAGCCCATACTTCGCACCGATATCTGGTACTTTGCAATAATCCGGCCGCCCTAACACCTAGGGTCTCTGAGGCTTTTCAACTCCGGACTTCCCTAGACACTGGGGCACCAACTCAGCAGGGTGCCCATTGAAGAATACAGTTTGCACAGTTCACATACATTCACAGAACTGCAGCTAGTTTCTGAGCTGCAAAACAGGGATATTACAGATGTTGTATAGGGGAAACATGGCATTGTGGTGACCAACAATTAACCCCTTCACCCCCAACAAGACTTAGGGGTAACCAGCCAGGTATAATACCTTGATTGTTGGCCTGGTTAACCTGGTGCTGGCTTCACCGCCACACTCATCCCACCTCTCAACCACGTAAGAGGATCAAGTGTGTGCCACTACCCACCCTACCACTGCCACAGGTAGGATAACCTGATCTTAGCCAAAAGGCTGAGAAGGGACAGACAGCTGTTAAACCTTTTGTGTCTCAGTGTGAGGATAGTTATATTCGCGATCCGAGTTGAAGCTGGGATAGGTTTCAACTACACATTATATAAGTTATGGTGGTTAAAAAAAAAGTGACAAAAAGACCTCCACTGTACAGTAAATAAAAAATATCACTTGTGATTACATTCACGTCTAGACAGGTCTGCAACCCCGCTTCTCACCATTATCCCTTAGCATACAATCCTTCCACTGCAGCCAGGGATTCTGGGAAATTACATGCGATTTTTTTCATGTAACACTTAAAAGTTCTTTCTATTTGATACTTGTAGGACTATCAATGTAGCACAGAAAAGGCAATAAAAAAGTAAGCCATTTGTGAAATGTAACTTTACTTGACTTTAATGAATAGACCCCTTAAAGTTGAAGAACTGACTTTGTGAGCGGTATCTGGCAATATCGATCGATAAAATCTCTCTCTATCGTCTCTTTACCACTGCACCACAGTTGCCAAAAGCATGGTTTTCCAATGCTACTTTGAGTAGGGAGTGGCTGATTTGATTGCAGAGACAAAAATCAAACATTGCTTTAACCCTTGCATTGGACTATTGGGCATATGTATCCAGGCAAAATTGGTGTCGGTTTTTTGGCAAAGCATTGCACCATATGTATCCAAACAAAAATCACAATGGAAATGTTTTCTTTGGTACATCTGGAGCAATGATTTTGCCCCAGAATTGACACACTTTTTCCTTGTTACATATGCCCATTTATCTAAATTTCAACCTAATGAGCAAATCTCATTACAGGCAATTGTACAGGCATACCCCGCACTAACGTACGCAATGGGTCCAGAGCATGTATGTAAAGTGAAAATGTACTTAAAGTGAAGCACTACCTTTATTCCACTTATCGATGCTTGTGTACAGGTAGGGAGCCGGTATTGCTGTTCAGGACGTGCTGACAGGTGCATACGTGAGCTGCCATTTGCCTATTGGGCAACGGGAATCAGCGCGTCACTACTACGGCAGCCTGTAGGGCAGAATAAGTGTCCAAACGCGAGAAGCGAGCGTACGGACACAGGGGTATGGTGCTATTGAAAATATGTCCTTACTCGCGAGTGTACTTAAAGTGAGTGTCCTTAAACCGGGGTGTGCCTGTATATAGATGGTGTTAATTCATAAAGATCAGTGTAACAATTAGAGACGAGCGAAACTGTTAGAATCTGTTTCCCGGAATCTCCCACGCTTTCCATTCAAAATCCATTGCGCAGTACGAAATCCGTCAGCGGATTGTTCCAGTTTCAATCCGTGCGGATTAATTTAAATAAAACGCCATTCGATGCAATCTGTTGACGGATTTGTAGAATCCAGTCTGCTGATTCAGCTTCTTGTTGGAGGATTTTTAAGAATCCCTCAACGGATTGTGGTATCCACGGATTGTATTCTAAAATCCCTCAACGGATTGTGGTATCCACGGATTGTATTCTAAAATCCCTCAACGGATTGTGGTAACCACGGATTGTATTCTAAAATCCCTCAACGGATTGTGGTATCCACGGATTGTATTCTAAAATCCCTCAACGGATTGCGGTAACCACGGATTGTATTCTAAAATCCTCAGACGGATTGTGGTAACCACGGATTGTATTCTAAAATCCCTCAACGGATTGCGGTAACCACGGATTGTATTCTAAAATCCTCAGACGGATTGTGGTAACCACGGATTATATTCTAAAATCCCTCAACGGATTGTGGTATCCACGGATTGTATTCTCGCTGCGCAATCAGGTGTGTCTGTCATCTGTTATTTCAGACGGTGTGTTAATCCACATTAAGGACATCTTCCCATCTGGAACATCTTTATCAAAGCCCATCATCCATCTTAAAGACCAGAGACTGCCTTTAGGATCACGGTATCTTGTTATTTATTAGCGCTGGGGACTTTATAATTTGTGTGTGCATTGTTTGTTATCAGATTTGGAATTATCTGTTATTTATTGTTCCCTAGCTGCTTGTTCAATATCACTATATTAGGTATCACTTTAAGATGTATTCAAAATTTCACTAGTATAGAATATTTGTCTTGCACTATCATTTAGTTTTTAGTGTAGGTTAGCGCTTTTGGAGGGGTTAATTCTTTTTGTTTTGCCCTAACAATACCAGTAAATGAAAACAAAATTCTAAGGGGTAGATGTAAGGATTCTGCTCGATCCGTGCCGGGTTTTACTGCGGTCCGGGTTTTCCAAGTCGCCTGCCCTCTCTGCTCACTGTGGCCATGTTGGGTTTTGGCAGCCTGCTATATAAGGCTGCAGTGCCTAATGGGAGTCACCGAGGAAGGTTCTACATTTGCAGTCCTTGTTGTCTGCGCTGTCACACCTTTACCCTTTTGTCTATCTGGATTCCCCTGTTGCTGACCCCGCACCATGACCCCAACATCGCTGCTTTCTGCCTGCCCTGACCTCTCTGCCTGTCTACTGGACTTTGCACCACTGCCGCCAGCCCTGACCTCCTGCCTGCTCACCGACTACGAATACTCTAACAGGACTCTGTCCCTGGGCTCCGGACGGTTAATTTGCATCCCTACCTCAGCCCTATCCGCTTCCTGATTGGAGATGAGCACTGTCAGAGTAGATACTCAAAGCTCCGTTAGATCTGGGCTATTATTAATGATTACTGTAACTAACGTCCATTAGTTTCCTTGAGTTTAACGTGTGGCCACAAAGCTACTTCATAGAAAACTAACATCCATTAGGCCTCTCATTTGCATATGGCTACCACGGCGTTGCTAAAGTCGGGGTAAGACAGTTCCCAGTGCCAACTGGCTGTAACGCTAAGCCATATGCTAAGGAAGATGCCAGGTATATATTGGTGGGAGGGGTAAGCCCTTCATTACCTTAGCAGTTAGTATAGCAATGCTTTACTAGACACTAAGGTAGCCGAGGGGGGAAGTAGTGTCTTTTACTATTTACAATTGAAAAATATATATATATAGCTTACTGTTGATTGCCAATGTGGTTCTCTAGGCTCCCATTGAGACAAAATACAGGAAGCCAAAGTCGATAACTTCAGAACCCTGGACAAGGCTAAATCATTTTCTTCAATACCCCTGATGTAGTGATTCGCGTCACGAAACGTGTAAGTTGATCTTTTTGATTACTGGGATCATTGGCTAAGCTGATCTGTAGTTACTTCCCCTATTTTGAGCACTATTTGGAAAGGGGAGCGCTCGGACATTCTGCCGTGAGTGTGGGCAGCTGCGAGGACTTCTAGTGTCGGCGCGTCTGCCAGTGACGTTACCCAAGTGCGACGAGACCAGCGGGTCTGCGATCGGAGCGGAGGTGAGTGTGGCGGCAAAGCCTTGCAGAGCATGCCACGGAGTCTCTATAACAGCCTGACACGGAGGGTGCACAAAGTTGTTCACAACGCTGGTTTACCATCTGCCCTGTCGTGAGTAGGAGTCCAATTTTACATCTACTGAAGGGCGCCGCCATGTTGGTGTATGCGCGCACACGCGCGGTGAGTTGCGCATGCGCGGAAGTGGCAAGGAGCTGCCCGAGTGCTGAGAGGTTGCGCATGAGCAGGGCAACTCCGCGGCGGCCATTTCAGGGGGCGCACGAGTGCAAGCTGCAGAGCGGCAGCCATTAGAGGGAGAGCATGAGGCTCCCTATGTTAAAGGCTGCAGATAGAACTACAAGCCCCATGATGCTCAGGGGCAGTGACACCACCTGACACCAGGGAGCCAGTAGGGCTGCAGAATTCTGCTGGAATAGCAGGAAAGACTACTGCATGCTGGAACAGGAAGCAGTCAGTAAAGACCAGGAGCCTGAAGCTGCAGGTTAGATCCAAGGAGCAGTGCTCCAGGGATTAGGCCAGAAGTAAATCCCCAGGGCCCAGTTAGTTCCCTGAGTCACTGTAGAGAAGTAACTGTATTGTGTAGGGAACTGCCTTAAGACAGGGACTCCTTCACTGTACTCCTAGTGAGAAAGATGTTGCAGGACAGTGCCTGACTGTCAGTACAGCGTGTAGCTGGAAGAGACTCTGACTTCATAACAGAGACTGTTTGCAAAGGGATAATCCGGCTGGTAATCCCTCCCCTGTGGAGTCAGCGTGTGCATTCATTTCTGCAGACAGCAGTGCAGCGCGGCGTGGGATCACGTTGCGGTATTGCAGAGTCATCAAGGATTCTCCTGGTTAGGACCATAACCAGGAAGGTATTATATTAAAGTGCACCAACGAGCCCCAACACAGGGAAGCGCTGTCCCTCACACACACTCTAAAATATAGCTGGTGGACACTAAGAGGTTAAGTGCCCTGGCACCGGGGTACATAAGAGACTTAAGTGTTACAGGACTGATTCTAAGCACACATTCAGCTCTATATGTGATATGATATAAATGCTGTGTTTGCAGAGAAATGTTATGTTGGTTATGTGTTGAGAATAATTATAATGCTGATCAGTAAATGCTGTTTATCCAATCCCGTGTGGTATTGTATATGTGGGTTCTGGTGAGGGCACACTCCCACCCCGTTGGGATCCCTCATCAGTGGAGGCACTGCACCAAGTGTAAGTACACCCCAGGCTCCCAGTGGCGGAGGCTCAGGGCTCAGGTTAGCCTCACAGGTGAATGCAGTACCAGTAGTGCCGTACCCCAGGGGTACACCCGGTATGAGTATATAGCCCTATGAGACCATTATCAGCCCAAAACAAAACATTGAAACCATGGGCATTTTCAGCCGATAGCGGCCCAAATGGCGCTTCGTTCTGTATTGAATACCCCCAAACTGGTAAAGAGTAAGAATCGATACCTCCTAGTATCATTACACTGCATTCTCTGTGGCCATTGCAGTTATTTAGGGAATTTCTTAGGGTTTTTAGTGCTCTTTGCTTTAAATGATAAGATATTTATTTTCCAGAAGAGGGTCCCCAAAAATGCTACTTCAAAAGACGACTCAAATGTAAAACCAAAGTGTGACATAAAATCCCTGTAACCGCGATCTAAGCCCTGTATCCTCCACTTCTCGTGCCTGATTAACTTGTGCAACGTGTGACTACTTCAAGCACATGTTCTTCATACACAAGTGTCAATTTTGGACTGCACGATGTCTCTTTTTTTCTCTTTTACCCTGAGGGAATATCTACATTTATCTGCAAAAGAAAGGAGCTGATGAGCCAGTGCTTGGAGGAGGCTATATCCTTTCCACCTTCCTGTAAGTGGGCTGACATATGAGCCAAGACTCCAGTTATACGCCCCTCCTTTATTACAACAGTGGACACTATATATTCTCTTTTCTTTTTTGGGTGATCCTGCTCCTTCTGGATTTTTGTGGAGTGACAAAATCCTTTGAGTCGTTGCTTTGCATCTCAGAGGAAAATTAATTTGAGAAGCTGTACTCCAAAGCAAAAGGGTTTTTTTTTTTTAAAGAAAGCCTTCAGGAAATAGGCAGATCTATGCTGTAAACTTAAAGCATATTCAATAAAAAATATTAACCAGCTATAGCCAAGAAATTCTCATTTCCACTGTTTCGTGTATCTTAAACTCACCAGGAGGTCACCGTTTCCGATTAGTTTTTTTTATTCTCATTAGTAGGAAATGGATTTGTAATCAGTTCAGCTCTTATCCACTTAGCCACGTCCCAGGAGTACACTGCAGCTGAGCTCTGATGGGCTTGAAGAGAAAGTTCCTATTAATCGTGTTTGCTTCTGACATTCTTGCCTGGCATGGGCACACAGGGCTGCAGACAGAGTTCCCGGGGTCCAGGACTAGAGTTACGACCGGGGCCAACCTCTCCCCACCCCCTCGTGTCGGCAGTTTTGCGAGACCCCTCATTTCACATCTCACGAGCCCCCTCTATTTCCCCCCTCTCTTCCTCACTCCCTCACCACTTCTCTCCTCATTACCCCTCCCCTCCATCAATTACCCCACTCTCACTCAAAAAAAACCAAATACATATTAAAAAAATGAAAAAACACCAAATAAATACAAACTTACCTACCTGGGGGATGGTCTCAGGCCTCTGCTGCCCCGGCTCTCTCTTAACATGTTTGCCCGGCTGGCGGTCTTCTCGTTGTCGCAGGGCCCAGCTCTCCCCAGCTGTGGGCCTACCTAACTGACGAGCTTCTGACGTCAGCGCTCACCGGAACTCTCTCTCTCTTGCCGGTGCGCACCGGAAGCTGAGCCCAGCTTGCTTCCGGTGTGCACCGACCTCAGAGGCTCGGCAAGGGACAGTCAGTGAGGGAGGCCCAAAGCTGGGTGAGAGTCACGCCCTGCGCCAACTAGAGGACCGGCAGCCAGGCTCCCTGCAGCCACCCTGTCGGCAGCCCTGTGGGCACATAGAAATACAATACGCAATGTAGGAGTGAGAGACAGATCCCATTCACAGACAGTAATGGGCTGAAATTAGCAAGACTGAGTTTTTATAAACTGTACGGGTCCAGGGGGTTGCCTCCGCCACGCCGCGATTCCCGCTTACCTTCTCCTGCGGTCACCGCAGTTCCAGCGCACCATCAGTCCCCGGCTCCCAAAAGGAATAAAAAAAAAAAAAAAAACGCAGCTTGGACTGAATGAATGAAACATTAACCGGAGCGACACCACATAATGTGTTTTCCGAAAGCAGCCCATTTACTATCGTAAAAACATTGACTTCTCCTTGCCCTCCTGGTATTGTAATAGTTAAACGCAGTATCTGTTTTTTTTTATAAACATGGAGAAGCTGACTAGCATTGTGTGGCGATTTGTAATCTCTCTAGAACGATTGTCTCTCATGGAATATATTCGGAGTAATTTTATAATAGGAAACTTATGTTTGGATGAGTGGGTTTTGTTATGTCAGTGTAATTGCTACGTTTGTTATTGACAAAAGTACTGAGAATGGGATCTTGCCTTGGAATTTCTGATCTTCCAACGTTAAAAGTTATTTCTTCAAAGAAGCTAAAACAGCACCCTTGTGATATCCTCTTCACAGTGGCGATTTTTTTTTTAAATGGCGCCCATCGGCACTTTCCTATTGCCGCCCTCCTCTTTGACCGCTGCGCCGTCCCGTTTCCATGGCAATGTGACGCCATGTGACATCACGTTGCCGGCCGCGCATGCGCAGGCGCCAAGTGGCGATCGTGCATGCCGCTTCCAAATTCTGCCGCCCAAAATGTTGCCGCCTTAGGCCCGGGCCTAATGGGAAATCCGTCACGACCTCTTCATAACCACCAGACTCATTCGTTTCCATCGTACATCCTCAGAACACCAGCCCTCTTACCCACTGATTTTCTTTTGGCCGCCTTCCATTTCTACATCTAACAGCTCCTTGGAACTATTGTGTATGTACTATGGCCTTATGGGGTTAACTGCGTGGCCACAGAGCAGTATAACACCCCCTCCCCATCACATAGTGGTGGTGTGACTAGGCAGAATCATAGCTCTGCCCTGTGATAGTGATGTAATGACTGGAATATATATATATCCAGTCATAATCACTATCACAGGGCAGAGCTATATCTATCTATATCTATATCATATCTATATCTATAATATATTATTATATTATATATATATATATATATATAAGAGGCTTCTAGGAGGTCCCAGGAGGAGTTGTAGAGGAGGGATCTCACTGTGAATAGTGTATATAGGTTTAATATGTGGATATGTCTAGTATATGGTAAAGATTCCCTTTATTGTTTTCTAGTTGGGGGCAGTGCCCTGTGTACACAGCGTTCCCAGGAATGGCTCCACACTACACTAAAGATTCCCAGAGACGCAGCCTATGAGTTCTACTACTTTAAGGCAGCTCTCCTGCAACCAGGGCACTTCTGTAGCCATTAGTGCCAAAGGTTGGTTTGTGACGGCTGCTTTTCACACCTTGGTCCATTACATGATATTATTATGCATTTTCTTACCAATGTCGGCCGGTATACTGTATACTGCACTGAGTGGGATCCACGCCCTCAACTCTTTGTGTACCGGAGGGGCGATCACGAGATCGCAGCGTCACTGATGAAGGAAAGGCAGAGGTAGAGTCCTATTCTTCTGTTTCCCTGCCGGCCAGATTGCGTTCAACACTCCAGAGGAACGCAAAACGCGTTGTCCCATAGAAACAAGCAAATAGCATATGGGCATAGTGACTACATCATGGAACCCAGGGAGTGCCAGACCCCATGACGTGGGAGCTACATCATTGGGGTACTCGCAAGGGGTTAAGCAGGCAAGAGGAAATGAAATACATCAGTCTAGATCAGCACAGCACACGACAGCAATCTACACATATACAATAAAATGAATATTTATAAGTACTATATGCATTTCAGAAAGACAGGTGTCAAAGTAAGGTATATTACAGTGGGGCTGTTATTATTAAAGGACTTCACTTACCATCAAATTATTTTAAGCATATCCTTTAAAAATGATTGTAACAGGGACTTATCCCTGTTGAAGAAACTATCTCTAAAATCCAGCAGGGATCAGGTTAAGTGAAGCAGGCGATTAACCAGACTCCACCTGGCCAATTAAGTCTGTAAGAAAAGCTTCCTGATGGAAACAGGAGTGAGATTTCCTTAGCTCACATTTGGGCTGACAGAAGGAGAGCAGAGAAGCCTGCACACAGACACTGTCTTGAGCACAAAGGTGTGCTGAGATCAAGACACCCAGATACCTATATTTCCTGGACACAGAGGACCCAGGAACCTGCCAGAGACTGACATGGTGGGCCACCTGCTTAAGGTACCACCTGAGACTTTGGGGTGATAGGCTGGTAATGGGAATATCCCCCCCGTCCTGCAGATAGGGTCTGGGGAAGTAAGTTAGCCCTTACAAAGGGATAGGGGTTTGCTATTTTTTAATGCTTTGCCTGGATAAAGGAACAGGCTCAATAAAGCCAAGCTATAATTTCACCCTAAAACAGTCTCCATTTGCATACCTCTGCACACATCTCTTACAATGATAATATCGCTTTAGCTGCCAGAGATTCCTGCCGCTAAAGGGTTAAGTAAACTGAATATCTTTATGTTGCCAAGTATGGACACGCAGTATAATTCCACCAAGACCTCCTGTCTCTAGCACAATAGGAAATGATTTTCCTATTTCTGCATAGCTTGTGACTTCTCTCTTGCCCCATTAGATTTGGAAATCTGCCTTTCTCTCCGCAAGTTCTAATTGCAGAAGCAGGATATTAAACACAAGACAAAAAAAAACCTGTTAAATAAAGCTCCATCAGCATATTTTCCTCTGGTAACACTGCACGGCCTGTAATTAAAATATCAGTGATCAGCCTCTTTTAACACATGGTTACCATTGGTTAAAATCAAGTGGATCTACAAATTGATAAAACAATAAATCTCTTCTGCTTTTTCTTTGACAAACAAAATAGAGCAGGGAGGATGCAATGACATAGCAATGCTTTGTTATAATTTACTAGTACAACAAATAAACAAGAACCATTAGATTCTTATAGAGGTATCAGTAATGCTTAGTACACCACACAATCCGTAGCGCCTCAATACATTACGGTAAGGGTGCTTAATTCCAGTCCTCAAGCCTCCCCCCCCCCCCCCCCCAGTAGGTCCGATTTTCAGAATATCCCTGCTTCAGCACAGTGACAATACATGTAAGGTGCTGTGCAGTTGTGTGCCAATGTCTCTTAGAGTCCCCACGACCCCATGTTATAAGAGGCCCGTGTGTTGGTGTCGGACAATGTTGGAGCTCTTATAATCAGTGTTATACTGTAGCAGGCCTGTCTCTTCGCTAAGACTTGTCAATAATGAGGATCCCTTCTCTGTTTACTCACAACTCCCTTAGTCTGGTATGTTGCTGATCTACTTTTCCTCCACTTGTGGAGCCTGTCTGTTACCTAGCCACCCAGCTCCACAGAGTTGTCCTCCTCAGGAACAAAGAAGAAAAGGGGGAGCACAGTACACTGAATGACAGTTTAACAACTCTGGGATATAGGTCCCCAAGTTAGTGGATGGACTCTACCATCAGCCCATCCACTAACTTGGGACCTATATCCCAGAGTTGTTAAACTGTCCATTCAGTGTATCTGTGCTCCCCCTTTTCTTCTTTGTTTCTATATTTCCTAAGGATCCTGGATAGATCCTTCATGGGGTTAGAGTCATAGACGGAGACCGAAAAACAGATCAGAACCATAAGGTTGTGTTGTTTTATTAAGAATAAGCAAGTTTTTCTTATTCACCAAACTGTGGGGTAGCGCCCGGACTTTTATCTTTATAATTGTCCTCCTCAGGGCCTGGTTATCAGGTCACTGAAACTCTCTGAGACAGGGTCTGCTCTGTTGAGGACCGTAATGGATCAGCTTTGCCCAACTCATGCTCCCCTCTCTTAACTCCACCTTTCCTCCTTGCATTCCTTGGGTACACCGGCCTCTTATCTGTCACACTGATTGGCTGTAATGCAGCTCTCTTCCCTTCCCTGCCATGCTTAAATTCCCTGCCTCTCTTCCCTTCCATGCCTCCCTGCCATTCGGCGAACCCCAAACACCACACCCCGCCGTGCGGCGAAACCCCCTGCCATGCGGAGGGACCCCTGTCGTGTTGAGGCCCCTGCTGCCATGCGGCGACCCCCCCCTGCCTTTAGAGGCCCTCCTGTCGTGTGGAGGCCCCCGCTTCCATGTGCGGCCCCCCCCCCCCCGTGCCTTGCAGAGGCCCTCCTGCCGTGCGGAGGGCCTGCTGCTTTGCGAAGGCCCCCCCATGCATTGCGGAGGCCCCGCTGCCTTGAGATGACCCCTCTGCCTTGTGGAGGCACCCCCTGTCGTGCGGAGCTCCCCCTGCCATGCGGGTGAGTGTGTGTGTGTGAGTGACAGTGTGAGAGTGACAGTGGGTGAGTGTGTGAGACAGTGACTGTGTGTCTGAGTGACTGTGTGTGACTGTGTGTGTGTAACTGTGTGTGTGTGTGACTGTGTGTGTGTGTGTGACTGAGTGACTGAGTGACTGTGTGTGTGACTGAGTGACTGTGTGTGTGTGTGACTGAGTGACTGTGTGTGTGTGTGTGTGTGTGTGTGTGTCACTGAGTTACTGTGTGTGTGTGTGTCACTGAGTGACTGTGTGTGTGTGTGTCACTGAGTGACTGTGTGTGTGTGTCACTGAGTGATTGTGTGTGTCACGGAGTGAGTGTGTGTCACTGTGTGTGACTGTGTGAGTGTGTGAGAGCGTGACTGTGTGAGACTGTTCTGTACTGTACAGACACACACCCACAGTCACCGTCACCTGCCCACCCACAGTCACCGTCACCTGCTCACCCACAGTCACCATCACCTGCCCATCCACAGCCACGTCACCTTCTCAGTCAGTCACCATCACCCAGTCATCCACCTCCTGACCCTCCCTCTCTCTGTCACTCTCTGCCACTCTCTCTCTCTCTCTCTCTCTCTCTGCCACTCTCTCTCTCGGTCACCCTCTCTCTCTCTGTCACTCTCTATCTCTCTGTGTCACCCTCTCTCTGTGTCACCCTCTCTCTGTGTCACCCTCTCTCTCTCTCTCTCTCACCCTCTCTCTCACTTGTCATCTCTCTGTCTCTTGTACCCTCTCGGCTCTGTCCTCTCGGTACCCTCTCTGTCTCTCTCTGTCACCCTCTCTGTCTCTCTCTGTCACCCTCTCTGTCTCTCTCTGTCACCCTCTCTGTCTCTCTCTCTCACCCTCTCTGTCTCTCTCTCACCCTCTTTGTGTCTCTCTCTCACCCACACTCTCTCTGTCTCTCTCTCTCACCCACACTCTCTCTGTCTCTCTCTCTCACCCATACTCTCTCTGTCTCTCTCTCTCACCCACACTTTCTCTGTCTCTCTCTCTCACCCACACTCTCTCTGTCTCACACTCTGGATCTGGATATCTTATTTACCCTATATATATCTTAACTGTCCTATACTACACCGAAATAAATAACCTATACTGCTTTCTTCCAGATCTGACTCAAGCTTCACACGGGAGGCATCGGAACCCCCCCTAACCCAGAAGACAGGTAGGGAACGCCTCCCCTCCAACATATAACATTGCGGGAATGAGGTACCTGGACATTGAGGGACTGCGGATCAGGTAAGATCCCAGGCGGGATTGCTGCTTTAGATATTGGAAAGTGGGGGCATCCAGACACTGGTTAAGGGGTTCAGGAAACAAGTCATTCATATCTGGCTTTTTTCCCCCCTAGATCCGACATTTATACACACACACACACACACACACCTAACAAGGACTAATTGCAGTATAATGTAATAAAATAAATAAACTTATGTCAAAAACGAATGTTCTTACTAGGAATTAATTTTATTTATTTATTTTTTAGGGCTAGGGGCGGGGCTAAGTGGCGAGTAGATTTTTTGGTTCGGCGAGTAGATTTTTGGGTGATTTGTCGACCAATGTATATATATATATATATATGAGATGTGGTGGGTTCTGGGGTTAGAGATTTCTGGGATTGTGTGTTTATTAATTGTAAACCTTTAGAAAGGCAGATTTTAATAAACTGAGGTCTAATCTAGTAGTAATACAATGGGATGATGTTTTTGCAGGGAAAAACGTAGAAGATAAATGGGCAGTCTTTAAAACATTGTTGGAAAAGCACACTGATCAGTGTATACCCTTGGGTAATAAATATAAAAGAAATAAGTCAAAACCAATGTGGCTAAATAAACAGGTAGGGGAGGAAATGGACAAGAAGAGGCAGACGTTTAGATTCTTTAAGTCAGAAGGGACGGAGACATCGTATCAGAATTAAAAGGAATGTAACAAAAATTGCAAAAGGGCAAATCAAATTAGCAAAAATGGATAATGCAAAAAGGATTGCAATAGAAAGTAAGATCAACCCTAAAAAAAACTCTTTAAGTACCTTAATAACAATAAAATTAGAAAAGAAAATGAGCAGTCAAATTATTGGAGATAAGGAAAAAGCAGAGGTATTAAACAAACTATTTGCCTCTGTATTTACCAGGGAAGAATCAAGTTCAATAGTAGTGCCGCAGGAGGAAGCCACAACCTCCATAATAATGAACAATTGGTTAACTGAGGAAGAAGTTCCTAGGTAGCTTCATAAAATTAAAGTAAATAAGGCAACTGGCCCCAATGGAATACATCCAAGCGTTCTTAAGGAGCTATGTTCAGTAATAGCCAAACCATTATATTTAATATTCAAGGACTCCATTTTCACAGGCTCAGTACCACAAGATTGGCATGAAGCAGACGTGGTGCATATATTTGAAAAGGAAGCTAGATCATAGCCGGGGAATTACAGACCTGTAAGCCTGACTTCAATAGTGGAGAAGTTACTTGAAGGTTTAGTATGGGATAATATTCAGGAATACCTAATGTAAAACAAAATTATTATTAATAGTCAGCATGGATTTATGAAGGACAGGTCGTGCCAAACTAACCTTATTAGTTTCTTTGAGGATATAAGAAGGAATTTAGACCAGCGTAATGCAGTCTATGTGGTACTTAGATTTTGCAACGGCTTTTGGTGGTACGGTTTCACACAAGATTAAAGTGTAAAAAATAAAGAAAATTGGACTCTGATTGAAGGATAGACAACAGAGAGTTGTCGTAAATAAAACGTTTTCAGGTTGGGCTAAAGTCGTGAGTGGAGTACCTCAGGGATCGGTACTGGGACCCCTGTTTTTAACTGATTTATTAAGGACCTTGAGGTTGGCATAGAGAGCAAAGTCTCCATCTTTGCTGATGATACTAAATTGTGTAAGGTAATAGAATCAAAGCAGGATGTAATTTCTCTTCAGAAGGACTTGGAGAGACTGGAAACGTGGGCAGGTAAATGGCAAATGGGGTTTAATACAGATAAATGTAAGGTTATGCAAGGAAGCAAGAATAAACAGGCGACTTACAAAATTAAACGGGAATAAATTGAGGGAATCCTTGATGGAGAAGGATTTAGGAGTGCTTGTAGACAGCAGGCTTAGCAATAGTGCCCAAAGTCATGCAGTAACTGCAAAGGCAAACAAGATCTTATCTTGCATTAAACGGGCAATCGATGGAAGGGAAATAAACATAATTATGCCCCTTTACAAAGCATTAGTAAGACCACACCTTGAATATGGAGTACAATTTTGGGCACCACTCCTTAGGAAAAACATTATAGAACAAGAAAACGTCCATTGAAGAGCCACCAAATTAATAAAGGGGATGGATAATCTGATTTATGAGGAGAGGCTAGCTAAATTAGATTTGTTTACATTAGAAAGAGGCGTCAAAGAGCAAGAGACGTGATGTGTCCCAGAGAGGTCAGGCTCAGCTTGGCTACGTGCACGCACTTTTCGCGCGCCATGTACGTGCGGCGTCATCAACACGGGACCGGAGAGAAGAGGCGGGACTCGCAGAAACCGTTTCCCTAGCTGTGCGGCGCCTGTGTGTGGGGTAAGTCCGGCGGCCGGGATCCATGGGGCTGCGGGAGGAGCCAGAGATGGGAAGCTCGGTGAGGCGCCAGATTGCGGGCTGTGGTGGGTTTGCTCCACGAGGAGCGCGGTCTGACCCTTGCGGGCCCTTACATATTGTCCCCAAATATATTTGTATATAGTTATCATATCCCAGACTCCTCCCCCAGCTAACACTCAACCACTTATTGCTGACGTTCTTCCCTGCTGGTCTTCTATTGGTCCCTGGTTGTATGCAGGCTCAGTCAGCCCCATGGTAGATGGCTGAGCATAATACTTCTTCCAGTGCGAAGTGTTCACTGCATTCATGCCTCTCTGCCTTGTTACCTCGTCCTGTGTTTTCCTCTAGCTCCTCTCTGACCTTTGGCTTTGTACCCAGGACTCCGACTCTCTCCGCTACTGACCACGGCTAGTACTTCGACGATCCGCACCTCTCCAACCCCGACCACGGCAAGTACATACGACGTTCCGCATCTCTCTAATCCCGACCCAGCTTAACGACTACAACCCTGCACTCCGGACACGCTCACGTGGCTGGAGGTCGGTTTTATCCAATCCCCACCTGGGCCTCGCAGTCGCGTTCTGTTTGTGGTGAGCACTACGTTACACAATACAAGGAGCTTTCAAAAGCGCTATTCATCCCAAGGGCAGTACAAACGACTCGGGGTCATCCCTTAGGGTTGGAGGAAAGGAGATTTCCCCAGCAACAAAGTAAAGGGTTCTTTACAGTAAGGGCAGTTACAATGTGGAATTCATTACCCATGGAGACTGTGATGGCAGATAAAATAGATATGTTTTTAAAAAAAAGGGTGGGACATGTTTTTATAAAGGAAAGGTATACATGGATATACCAAATAAGTAAACATGGGAAGGATATCGATCCAGGAAGTAATCTGCCAATATGTGGAATCAAGAAGGAATATATTTTTCCCCTTAGGAGATATCATTGGATAATATTTCACTGTGGTTTTTTCTGTTTGCCTTCCTCTGGATCAACATACTGTAAGTATGGATATAGGATAAAGTATCTGTCGTCTAAATTTAGCAGAGGTTGAACTTGATAGATGTATGTCTTTTTTCAACCTCATCTACTATGTAACTCTGTAACTGTAACATTTTAAAACCTTGAGCATGTCACTGGCTTCAGGAGAACTGGAGTTGCTGTAGGATTGAACACACAGTCCACATAAAGGAAATTACAGACTTAATAAATCCAACTCTACAGTATCTACCTGTAAAGTATCGAATGACATTTACATTTGATAATTGTATTCCAATTGTAAAAGTAATCCAATAAATAACACATTATTTAGCATTAACAATCCGTAAACATTCATCTTGAAATAAAGAAACAGCGAAGGGTAGTAAATATATCAAATTTTACTCAAAAGAACGCTACGGGACTCAGCGCCGGACTTTGACCTTCTGATGCCCTAAACTATGTCAAATTTAAGAGGCCCCCCCAAAAATGAGAAATAGATTTGTTATTCTGACTGAAGTGACCATTGAAAATATAAACATGAAACTGAAAGGAATGAAAGCATTGTACTGGCATCATTATATATAAAGATGACAGTGTAAAGCTCAAATGAGAGAACAGGAGACGGAGGGCGGTGCACGGCCGAAGAAAACTCCACCAGGCAAGGTAAGTGCAGTAAAACGTACATTTATTGGCACGTATGGGTTAAAAAACACTCTAACGCGTTTCGCGCGGGACTCCCGCGCGAAACGCGTTAGAGTGTTTTTTTAACCCATATGTGCCAATAAATGTAAGTTTTACTGCACTTACCTTGCCTGGTGGAGTTTTCTTCTGCTGTGCACCGCCCTCCGTCTCGTGTTCTCTCTGTGTTGATGTCTGGATTGGAGCACACCGTGCAGTTCAAGCCACCCTGCCTACACGGAAGGCAGCGAGTAATGTTACTAAGTTTATGTATCAGATTATCAGCTGTGTCATGAGTTGATACTACTCACTCAGATTGCTATAATTCAATCAAGTTAATGTGACTTTTCCAACTCACTGCATATATTCCTACAATTGTTGGGCAAGAGGAACTGCTGCTTTATATATCCAGTTGCTGCTGTACATTTCTAATGGACATTTACACGTGGAGAGGGTTTTGATGCACTGTTTGGGTTTTCTGCACAGTTTACCCTGGGAATCATAAAGCTCAAATGAAAAAAAAATGTGTATACCACATTCATTTTAATATTAAAACAATTTATTTTGTGGGTTTTGGCAGCAAAGTCATTGATGATCTCTTCAAATGATAAGCAACGGCGTTTGTCACTTTCGATGCACATGAGGCTTAGGGTCATATTTCAAAATGTCCCTATTTACAGTATAAGGAGTCTTCTTTTCCCCATATCTTCTTTATCACCCGATTTTAACACATGAAATGCATTCGTTTCTATTTTTGAGGCCCCTCGTATTGTGAGGCCCTGAGCGTCAGCTTAGTTGCGTAAGTCTGGCACTGGTCTCTCTTACATATTATATGCACATTACAAGGTTTTTTTTCTTTAAACGTACACTTATCATCCATCAGAGGATTTCGCGAGCATCAAGGTTACTATTCTACCATTGAAAGGGTAACATTCTACTGGAACTACCCATAGAAATGGAATCAACGCTCTCCAATTAAACTAAAAGAGGAACAAAGGTGCAAAGGGATAAAATGCATCTGGTAGGGACAGAAGTTAGCCTAAAGCTGATTGTGAGAACAATACTCACCCTTGTGTGTCGATTTAAGGAGAAATAAACTACTCCTTTAGTGGGTTATTGTATACCCCTATCATTACGGTATTCATATCACACTTTGAGTGTAGCAATTGGGGTTCTTGTGTTACTGTAGCTTTAGGCTAACTTCTGTCTCTACCATAACATTCTACTGAGCAATACTGTGACTAATGGATACATCTTACTGAAGATACGAAAGTCTTGGTGACAGCAAAGTATGATATCAACAGATATTATGAAGAAAATACATTTAACAATACCACCGCCGACAGCTACAAAGGTGTTCAAACGTGACAGCAAGCAAGAAACGTTATTAAATGACAGAAAAGCCGCACAGAATGCATTTTTAGTAGATCAGAGAGGGAGCTGTGTAAACAATTGAATGCTCTTTACACCCTTATTCAGTAGTAAAAGGATTAAAGCTCTTTTCAAGAGCTCTATGTTGCATGTAAGAAAGTAAATGCGTTCACTCTCTGGGGATTAATTATATTTAGAGCAATGCGGTTTAATCTAACATTTAGAACTATTTCAGCCAGATTGTCAAATTACATCCTAGACATGGGCAACATAGTATGCTAATTTATTTCCCAAAAAATGTCTCAGAAATCTTAAATTATTATTATTATTTTTAAATATACCTATTTTTTTTAAAGTCCAGTGGGGCAATAAAAGAGAATTAAATATTGAACGATTATAAGAGCTGATTGCCAATCAATAGAGACAGGCTACCTTATAATTGTAATGACCTGTGGTGGGTTTCATGAAGCGCAAGGACTTTAAGAGAAGCAATGAAGTAGCTGTAATAAAACAGTGTCATTGGCCAAAAAGAATTGTGTTACTGTTTGTCGTGTTCCAGATGTGCCCCATTGCTTATATTTTCCACACTGGGAAATCACATGGGGTAGGCAAAGGAGAAGAGGTGCCAAAAGTAAAAAAAAAAAAAGATACAGCACACATATTGTACCATACGTGAAGTGAAATATTATAGGTGTGAGAATACATCAAATACTCTGTGTATACCAAGATTTACTGAGGTGAATGGAAACGAGATGATATAAATAAGTGTAACGGGTATTTCCTATGAATACAGCCGCTACTACCTGCTGTGCAACCTGTGTGGCTCTCAGGAGCCTAAGCCTCCGCTAGGGGAACCTGGGGTACATACATATTATACATCTCTTGGTGCAACGCCTCCACCTGGGAGGGATCCCAACGGAGTGGGAGGAGGCCCTCACAGGAAACAACCACACAAAGCGAGTAAATGTAAAACAGGACTGGCTTTACTACATAGCAACATATATCAACACAAATCAACATGCACCACGGCGGACGCTAACCACACTGGGCGTCACGGCGGACGCTACCACCTCTAGGCGTCACGGCGGACGCTAACCTCCCACAACGTGGCCCCACCCTGTGTCCAGTAACCCCCACCCAAATGTCTCGTACTCCCAGAGTCAAATACCACTGTGCATATGTGTGTGTGACTGCGCAGCCACTATGTTTGGTGATAGGCCTGGTTGGTGCACGTGAGTTGCAGGTTACCTGCCCGAGCTCCAGCCACGGGTACCGCGATATCAATCCGCACGATCCGACGTTGTCCTCCACACCGCGTGGGTTGAAAGTCCAGCGCGAACAATGTCTCTCCTAGTCTTAGGGTCTTTGGTGGTGTTCTGAGCCCAGAACCCACCTCGCAGGGCCGCACGGCGTCAGCACTGTGTCCCTGACTACTTGACCAAATAATGGGGCAGTGTCCCTATCTAGGGCCTGTCCCTAAGCTCCACAAGCTATTAGGTGGCTCAGGACCTAACTGGGACCTTGGGGGCTGCTGGCCTATGCAGAGGGTCACTGACCCCTGCATCCACCTCTTACCCCCAGCTGGTCCGGATCCTGAGTGACTGCCTAGCTGCAAAACCCCGCGAAATGTATCTAACTGGGAGCAGGGGAATCCAGCCTTCCGATTGGCTCCCTGGCGTCACGTGTCTCTGCCCCTGTGCACCCTGGGGGCTGTCCTTCCCGCCTTGCGTGTGCGCGAGCTGTTTGGAGCCTCTTGCGCTAGCTGGCCTCCTGCGCATGCGCGAGCTGACTTTCAATGGCGGCGCCCTGCTCCGCTAGTCGCCGGGACCCTAACGACGCGATCGCAGCCTCGGCAACCGGCCCGCTCGCGTCCCCGGCAACCGGCCCGCTCGCGTCCCCGGCAACCGCCCGACCGCTTCCCTAGCAACCGGCCGCAATACAACCACGCGCGGCAACGGGGAAGGAGGGGGTGAGTGCGCGAGGGGGACCTGGCTACATCAGTATCAAATAAGAAAAAAAAAAAAAAAATCTTGTGTCAAGGAAAAATGAGAGTGTGGCGCTCTCCCATAGAGATGGTTCGTCATCTGAAAAGTGCTAGGAAAAAATAGAAAAAAGACAAGTGCACAACTCGCATAGTATAGCAAAATTGTAATAGGCAAATAGCTAAAAATGGGGAGTATTGCACGTACATCAAAACAGATCTTTAAAGCATTCCAGTATCCCCTTGCATATCCTGTAGCTGTAACTCTTTATTCCTGTGTGTGTAAACTGTACCTAAGTATAACAATGTGATTGTGCAAACATAAAGCAGAGCCATGGTCTGACCATGCCGGGATGAGAAAAACATTGTGCAGCCCACATATCCGGAGAACTGGCTACTGCGGGGACTGGAGGGGGAGGAGATGTGCAGGGAACCAAAGGGAAAGTGGTGGGAGGTGGAGTTCGGGCAAGGGGGGCATCCACTCAACAAAGGGAGCATTTGGCTGTTCCCTCACACATCGCGGCGCCAAGACCAGTGGCGGATGTCCTGCTGGCCGGGGAAGCTGTTGCTGAGGAGCTGTTTCTCGTGGATGGCGCTCTGCCACCTTAATATGTCTCTCTCTCCTCTTTTCCCCCTTCTTCCTCTCTTCTCCCCTGGCTCTTCTCTCTCTCCCCCTCTCCGCCTCTGTGTCTTCTCCCTCTCGCTTTTATGCACATGCACACACCCTTACACATGCGCTAACACAGACACACTATTACCCACTCACCCACACACACTCCAGCCACATACTCACAGACCCACACTCTTACCCACTCACGGGTGGCTTATTGTCTGAGGAAGGGGCTGTGACCCCAAAACATAACTGTAGCTCTGCTGATACTATGCAGTAAACCCCACCAATTTTAGCAGCAGTACACGTGTGCCTCAATCCTACTTTTTCTGTTCTTACCCACACACTCACAGACACACACTCGTACCCACTCACAGACCCACACACTCACAGACCCACACTCGTACCCACACACTCACAGACCCACACACTCACAGACCCACACACTCACAGACCCACACTTAAAATAGTGGTAAAGTGGTTAATATTTATTAATTCATTTAGTGGTTAAAAATGCACTACAACATTAGTAGACCCAAAACATTGTCATTTGTTTAAGTTACTTTTCCTTTACTTGTTCTGAGTCCCGATCACATATTTCATTGTGGATACACCAGGTTCTGGTAATTGGAAAAATATT
The DNA here is from genome assembly GCA_036426205.1 of Ascaphus truei. Classification (NCBI taxonomy): domain Eukaryota; kingdom Metazoa; phylum Chordata; class Amphibia; order Anura; family Ascaphidae; genus Ascaphus; species Ascaphus truei. Next base: position 9,711,770 of record CM071568.1, read on the forward strand.
GATGTAAACACACTGCTCACTGCCACTTATGAAATCGCAGCTGCTTTCTTGTCTTGGTCAGATAACATTACCTAGCCTCTAACAAAACCAATATTTATGTTATAATTCGTGGTATTCATCACCGTGCTCACTGTAGTTTGGCTTTCATGCTTACATTTGGAAAGTAATTAAAAATAATTTTAAATGTTGAAACAACAGTTGCAAATGGCGGAGATGTTACTGGGGGCTTTCATTTTATTACAGCAAGGTTGCTACATTTTACACGGAAAAGGAGGTCTGCTCTTGGTCATTATAAACTCTCAGGAGTATGACAAACATTAGGCTCTTCTTCCAACTTCTTGTGCTTCCTCCTATTTTACATTCAGCAAACCCTGCCACTTTACCCTCTACACTACTGTACACACCTCAAAGTAACGGAGCTTGCAAGTAGAACAAGTTCTCCGGAGCAGGAGAGAGATTAAGGCAGCATTTCAAATTTGTGTAGTCCCCTTTCCCCCGTGTCTAGGGTGACTACGTGTGGTGTGCTGGTACCTGTAGGCTCACAGTAGGCCTGATCCTCTGCTGCAGGGAGCCTGGGGTGTACCTTGTTCTACAGGCCTCAGTTAGTATGTTAAATGTTAAAGTTCATGACAGTACAATTAGAAAAAGACTGAACAAGTATGGTTTGTTTGGAAGAGTTGCCAGGAGAAAGCCTCTTCTCTCTAAAAAGAACAGGGCAGCACGGCTTAGTTTTGCAAAGTTGCCTCTGAACAAACCACAAGACTTCTGGAACAATGTCCTTTGGACAGACGAGACCAAATTGTAAATGTTTGGCCATAATGCACAGCACCACGTTTGGGGTCTGATGGTTCTACCAATGTAATTTTTGCTACAACCACACGAGATAATGTATACTACAAAACTCGTGTGGCAGTTAACGAAAGAGCGAATCTTGTACCTAAACTTGGGTTGTACAGTCAACAATTTTTTTATGGGTTTGGCATATTTACAAAGGGTACAGTATCCACAATAACAGGAAAAGGGAGACCAAAAAGCGCACCAGTATCCACAAGCATAAAACCCTGATGGTATAACTGAAATATGGTCAGATATGGATGATTTAAAGAGACTAGGAGAGATTGAAGATGCCAAAGTCTTAGCTTTCCTAAAGACAAATTTAGGACCATCTATAGTTATTTCATCCAAATCCGTATCCAATTTGAGAGTATTCCAATGTTTATGGATAATTCTCTGTATCTGTTTGGCTTGTCCATTAAATTGTGTTATAAACAGGGGATTAACATTTCCCTGTACTTTTTTCTTGTTTAGTTTGTGACAGATCAATGTACTCCTTTCCTGATTGTTAGCCTGTTGAAATGCCAAATCAATGTCCTTTTTATCATTATCATTGATTAATTATGCTCTACATCTGTGTTCAGGGTGTTTGGTCTCCTATATAGTGTATTGTGAAATAAGTGATATAAGGCGCAAACAACTATAAATAATAACAATGGTGAATATATATTAGAAAAGTGATGTATGATGATAATATTCCAACCACCCAGCTCAAACCTCACTGGTGGGACCTGTTTCACGGGTTCCAAAGATTCAAGCAATTTTCTCAAACATCCAAGCCGACAACAGCTACAGCAAGCTGGGCGAAACGCGTTGAGTGGACCAATTTTGGGCTCAGACGCGACCCGTAGCTGACCAACTCTGCAGCCGTGACATCATCTTCCTGGACGGGCGCCTTGAGGGAGGCTCTGAACCGGCATACAGATCCGTGGGAGAAAGCCAAACACCCGAGGGAGGCGGTGAGCAGTTCGGGGAGCTTCTACTTTCTCCATTTGTGAGATACATGCTTGATTTTTACTGGCACATTTTCTCTCTCTATTTTACATACATCATCCTGCTGACGGTATCTCTAACAAGGGGGGTCCAGATCGCAGCCATCTATATGGGTGGCAACCCAATTTGCCAACTGCCTGAATAACTCATATATCTTGTGAGTAATACATTTATACGAGCCAAGACACAATCATTCCACTTTACAGAAACGTCTGCACTTAAATTTGTGGTTTTTTTCCCCTTATGCTCCCCCTGGATGTTTGAGAAAATGGTCTCCTATATATACAGGGAATGTTCATCCAGATCATTTACTCTTTGATAAAGCGCCCTGTGCGTGAAACATGTCAGAGGATTTTTAGGATGTCTATCCTTATGCTTTTTTAGCCAATAAATTTTTTGAGATTAACCATCTTGTCCTGTTCTACTTTGGTGTGGCTGTGCTTCGGCTCCTACATGGACACTTTTTCTCTCCAATGACGGAGCACAGAGACGGAAGTAGGGAATCTGCATCAGGTGTGTGCATTCCGACGATCAGCTGATTGCTGGTTCAGCGACGTGCGCATGGGAGGTGCAGGGCGCAGCCTGATGACGTCACGTGACGGCGCGGGTGTGTTGCGTCCCCGCCAGGGTCGCGCCTCTGCGCCATTGCCACTACGTGCGTGCGCAGCTTCTGCCATGCGCGGCCCAGCATCCCTGCTGCGTGACGCGCCCGTGGGGCGGGGCTTAGCGGCGGACCTTACAGTACCTATACCTGATAGGCTATACACAGACAATGAGTCACCGCCACACTTCAGTCACTCAGAGAGGAGGTTGAGGGGGTCAAAAGCCCACAGAATGGCCTGTCACAGCCTAGACTGCTAAGGACACGTGACAGGGGGAAGAGACAGGCAAAGTTGACTAACCATGTTACATACATATGCATAATAACAGCACAGCAATAATAACAGCAAAGCAATAATAACAGCTCCATGTCCCTCTCCTCTTACTTGGAGAATACTGGGAGAATACAGCTCTATCCCCAATACCCCTGGGATAAGTTATGTCCCCCCAAAGTCATAAGGTGTGTGTGTGAGGTAGTGATACCTCCCCCCACCCCCCTGATATCGTTGATGGACGGTGAGTACCTACCTTTTTAATCACTTGTAGCCCTTTTTGTGAACGCCTGCAATAAGGAACTACTGTGGTGCATGTACCTGTGTCCTCAGGAGCTCTGAGCCTCCGCTATTTGGGAGCCTGGGGTCATACCTTTATTAATCGCGGTGCAGCGCCTCCACTTGCCCAGGATCCCCATGATAGAGATTATACCCTGAGCAAGAACATCACAACAGCATTATGCAACAGCAACCTTTTATATATCATGCATAAAGAACAAATGATCTGCAGAGTAAACATATAACATTACACACACACACCGTGGCTCGGCCACACCTTATTAGGGATAATGTCCTGTACATAGGTGGCTCTGCCACTCTCCCTAGGAGTATGTCTTATAACCAGTATAGGTATGGTACCATAGGATTTGCACGGTTGGCCCAATTAGTTAGTGGGAGGCGGGATCAGCGCCTGGTGACCGGTGTAGGTGCACTTGTAAACAATGATACCTTCCGGTCACTGCGATGACCATCACACTCCACGCAGGGTCCTAGCGTTGTTCCAGCCTTTCGCCGTCACTCCTTGCTGCAGCGCCGTCTGTATCCAATCCAAGATGGCGGCCGCAGCTCCGCAGCCAAACCACACTAATGGGAAATGTCCCTACCAACTAAGGCCGTCCTTACAAAACAGCACCCTACGATGACAGGGGAATACTCCTCGGGCCGGGGGAATACCTTTCACCTAAGCGGACGGGTCACTGACCCTCCGCTCGCGCACACGAGGTTCCGCCAACCTCCTCCTTCACCTCCCTCTCTGCTCTGACCCACCGCCCACACGCATCCGGTTCCTCTATACAGAGTCTCGCACCCGATTGGTCCTCAGCCTCAGCTGACTCTCTCGCAGTTCGGAGTTCAGAGTTCAAACCCCCAAAGTCTCCACAGATTGGTTGCCCTTCGCGCGCTTCTCTCGCGCATGCGCAGCCCAACTTGTACACAGTGACCTTGCTGACAGAAGGACTAATATGGCGCTGCCTTTGTGATTGACAGCGCGGAACCTTTAGATATATATGCACATCCTTACATTCTCCCCTCTCCAGAATCCAACGTCCCCGCTGGACTACATAAACCACATATATATATAACTATTTACACAACCCTCTCAGTCCTAGATTAGGTTACACATTTCGTTAAACAGTACCATCATAGCTTGCATCCTATGCCGAGCCCACTGCTGAGCCTCATAATGGGGTGCCCCAAATTGATCATATGCCATTCGCATGGGAGGCTGACAGGCTCTTTGACTTCGCCGGGGTTGATTCTCCTCTGCTTCCTCTGCAGAGTATCCAGTCTCAATTGGTGCTTCCATCTCTACCCTTGAGGGGTTTCCAACATTAGTACTGTCTCTTTGGGGTGTGAAACATGGACTTTGAGGGTCTAGGGGCTGACTCGCGGGAGTCAAAGGGTCAATGTTCGGGCCAAGAGGCTCTTTACCCGTGGCTCCTTCGGGAGATGCCTCCGCGGCCGGAAGGCCCCTTTGAGAGGTTCCTTCCATTGGATCCTCAGAGGTGGCAATTTTTACAGTCTCTGGGCCATCCTCTGTGTGTTCAACTCCTCCATCTATGGGCGTGGCTGGGACTTCCAATTCATCCGTCCCTACTCGAGGTATGGGAAGCAGATGATTCCTATGCCACACTTTTATGCGGCCTTCAGAATCCTTGATCCGGTACACAGGAAGACCAGGCATTTGTGACTCCACCTCATACACACCCTCCCGCCACCGGTCTGCCAATTTATGCTTCCCAGGAACACCTAAGTTGCGTAAGAGGACCGCATCTCCGGGGTGAATTTCCTTATGACGTACTTTGTGATCGTAGCGCCTTTTATTTCCCGCATTCAGTTGCGCAGTCGTCCGTTCAGCCAATTTATAGGCCAACTGTAAACTGTCCCTTAGTCGCTGGACATATCGGAAATGCGTCCTATTGGATACCCCATCGGTAGATATCCGCAGGCGCACATCCACCGGTAACCGGGCTTCTCTTCCGAACATCAAAAAATACGGGGTATACCCAGTGGACTCATGTCGGGTACAATTATACGCATGTACCAATGCCTCGACGTGTTTACTCCACTCCGTCTTTTGCGGGCTCGTCAGAGTTCCTAACATATCTAACAAAGTGCGATTGAACCGTTCAGGCAAAGCATCCCCTTCGGGGTGGTACAGGGTAGTACGCGACTTGGCAATGTTCAGTAGTGTGAGCAACTCCCGTATCAGTGTACTCTCAAAGTCTCTGCCCTGATCAGAGTGAAGACGATTCGGCAACCCATAGTGAATGAAATATTTCTCCCATAGTACTCGGGCCACCGTTACGGCCTTCTGGTCTTTCGTAGGGAACGCTTGGGCGTACCTAGTGTAGTGGTCAGTGATCACTAGAACATTACTAACTTCCCGATTATCGGGCTCGATACAGAGAAAATCCATACACACCAAATCCATTGGACCCGAGCTTTTCAAGTGTGCCATAGGAGCCGCCCTGGTGGGCAGTGTCTTTCGTTGTAAACAGCGATTACACCTCCGACAATGTTGCTCCACGGACTCCCTCATTCTCGGCCAATAGAACCTATCCTGTAGTAGCCCAAATGTCTTGTCAATGCCCAGGTGACCATGGTCATCGTGAAGGGCCCGGAGGACTAGGGTTCTCAAACGTTCCGGCAAAAACAGCTGACGCCGATCGGGATGGTTATGATAAGGTATCACCCGATATAACAAACAATTGTCCATTTCGAACTTCCCAAACTCATTTAACAGGAGCTTCACCAAGTCTTTGGGGGCTCGCTTCAGTATAGAAGGGTTATCTTGTTGTACCGCTTGACGTGCTAGCTCCACTATGGGGTCTTGTGTTTGATAATGCACTAGATCCCTCCACGAGATGATATTATCGTCAGTGATATTCATCCCTTCTCGACCCTGATAGGCCCGAGGAATAGCCCGCGAATGACATCCCAACGAGTCAACAACCCGTAATTCCGAGAATGCCACGTGGTCGTCGACTACCGCAGCCACGGAGCAGAGGGCACGAATCCCGGGACCCGGTATCTCTTCCCAAACTTCCTCATCAGGGGTGGATTGAAGGCCAGGTCGACGAGACAGGGCGTCGGCACCTATGTTGGTGGGTCCGGGTTTGTATTTAAGGTTGAACCTGTAATTGGCTAGAGCAGCTAACCAACGATGTCCTGTGGCGTCCAATTTGGCAGACGTATTGATATAGGTCATGGGATTGTTATCCGTGCGTACTTCGAACTGTACCCCATATAGGTAGTCATGCAGCTTATCTACCACAGCCCATTTTAGCGCCAAGAATTCCAGTTTATGGACCGGGTAATTCTGTTCGCTAGGGGTTAAGCTTCGGCTCGCATAGGCCACCGGACGCAGCCCGGTCTCATACTTCTGATGCAAAACCGCTCCTAATCCGCTAAGGCTAGCATCGATATGTAGAACATAGTCTCTGTCGGGGTCCGCGTAGGCCAAGACGGGAGCCTGAGTGAGGCTGGCCTTTAAGTTCTTGAAGGCCTGTTCACATTCTGGAGTCCATGTCTTCCCAAAGGGTGTCTGCGCCGATATTCCTTTTCTCCCGGTTTCTCCCGGATACACCTTTAGAAGATCATTCAGTCGCTTGGCCTTGCTGGAATAGCTCTCTACGAACCGCCGATAATAACCACAAAACCCCAAGAAGGACCGCAACTCTTGAACATTTTGAGGTCTAGGCCAATTCACCACCGCCTCTATCTTCCCTGGGTCAGTGGATACCCCATCAGCCGATACAATATGACCCACATACGTCACAGAGGACCGACAGAATTTGCATTTGTCCAGCGACAGTTTTAGACCCTCCCCCTGAAGTCTATCCAGCACCTTCATCAGTCTCTCGGAGTGCTCCTCTAGAGTCCGCCCGAACACGATAATGTCGTCCAGGTACACTAAGCACTCTCGCGGGTTAAGGTCTCCGAGGGTTTTTTCCATTAGTCTTTGGAACGTGGCCGGGGCACCGCAGATCCCTTGCGGCATGCGGGTAAATTGGACAGATGAAGGCCGTTTTTTCTTGGTCTTCCTGGCCCATGGGCACTTGATAATATCCGGACCTGAGGTCGAGCACACTGAACCATTTGCTTCCCGTCAGAGCGTTCAGGAGGTCCTCGATTCGGGGCAGTGTGTACTGATCGGGAATAGTACGGGTATTCAGAGTTCTGTAATCCACACATAGACGGACCGTCCCGTTCTTCTTGCGGACTACCACAATGGGTGAGGCGTAAGGGCTCCGAGATTCCTGCACGATGCCAGCCGTTTTCATCTCGTCGATTAATCCCCTCACTTCGTCAACATCCCTGGGGGCAAGCCGGCGGGAGCGCTCCCGGAAGGGGGTAGCGTCCCTCATTCGGATGGTATGGTGGGCGCTGCGACTGCAACCAACGTCCATATCACCAGTGGAGAACACACTCCTTCGGTCGTGTAGCTCGTTCAGCAGCCTCTTCCTCCATACATCCGGGAGTGGCGAGTCGCCGAAGTCAAATTCCAACACTGACTCGACGGTAGTAGGTGGGCACCTAGATGGTCCCGTCGAAACCTTCTCCTCAGGAGTTACAGGGTATATCCTTCCCAGCGTCTGCCACCTGTCGATAGTCATGGGGTACGGGGATATATTCTGCACGTACACCCAGGTGCGCCTCGGAATCTTCCCGGGCCATTCCTTGACAGAGGCTAGTACTTTGTATCCCAAACGTTGTTCGTCCTGGGCCACACTTTCCACGGTGAAGAGTTGATCCTCCAACCGTCGTCGGGGGTAGTGACAAGCGGCGACCATCATTCGTCCTTCCCCCGGGGGAATTTGAGTCAGTCCCCATTCTTGACTGTAAAGGACGCCATACTCTTCTTCAGCCGCAATTCTACCGCAGACCTCTTGGAGGGCGGGACAGGCCGCTAAGGCCAGCAGTGGGGCTTCTCCCGCTTCTTGCAAAAACTGGCGGAACACCGCGCGCACAATGTCAGCGTTGGTCCCCAAGATGATTGGGGCGCTGGGGTGGTCCTGAGGTTCGGGGCACACTAAGGCCTCCACTTCCATGGGGTGATGTTTACCAGTATTCAGCTGGAGAATATCTAACTGCACCTTTACTACTCCGTCTATGGGGTAATCTTCATGACTCAATCCCCGTAGTCGCAGGGCATCCGCAGATAACAACGGCAGTCGGTGGAGATGTTGGTCGTAGAAGGGCCGGTATACGATGGTTACTTGAGAACCCGTATCCAACAATGCGGCGGCGTAGATGCCTTCGATAACTACGCGAACAATGGAGGCGGGGCCAATTCGGGAGCTCTGAGAGGGCGGCAACACCTTTTCATCCTCCAGGGGTTGGCACGGCATCGATTGCGCCGGTCGGGACGACGTCCTCCGCGAGGTGGGGCAGTGGGCCCGTAAATGTCCCATCTTTCCACATGCGTAACACTGCATTTGGCTGAGGTAAGCTTCGTCTCTCCTGGTTGGGGGACTTCGCCCAGTCGGGGGACGAGGTCTGGGTGTCACTGGGGTAGGGACATCCTCGGAATCGGGATCCCCAGGTTCGGGCACGTCGGGCTTTGGGTCCACTTTCTTGGCTTCTTTACCCCCGGGCGGTGGCTTCTTCCCGGTGGCTAAGTCACGCCCTAACAACACCATCTCGTGCGCTTGGACCCGATCCATTAAGTCGTGAAACGACACGGCTTGTCCGGGCGTTATGCAGCTACTGACCCGCACCGACACGGGGTGTAGGGGTAGGAGGCCCCTCAGCAACTGAGTGGTACGTATTCCGTTGGCTTCTTCCCTTGGCAACACGCCTTTCCTCACCATATTCCAAAGATCCAGGTGTAGTCACCTGAGAAAATCGGATACCATTTCCCCTTCCTTCTGGGCTAACGCATGAAATTTTGACATCAAAGTGTACATGTCCACCGGAGCTCCATACGCCTTGGTTAGGCAGTAGATGAGATCTGCTGCATCAGCTTCCGGGTTGTCATCACGGTAGTAGTGCACCATTTGGGACGCGGGGGGCCGTAGGCACTCGACGATGCGCTGTCTGCGGACCGCGTCCGTGCAGGTACATTCAGGCAGTACCTGTTCGGTATGATCCAACCAGTCCTCTATCCCTACTTCCCCTTGGGGCGTGGGTTTCTCACCGGAGAAGGCCTTTAACTTCCTGTACTGGAGCGACTGGGTGGTATTGTGGATAGCGGCGGCTAGGGCGGGAAAAGAGGTGTCTCCCGGTAAGCTATCCCCAACAGCAGGGTGAGCGTCCAATCTTGATAGGCTAAGTCGGTTGAGGCCAGCCCGCAGGCCGGACGGGGTAGATGAGGAGCCTAGGCTCAGGGCTGCGGGCCAGCGAGGGTGCAGGCCACGGTCAGGGGAGTGGTCGGGGCCTCCCGTCGCGGCGCCAACGGTGGGGGTATACTCTCTCCGGGGGGTGGAAGTGGCCAGGGGCACAGGGGTGTCCGCCTGGACTATGGGACAGCGCACCCCCGGGGCCTCGGGCAGCAGCAGTATACGGGGCAAAGCCTCGGGGCATATATCTTGTTCAGTGGCATACAAGATCCGGCGCCAGGTCTGGTCGCGGTCATAAAAATGGTCTTGTACTTGGGCATTGTCCAGGAGAGGGAGCTTTCGGACCTGCTCGGTCACTGTGCCTAACAAGATCATGGCGGGGACATGGCCCAGCGCGAAAACACGGTTCAAGGGAATCCCGCGCCGTTGGGCCCACTTGCGCACCTCGAGCGCCGAGGGCACCGACATGATGTGGGTTGGTTGCACAATAGAGACAAAAAAATGTGGGGGCACCCCAGGTCTAAGATCTCAGCAGCGCCTCCAAATGTAGCCCTTTTTGTGAACGCCTGCAATAAGGAACTACTGTGGTGCATGTACCTGTGTCCTCAGGAGCTCTGAGCCTCCGCTATTTGGGAGCCTGGGGTCATACCTTTATTAATCGCGGTGCAGCGCCTCCACTTGCCCAGGATCCCCATGATAGAGATTATACCCTGAGCAAGAACATCACAACAGCATTATGCAACAGCAACCTTTTATATATCATGCATAAAGAACAAATGATCTGCAGAATAAACATATAACATTACACACACACACCGTGGCTCGGCCACACGTGATTGACAGCGCGGAACCTTTAGATATATATGCACATCCTTACATTCTCCCCTCTCCAGAATCCAACGTCCCCGCTGGACTACATAAACCACATATATATCTAACTATTTACACAACCCTCTCAGTCCTAGATTAGGTTACACATTTCGTTAAACAGTACCATCATAGCTTGCATCCTATGCCGAGCCCACTGCTGAGCCTCATAATGGGGTGCCCCAAATTGATCATATGCCATTCGCATGGGAGGCTGACAGGCTCTTTGACCTCGCCGGGGTTGATTCTCCTCTGCTTCCTCTGCAGAGTATCCAGTCTCAACTGATGCTTCCATCTCTACCTTTGAGGGGTTTCCAACATTAGTACTGTCTCTTTGGGGTGTGAAACATGGACTTTGAGGGTCTAGGGGCTGACTCGCGGGAGTCAAAGGGTCAATGTTCGGGCCAAGAGGCTCTTTACCCGTGGCTCCTTCGGGAGATGCCTCCGCGGCCGGAAGGCCCCTTTGAGAGGTTCCTTCCATTGGATCCTCAGAGGTGGCAATTTTTACAGTCTCTGGGCCATCCTCTGTGTGTTCAACTCCTCCATCTATGGGCGTGGCTGGGACTTCCAATTCGTCCGTCCCTACTCGAGGTATGGGAAGCAGATGATTCCTATGCCACACTTTTACGCGGCCTTCAGAATCCTTGATCCGGTACACAGGAAGACCAGGCATTTGTGACTCCACCTCATACACACCCTCCCGCCAACGGTCTGCCAATTTATGCTTCCCAGGAACACCTAAGTTGAGTAAGAGGACCGCATCTCCGGGGTGAATTTCCTTATGACGTACTTTGTGATCGTAGCGCCTTTTATTTCCCGCATTCAGTTGCGCAGTCGTCCGTTCAGCCAATTTATAGGCCAACTGTAAACTGTCCCTTAGTCGCTGGACATATCGGAAATGCGTCCTATTGGATACCCCATCGGTAGATATCCGCAGGCACACATCCACCGGTAACCGGGCTTCTCTCCCGAACATCAAAAAATACGGGGTATACCCAGTGGACTCATGTCGGGTACAATTATACGCATGTACCAATGCCTCGACGTGTTTACTCCACTCCGTCTTTTGCGGGCTCGTCAGAGTTCCTAACATATCTAACAAAGTGCGATTGAACCGTTCAGGCAAAGCATCCCCTTCGGGGTGGTACGGGGTAGTACGCGACTTGGCAATGTTCAGTAGTGTGAGCAACTCCCGTATCAGTGTACTCTCAAAGTCTCTGCCCTGATCAGAGTGAAGACGATTCGGCAACCCATAGTGAATGAAATATTTCTCCCATAGTACTCGGGCCACCGTTACGGCCTTCTGGTCTTTCGTAGGGAACGCTTGGGCGTACCTAGTGTAGTTATCAGTGATCACTAGAACATTACTAACTCCCCGATTGTCGGGCTCGATACAGAGAAAATCCATACATAGACGGACCGTCCCGTTCTTCTTGCGGACTACCACAATGGGTGAGGCGTAAGGGCTCCGAGATTCCTGCACGATGCCAGCCGTTTTCATCTCGTCGATTAATCCCCTCACTTCGTCAACATCCCTGGGGGCAAGCCGGCGGGAGCGCTCCCGGAAGGGGGTAGCGTCGCTCATTCGGATGGTATGGTGGGCGCTGCGACTGCAACCCACGTCCATATCACCAGTGGAGAACACACTCCTTCGGTCGTGTAGCTCGTTCAGCAGCCTCTTCCTCCATACATCCGGGAGTGGCGAGTCGCCGAAGTCAAATTCCAACACTGACTCGACGGTAGTAGGTGGGCACCTAGATGGTCCCGTCGAAACCTTCTCCTCGGGAGTTACAGGGTATATCCTTCCCAGCGTCTGCCGCCTGTCGATAGTCATGGGGTACGGGGATATATTCTGCACGTACACCCAGGTGCGCCTCGGAATCTTCCCGGGCCATTCCTTGACAGAGGCTAGTACTTTGTATCCCAAACGTTGTTCGTCCTGGGCCACACTTTCCACGGTGAAGAGTTGATCCTCCAACCGTCGTCGGGGGTAGTGACAAGCGGCGACCATCATTCGTCCTTCCCCCGGGGGAATTTGAGTCAGTCCCCATTCTTGACTGTAAAGGACGCCATACTCTTCTTCAGCCGCAATTCTACCGCAGACCTCTTGGAGGGCGGGACAGGCCGCTAAGGCCAGCAGTGGGGCTTCTCCCGCTTCTTGCAAAAACTGGCGGAACACCGCGCGCACAATGTCAGCGTTGGTCCCCAAGATGATTGGGGCGCTGGGGTGGTCCTGAGGTTCGGGGCACACTAAGGCCTCCACTTCCATGGGGTGATGTTTACCAGTATTCAGCTGGAGAATATCTAACTGCACCGTTACTACTCCGTCTATGGGGTAATCTTCATGGCTCAATCCACGTAGTCGCAGGGCATCCGCAGATAACAACGGCAGTCGGTGGAGATGTTGGTCGTAGAAGGGCCGGTATACGATGGTCACTTGAGAACCCGTATCCAACAATGCGGCGGCGTAGATGCCTTCGATAACTACGCGAACAATGGAGGCGGGGCCAATTCGGGAGCTCTGAGAGGGCGGCAACACCTTTTCATCCTCCAGGGGTTGGCACGGCATCGATTGCGCCGGTCGGGACGACGTCCTCCGCGAGGTGGGGCAGTGGGCCCGTAAATGTCCCATCTTTCCACATGCGTAACACTGCATTTGGCTGAGGTAAGCTTCGTCTCTCCTGGTTGGGGGGCTTCGCCCAGTCGAGGGACGAGGTCTGGGTGTCACTGGGGTAGGGACATCCTCGGAATCGGGATCCCCAGGTTCGGGCACGTCGGGCTTTGGGTCCACTTTCTTGGCTTCTTTACCCCCGGGCGGTGGCTTCTTCCCGGTGGCTAAGTCACGCCCTAACAACACCATCTCGTGCGCTTGGACCCGATCCATTAAGTCGTGAAACGACAGGGCTTGTCCGGGCGTTATGCAGGTACTGACCCGCACCGACACGGGGTGTAGGGGTAGGAGGCCCCTCAGCAACTGAGTGGTACGTATTCCGTTGGCTTCTTTCCTTGGCAACACGCCTTTCCTCACCATATTCCAAAGATCCAGGTGTAGTCGCCTGAGAAAATCGGATACCATTTCCCCTTCCTTCTGGGCTAACGCATGAAATTTTGACATCAAAGTGTACATGTCCACCGGAGCTCCATACGCCTTGGTTAGGCAGTAGATGAGATCTGCTGCATCAGCTTCCGGGTTGTCATCACGGTAGTAGTGCACCATGTGGGACGCGGGGGGCCGTAAGCACTCGACGATGCGCTGTCTGCGGACCGCGTCCGTGCAGGTCCATTCAGGCAGTACCTGTTCGGTATGATCCAACCAGTCCTCTATCCCTACTTCCCCTTGGGGCGTGGGTTTCTCACCGGAGAAGGCCTTTAACTTCCTGTACTGGAGCGACTGGGTGGTATTGTGGATAGCGGCGGCTAGGGCGGGAAAAGAGGTGTCTCCCGGTAAGCTATCCCCAACGGCAGGGTGAGCATCCAATCTTGATAGGCTAAGTCGGTTGAGGCCAGCCCGCAGGCCGGACGGGGTAGATGAGGAGCTTAGGCTCAGGGCTGCGGGCCAGCGAGGGTGCAGGCCACGGTCAGGAGAGTGGTCGGGGCCTCCCGTCGCGGCGCCAACGGTGGGGGGATACTCTCTCCGGGGGGTGGAAGTGGCCAGGGGCACAGGGGTGTCCGCCTGGACTATGGGACAGCGCACCCCCGGGGCCTCGGGCAGCAGCAGTATACGGGGCAAAGCCTCGGGGCATATATCTTGTTCAGTGGCATACAAGATCCGGCGCCAGGTCTGGTCGCGGTCATAAAAATGGTCTTGTACTTGGGCATTGTCCAGGAGAGGGAGCTTTCGGACCTGCTCGGTCACTGTGCCTAACGAGATCATGGCGGGGACATGGCCCAGCGCGAAAACACGGTTCAAGGGAATCCCGCACCGTTGGGCCCACTTGCGCACCTCGAGCGCCGAGGGCACCGACATGATGTGGGTTGGTTGCACAATAGATACAAAAAAATGTGGGGGCACCCCAGGTCTAAGTATCTCAGCAGCGCCTCCAAATGTAGCCCTTTTTGTGAACGCCTGCAATAAGGAACTACTGTGGTGCATGTACCTGTGTCCTCCGGAGCTCTGAGCCTCCGCTATTTGGGAGCCTGGGGTCATACCTTTATTAATCGCGGTGCAGCGCCTCCACTTGCCCAGGATCCCCATGATAGAGATTATACCCTGAGCAAGAACATCACAACAGCATTATGCAACAGCAACCTTTTATATATCATGCATAAAGAACAAATGATCTGCAGAATAAACATATAACCTTACACACACACACCGTGGCTCGGCCACACCTTATTAGGGGTAATGTCCTGTACATAGGTGGCTCTGCCACTCTCCCTAGGAGTATGTCTTATAACCAGTATAGGTATGGTACCATAGGATTTGCACAGTTGGCCCAATTAGTTAGTGGGAGGCGGGATCAGCGCCTGGTGACCGGTGTAGGTGCACTTGTAGACAATGATACCTTCCGGTCACTGCGATGACCATCACACTCCACGCAGGATCCTAGCGTTGCTCCAGCCTTTCGCCGTCACTCCTTGCTGCAGCGCCGTCTGTATCCAATCCAAGATGGCGGCCGCAGCTCCGCAGCCAAACCACACTAATGGGAAATGTCCCTACCAACTAGGGCCGTCCTTACAAAACAGCACCCTACGATGACAGGGGAATACTCCTCGGGCCGGGGGTATACCTTTCACCTAAGTGGACGGGTCACTGACCCTCCGCTCGCGCACACGAGGTTCCGCCAACCTCCTCCTTCACCTCCCTCTCTGCTCTGACCCACCGCCCACACGCATCCGGTTCCTCTATCCAGAGTCTCGCACCCGATTGGTCCTCAGCCTCAGCTGACTCTCTCGCAGTTCGGAGTTCAGAGTTCAAACCCCCAAAGTCTCCACAGATTGGTTGCCCTTCGCACGCTTCTCTCGCGCATGCGCAGCCCAACTTGTACACAGTGACCTTGCTGACAGAAGGAATAATATGGCGCTGCCTTTGTGATTGACAGCGCGGAACCTTTAGATATATATGCACATCCTTACATAGATATCATGCATATGTGGCAATTATTCCTAACTTAGGTTCTAACTGTATATATTTTCTTTGTGTACTGTGAGGGTAATACACAGCAATTTGTGTGTTTTTATGTATTACTCCACTATAGTGTTAATAGTGTTTTTTTAATTGTCTTACTTAATTATATGGATCATTGTTCCTTTATATATTGCAGTGTTGAACAGTGCTAGACATACTGATTTAATGTGTCTTGAGCGATGATCCTAATGTTATTTGTTCTTAGGAGTATACCCACCATTTCCTTTTCTTGGATAAAGCTGCCAGTTAGTCTTTGTTTACATTCAGGACGTCCCGTTTTTTAAGGCCTATGATTGGCCAGAAGGGCCGTCGCGTCATCAAGGGGAGGATACATTCACCTCCCATGCAATTGCACTGTGAAGCACAGCTGGGTTTGCTTCAGGCTAATGTGCCTTACACCAGCTAGAGGGGAGTGACGCCTCCCACGCTTCCGATTGGCCCAAATTACACAGCGTCATAGGAGAGGAGAGGGAATTGTGGGTATTCAAGTATGTGATCGTTGTAAGTGATTTTACTCTTTGATAAAGCGTGGGATACCACGGGAAACGCGTCAGAGTGTTCTTTTTGGCTGTTACTATGCCCTAAAATACATTTTTGCACCTAGGATATTTTGTGGTTTGCAGTTTGTGGTTTCCAATCTTCAGCAGCAGCAGCAGATGCACCGCCGTTTTCCCTGTACTCTAAACAAATATCTCAAAAAGCATCTATTACCACTTTAAAAAAAAACATGGGAAATTTCACAGCATGATATAATTTAAGAGAAAAAAAATAAGGAAAACAGCGCAAAAAATCTCTTGATGTAGTAAGTTACTTATATTGTGGCATTCAAGCAGCAGGTAAGTATTGCACGTACATCATAGTGAAATCAAATAAGCATTACATGTTTTGGGCATGTTACCAACGTGGCGTAAAGAGCTGGTCCACACACCAAGCGACAATTCCCACAGGCTACAACCGGATTGGAGGTCCTGGACGTCTTCTCAGTGGTCAGTTCATGATGTTCGCGATCTGTCCACGCTTGTCCGCGATTCTGGTGGCTCGAGCACTACTGTAAGGAACCTTCCATACTGACGGCTTAGGCCGATTACACTTGCCAAACTCAGGCGGCTGCTGATAACATCACTAGCTGTGTCATTGAGCAGGTGACTCGCTGGTAGACAGTCAAAAATTAATTAATTAAAAAAATCTAATTACCGCAAGCTTATATGACAGTAACAGTGTATCTGGAGTCCAAATTGTGCACAGGTTGCAATCTAAGTCCAACGCGTTTCATAGTTAAAGACTACTTCTTCAGGGATGTGCTTAAACAAATATCTCAAAAAGCATCAATTACCACTTTTAGAAAAAAAACAGATGCCGGTAAAAAAAAAAAAAAAAAAAAGAACAAATATGGGAAATTTCACAACATGATATAATTTATGCTTTTTCAGGTTAAAAGCCCAGAGGCCAAGTCTTCCTTTTTCCTGAACTTAAAATAATGTCATTTTTCCACTACTCTGGTCTTCTTTTCCCCTGAATACAGTACTGTATGTATCTGTTTCTGCTCACCTTTCCTGTCTTTGTCTCTCACCCCTCTCTGGCTTTCTATATCATCTCACGTTCACCCTCCCTCCTTTGCCATATGTTTTTTTTACTTTTTCTTTACCATCAACTTTATTTATTTTTCTGGCAGGCAGCTGGAGTGTGAAAGCCTGGATTGAGGCCCATTTATGGCATGCATAGTATATTGTCTCACAGTAGGACTTGGTATAGTACTACATAGAATATGAACACCAGGTAGTAATCATTGATAATGATTTTATTATGCTGTGTAATATTCCGGAGCGTGGCACTCTCTTTCAATTTCTAAAATGATTGTATCGAAGGCCCCTAATATTATGAGAAGCAAGTTAACACATAGTTTACCGGGGATCCCACAGTACCACAAGACCTTCGGCAGTTATAGGATTAATCGCGTAACCTACAGATGCCAGAAACGGAGATGGCTCCACTTCTGTTTCAATTGTGCTGGTTGATCCCTGGGAGCAGTCAGCCCTTGCCCCTTAGAAAAGGTGCAAGTACCAATGAGATATCTGGTATGTCATAAAAGCCTTGGGCGTGCCAGGGCCCATGCCATACAAGGTACATCATTAGGGCATTGCCAATGTTAAGGACGCATTCACTTCAATTCAGTTGAAGGCTTCTCACTATATTCAATAGGAGTGAAAGAGAGAGAGACATTGAGAGCCCAGAAAAACAGCAGCACTATTCCGTACAGGCTGCATACTGCCAGTATTATGTTTCCTTAAACAAAGTCAAGCCAGAAGTTGACCTAGAAAAGTTACCAAAGACGACATTGTCTGATGCAGATGGATTATGTGTGTATCAGTTTGAAGTAACACCTATCTTCCATGCTACAATTTATAATATGTTCCTATCAATAGGAAAGACAACAGGA
Organism: Ascaphus truei; assembly: GCA_036426205.1. Lineage (NCBI taxonomy): Eukaryota > Metazoa > Chordata > Amphibia > Anura > Ascaphidae > Ascaphus > Ascaphus truei. The sequence continues at coordinate 9,729,464 of CM071568.1, forward strand.
TATATTCTCAAAGAACAACGCTCCTCTTTCTATTTGTAGATTCTTGAGCAATATTTCTGTGTCGTGGTACATATATGAAGGGGAGGAGTCCCTTGGGTGTATAGTCTCCATAAGTACAACATGTAAATGTCATAGGATATGAAAGAAAATGTCAAATGTAGGCATCTGAGAAATGTTTTTCCATATTACATTCTCTTTCTATTGACTTTACACGTACAGTATTTACCTGTAAAATAAACACAAAATAAAGCGTCATAAAGCTCACATTTTTGGTGCATTTTTCTCAAATAATGACAACTAATACAAAAGGGAATAATAACATGCTTTCTGCTGCACGTTAGGATCACTTTTGATCAGACATGCAAAGTACCAAGAACTAGCTGAAAATATACTTTACAGGTCCAGAAACTGGGACCATACAAATCCTACGGAAACATTGATATGATCTTCTGAATAAACACATTTTATTTCTGCCAACCTTATAAAAGTGATAAGACACAGGAACACAAAAGTGACATTGGATGACATGGATACGTTGTTCACAGAGCCTTGACACCCATATGCTAAATGACATGTTCACTTCTTGGGTAAGGTGATTATGCCAGACAGTGATGGCATGGGAAACCTCCACGCTTGTCGTCACAATGCATCTCAAAAGTATTATGGTAATCTTTTCAATAAATAGTCTTCAAAAATACCATCCAATATATACAGATGAGTTCTATGCAAATACAAAGCTCTTTCCCCTTGCTTACGTACTGTAATTAAAATGTAGTTCATCGATATCTGATGCTATAATAGTTTCAACAGCAGTGCATACAAGATTATAACTTAATGCCTTTAACAAGAGTTTGGCAAACATAGTGCTAAAGGTTTCTGGTGTCACATGAGCCCACAGTATTCTGTGTTCGATAGGAAATTAAATGAAGCATTGGATGGATTTAAAGGACAAAGAGAGTGTTTGTGACGGTAAAGGGGTAACCAGCCCATACAATAAAGGTTAAGCCCATCCGGTTACCCCTGAGAACCGTGGGTCCCAGGCAGCTACATAATACATGGCCCCTGGATAATGGTGCTATCACATGTAAAAGTTTAAGTGTCACCTGCCATTCCACTTTTCATGTTCCCTTTGCCCTAGACTCATGAAACTTTCTATGTGTAAGTTTTAGGTGGGATATTTGGGTAGAAATGCAATTGGTTTGTTTGCAGGAGTTCGGGGGGCAAAGTTACAGGTAGTCCGGTGATTATCCCCGTCGTGCAGGCATGATTTGCTTGTAGGCGGGTTGAATTACACCGGGGCTGCCCGGGGCTGCCCAGTGTCCCCCAGACTCCTGGTTTTCAAGCCCAGATAGTCCAGTCCTATTTCCCTTACAGCTATGGGTCTCCCCAAGTTATCATATGTATTAAAGTATGTTTATTACATTTGTGCATTTACTATAATTGGCTATTCAGGCAACCTGGGCATCCATATAGGTGTCGGGAAGTCTGGATAGACATCGGAGTTCAAAGAGGAGACGGGATGTTGAGAGGTGTCGGGGTGCTAAGTGGCCGGGGCAGGGTGGAGTACTGAATCTGGAGTACAGAGACCCCCTGTGGGGAGGACACTCTGGTCTGCCAGACTCAGTGGAGCCTGCCCAGTAGGTGGCAATATGTTGACTGGGGGAAGTGGCAGAATGTTGGCGCATTTCCCATTGGTCAATTCATATGTCCCACCCACGGGGCATCCCAAGTCGGCTTTGCACGCCCCCTCCTCTGCCATCAGCCAAAGGATGAGCCCCTATTCCTATTGGCTAGTGGAAGGGAATTCCCACGCTCTGATTGGTTGCTCCTTCTTCCTCCACACAGAACAGCGGAGGAAGCCGACTCAGAGGACCAGACCATCTTGTGACTTGTGTTGATGAAGCTAGGGCGGGTTTTTCAAAGTTTCTGTGTCCCGAATAGCAGAGCAACTGGCTTAGTTTTAAAGCTAGGAAAGTCTGCTCTGCAGAGACTAAGTTAGGCGTCAGGACCAAGTTCTGAGAATTTAACATAGTGGTCGCGGCTATGATCTTTAGCCTAAAAGAGGACCAAGAAGCCCGGGTGTATATCTCGGTCAGGGTAAGCCTTCTGAAGCCGGCGTGCCCTGCACGTATTTGAGACTACTTTCACCCCCAGTGTGTTTTTATCTGTATTTTGTGTAATTCTTTGTGTTGTACGCGGGTTTACCCGAATAAACTACATTTTCCGTTTATGACCCTGTTTTGCCTAGTGAATGATCCCAGCACAAATATAAATAAGTGTTAAAAGTCCTGGTCTCCCGTCACAGTGTTTTTCTGATGTAAACATCCCATTGGAGCCATTCATACTGTCTCCCTTCTCAGTTTGCATGAGAATCATAATGTGCCTATGTGATCAGGATTAGTCATTACCATGCGTATATTTTCTTTAGAACTGTGTGCTTTCAAACACATTAAGACTGTGCAAAGAATAACATCTGTTGTTAAAAGTAATGAGACCTCAGCACATGTAAATAATACTATTACAGACAACAGCATATTCCACAGCACAGAAACAGTGTGATTTCAAGGTTTTTATTGTGATTGTATGTATGAATGTCAGCAATAATATCCGGAAGACAAATGCCATATCAGATTCCTGAAAAATATTATAACCCTAATTCCCATTGTAGCGCAGTTTCCCTCACCCTATGGGAGATGAGGTGGCTACTACGTGTGTGGTGATTTACCTGTGGCTCACAGGAGGCCTGAACCTCCACTGCTGGGAGCCTGGGGTGTACCTGATCCGTCTGGTGACAGTGCCTCCACCTGGGTGGGATCCTAACTATGTTGGATAACCCCGTCCCAGGACTCAATGCAAGAAACACACACACTGGTATAGATAACAGTTGACTGCATGCATATGATGATAAAAGATAGCGATATAACACCCACACCAACAAAACCATGCATGGTCGTAACTACACAGTGCCCTCCAACCCAGCGTCAACACCCCGATGGGATACCCTCAAAGTACTGAGGTGCCCCTGGCACCAAACCACCCTGTGTCAACAGAAGTCAACCCACCCAATATGTGTGACAGTGCTGTCCACATCTAAAGTTATTGTTGGTGCACTTGGAGATACCTGCTGGGTGCTCGAGCACCGGTAGCGCCGACTGAAAATAGAGATCCGTCCGGTTCCACGCCATCAGCGACGGCATCCACCTCCACGTAGGGTGGTATCCAGCTGGATGGTCCCATCATAATCATCTCTCTCTGTGTGGTGATCTGGTCCCAAGCCACCAGTTGCCAGGTTGCCGCCGCATCCTGGCTGTGTCTCTGATGCTTGGTACTACAGGGGCAGTGTCCCGATCTACTGGGCCTGTCCCTGCAGCAAGCACAATCTCAAAGGGGGAGTTGGGGTCTAAGGGGTCTTGTGTAGGGGTCACAGACACTCTGCACACTCACCCTCACCCTTATGCATCCCAGCTCCGACTGACGTGGTCTTGCAGCTTGCCAAATGTGTTGAGCAGGAGAAATCTGTAGCCCTATTGGCTGTACTAGGCCATGTGGTATAGCAGCCCCAGGGGGCTGCTGGGAATTGTAGTCCCCGTGGAGCCTATTGTGTAATGGCCGCCGCTCTATTTTATTGGGCCGCGCATGCGCGAAACATACTGCGCATGCGCGAGCACATACAACATGGCGGAATCCTGCAACAGGAGCTGCGGCAGACCTCGGGCGACTTGCCCGTCTCTCCGTTGCAACCGCAACCTGCCTGCAGCTACCACAGCCCTCCCCGCACTCTCCCCAGCCTCCGCTGCAGGTCGCAGCCGCAGCGGAAGGTAAGGGGACGAGGGGGACCCCTGCTATACCATTATCCTGGTTGCTCATTTTTATTGGTAATGTTGAGCTATTTTCACTATAAAACAGTTTATAATAGAATATATTGTGCAGGCATTTGATCCCTTTACTAATCTCTCACAATACTGTGTGGTTTGTTTATCCATGTGTAATTAGGCAACAATAATAACATTGTTCTTTTCTTTACTCTGCTGAGACTATTGTGCATATTAGAATTGCAGATATATGATGTCAGTAATGCACAAGATGTGGCAGCATACATAGTTCTAAGGCAGGGATCTGCAACCTGTCAAGGAAGAAGAGCCATTTAATTAAAAAAAATATTTTTCCAAAATATTCCGAGAGCCGCAACACATGCATGAATATTACACCCCCACAATCACATACATATACAGTACACACACTAATAGGTATATACTGTAAAAGCATTAACATATGCCAAACTTACTTTAATCAGAATTTGGGAAATTAAAAAATATGTGGGGAAATTAAAAAATATGTGGGGGAATAAAATGCATCTCGCAATAATAAGTCCCTTTATTTGCAGCAGTTTTCATTGTTTTTCTGTGCAAAACAGGTTGTCATTTAGAAATACACAATACATACAGTACCTTCCAGCACTCAACCAGTTAACCTACTGCTGGAGAACTGCATGCACCTGCAGCCTAATTATTTATTTATTTATAAAATATTTTACCAGGAAGTAATACATTGAGAGTTGCCTCTCGTTTTCAAGTATGTCCTGGGCACAGAGTAAAACAAATAATACATGGTTACAAATACGGTTACGTAAATGAACAGGGTATCTATCCATATATTTCTGAAAGCATCCTATGTGTCTGTGTCTGTATGTGTCTCCCTAGTGGCAATCACATTGGACCTTGGGCCAGGCCAATGAGATTGCTCCCTTGGCCGCCCGCCCCCGCACACCTCTCATTGGCCTGAGGCGGAGTGACGGGCCAAAGGACACACACACACACACACACAAACACACAAACACACACACACACACACACACCCTCTGTACCCGTCCCCCGTCCCCCCTATCACGTGCGCCGCCCTGCACCGGCTCCCGGACGGAGGGGAAGCACGGCCCTCCTGCCGCCAACTTCAGGCTCCTCCCCCCTCGCTCTCAACCGGCTCCCGGAAAGATGGAGGGGAAGCGAGGCGCGGCCCTCCTACCCCAGCCGCCAATGCTCCCTTACCTCCCCGCCGCTAACTCCCCGGCGCTACCTCCCCACCGCTCCCTTACCTCCCCGCCACTACCTCCCGCCACTCCCTTACCTCCCTGCCGCTACCTCCCCGCTGCAACCTCCCCGGCGCTAACTGCCTGGTGCTACCTCCCCGCCGCTCCCTGACCTCACCGCTGCTACCTCCCCGCCGCTACCTCCCCAGCGCTCCCTCCCCGGCCGCTGGGGGCCAAGCAGCCTCCTCGGATATGCGCCAGTCCCACTCTCCACCACCTCTCACTCCCGTCATGTGTGTGTGTGTGTGTGTGTAGGGACATTTTAATCCTGCCAACAATTTGTGCCTCACTTTCACCCCTACCCCTGCCCTTTACCCCCCCTACCCTTCACCCCCCTGCCCTTCACCCCCCTACCCCTGCCCTTCACCCCCCCTACCCCTGCCCTTCACCCTAAAATCTTCCTACACTAATGCAGTGTGATATGCCCGTTTTTTATTGTTAGAATGTGAGTATAATATTTTATTGTTATAAAGCTATTTTTATCTTGAGTGATCTGCGCTATGCCAGTTTTTCTCTCTACATTGGGGTACGTGATCCTGGGGACCTGATCCACCTTGATGACAACTGCATCATCCACTTACCTCTGACCGTTTGAGTCAACCCTGCCTTTTTGACTCTTACATCTTGTAAGTAGTCAATTCATTAGAGCCAAGTCAATTGAAGGCTTTTTTCACATTGTCATTTTTGCTGCACTTAAATTTATTTTTGTTTCCTCCCCATGCTCCCCGTGGATTTTGTGTGTTTTGAATCCGTTTCTATAGCAACCATTTCCAAAGTCACATACCCTTCCTCATCTGAAACCGGCTCTGGCACACCCCTTTTTGAGCCCTACCCTCTCTCTTGCACCAATTGTATCTAGTGACCAGAGCCACCAACAGGGTGGGTCTGCCGGGGTTGGCGTTCGGGAGCGGTGAGTCAGGGGGCCCGGCCACCGGGCCCCATGCGTGGCAGTGCCCGTGTCATTAAAAAAAGTGACATAAAAAAATGCCGGTGATCTCCGTGCGCATGCGCAGAGATCTTGGGGTGCATGCACAGGGAAACAGGAATGGAATGAGTGGTACGCGTCCGGCGAGCTGCCCCCTCCAATCGCCAGACCTCTTCCTCGCTCCCCCGCCCCCACCCCGGATCCTGTCTCCCCGCCCGCATGGGCACCTGGGGGGAATTTGGGCCAGAGGGGGACGCGCCCATGCGAGCGCACACCAACCTTGTTCCCCCCATGCCTACCTCCCACCCCGGGCACTGCCTGCGGACCCGCTCCCCCCGCTCCCAACATGGGATGGAGGGGAAGCACCGTGGCGAGCCCACGCCCGCCAACCCAGCTCCCCCGCATCAGCCTCCTGCGCCGGGCAATTACCCAGGCAGTCAGTCACCCAACCAGGCAGTCAGTCAGTCAACTACCCAGGCAGTCAGTAAGTCACCCACCCAGGCAGTCAGTAAGTCACCCACCCAGGCAGTCAGTAAGTCAAGGCAGTCAGTCAGTCACCCACCCACCCAGGCAGTAAGCCACCCAACCCAAACCCAAGCAACCAACCCAAGCAGTCAGTAAGTCCCCCACCCAGTCAGTCAGTCACCCACCCAGGCAGTCAGTCACCCATCCACCCAGGTAGTCAGTAAGTCACCCAACCAGGCAGTCAGTCACCCACCCAAGCAGTCAGTCAGTCAGTCACCCACCCAGTCAGTCAGTCACCCAACCACCCAGACAGTCAGTCACCCAACCACCCAGTCAGTCACCCAACCACCCAGACAGTCAGTCACCTAAGGCAGTCAGTCACCCCCCAGCCACCCAGGCAGTCACCCACCCACTCAGTCAGCCACCCAGTCAGTGAGTCACCAACCCAGTCACCCACCCAGTCTAATTGAAGGCCCCCCCGGGGGCCGGTTCAAAGCCCCCTCACTGACCGATCGAAGGCCCCCACCGCGGACCGGTTGAAGAGAGGTACTGTAATTCATTTCAGTCCAATACTGTACTTTACCCCTTAGGTCCATCCTAAAACCCCACCAGGCCCATACTTAACCCACAAGGCCCATACTTAACCCACCCCGCAGGCCCAATCTAACCCCCCCCCCATACCCATACTTAACCCCCCCCCCCACACACACACAGGCCGATACTGAATTCCCCAGGCCTTTTGTCACATTGGATGTAGCATTGGGTATCTTTGTCTTTTGTTGAAAATTTTAAAATAAACAGATTGCATTGTAATGTTTTTTCCTTATTACAATAAGACGAAAACAGTTAAGTAAAAGTTGAGCGTAAAAAAATTAATTCCGTGTTAGGTGCGCTATGGGTTGGGGGGGGGGCTGCTCCTTTCATTTGTCCTGGGCCCCATGATTTCTGTTGGCGGCCCTGCTAGTGACTGACTGGTCACATGATCTTCCCCACAGAATTTTGCATCTTTGGTCCTCTTCTGCTGCACTGACAGCCATTTAGTGAACCCTCAAGCCGAATCTTTCGCAAATCGATCACAGGAGAACGGATCGATCGGCAACAGCGCTAATTACTTGTCATTGTGTGGATTGTATTGATCCTCATATTAAAGGGGGGGAAATAAATAAATAAACAGCCGCTTGGACTGCTGCTTTAACCACTTTTCACATTATGAAAACATGTACAAATTGGAGTAAATGTGTTATGTGTTTGAGTGCTTTCTCTATTGCGATTTTAATAGATGGTAGTATACGGGGCTGTAGCTTTACAATGTATCACAGACGATAAAATAAATCTCGAAGACTAATGCATCGGGTAAAAAAATACTGTACTCAGGAAAACCAGGATGTGTTCCTTTATCACAGCTACAGAGGGTAATAAAAATAAGAGGCACAGTTACTGAATTTCAAGAATATTAATTCTGGATGTCGGCAGTTTCACTGCAATATCTACTCAAAGAAAAGGCCACTTAACATTTACTTGCAAAAAGATTTCATTAATGTCTGCAAACTTTTGTAGCATTCGCCCTCTTGCATTGAAGTACAATTTAATACTCATTTAAGTACCAGCTAACACAGGGGGCTAAACTCCAGCCCCTCCCCCGCCCCCCCGCCTTCCCAACAAGTCACGTTTTCAGGATACCCCAGCTTCAACACAGGTGGCTCAATCAGGGGCTCGGTCAAAGACTGGTTGAGCCACCTCTGTAGACTCAAAGGCAATCTATCTCACGTAGAGTTTATAGAAGACACACGGAGGAGTAAGTATAAATGTATGCAATGGACCCCTTTGCTGTGCAAATGATGCTTTGACCTTTATTCACTATTGTCTGCACTCTTAACCATGACTTAGCTTTCTGCACTGTACTGGCCTATCCAATGACTGATAACATGTACACGCCAGGCAATCATCCACTGTAATATGTCCCTTGGTGAATGAGCACAGCCTTTATCTCCCTGTGTCCAGTCTCTCCTTACTATATCGTATATAACTGCCTTTTCTGACTCGTCTCCTTACATGGTCACTCATACTGCTTCGTTACACCCCCAGATGGATAACTTTTTTCGACTTCTTGTCCTTCGCCTGACCGATGGCTTTCTCCCTCCCAATATTGGTGATTTGTCTCTTTTTATATTTCCAGAACCTGATAACCCTTCTAATTTCCTGTTTTATTGGGCACATTATAAATCAGCATTTATATACACACTTTGCAGGAAATACAGTATGGGATTTATTCTATAAGCTCTGAAGTGGGAATCACACTGTGATCAGCTTTAAAACTCCCCCTGACTTGACTGGCTGTTTCGGAGCTTATAAAATAAGCCCTTATGTCTCTGACATATCCATAAGCACAGTTTGGTGAGCTTTAGGATTAGGATTCTCTCAGTGGTGGTCTGTATGAGATTTCTCACACCTGAACACGTCCCAGCATCTCTATGACAACCTCACGTATATACATTATTTCCCCACCGCCTTGCCAAATACTGAGAATTCAGAAGTGCTGGTTTGCACCTTGTGTTTGTGATCCCCCTTCCCCTATTTTATTTTCTATATATCTATTGTTTATTGGACCACTGGGTAACATTTATGGGATCGGGAATCAGGAGAAACGCTGGTTCCACACGTTTCTATACATTATCCACGTGAGATAACAATATTTTCCTGGTCCTCATCTCATGGCAGTGGGCACCAGAAGGTTAATCCCATCACCTAGCTAAAGGCAGGACAGCCTCCCAAAGTAATAACCTTACTTCCTATATAATACACCGCCCCCATAGGCAGGGCAGTCTTTTCTGTCCTAGTATGCTGAAGGTTAGGATTAATTTATTTTTTGTTAGAAGGACTTGAATAGCTAATAGCTGGGTTGGAGAGAGTGGGTTAGTCTTGATACTTGCCGAGGTCGTAGGTAGGTGCCAGGAGAATAGTCAGAGTCCGAGGTGCCGAGGTCAAGGGTTGGAGCCAGTAGAGAAGTAGATTGTCCTTTTGCTGTGGTCAGGGATGGAGAAGGTCGGAAGGTCTGAGGCAAGCCGGGGGCGATAATCCAGAGCAGGGTCCAAAGTCTAGCCGGGTCGGTACACAGGGAGGCAAGCAGTAACAAGGTTAGAAGAACAGAGAACATGAGGCAGAGACAAAGATGTGGGAACACAAGGCTACCAATAACTATGCTCAGCCAAAGAGGAAGTGACAGAGCTCCCTAACAGGAGTCCAATGAGTAAAGGGGGTGGAGCAAACGAGCGGCCTCTGCGGAGGCAGGGGTAGGCTGAGAGAAGCAGGAGACAGGGGAGGAAGATGTTAGTGTTGACGCGCAGCTGGGTAGTGGTGCACGCGCGTCACATGTGCGCGCCGCGCGTCGCAAGCACAGGGGCATAGCCAAGCTCCGTGGGAACTTTGAAAGCCCACCGTGGGCGCACGTGCGCTCTGTAAGGTGCGCGGGAGACTACAGTAGGAGGCAAGGAGGAAGCGTGCCGCGAGGGACGCGCTCTCTGAACGCTTGCAGCAGAATGCCGTGCAACAGGAGGTAAGGCAGGAAAACACCGCAGGGGCTGTGTTCCCCGATTCCTTACATTGAGGAATCATGTGGGTGACAAAGGACGTACGCTGTCGCCAGTATTCATGTTGGGGCTGTAGTGGCTTCAAGCATGGCAGCAAGGGGGGATGGGCCCCCACCTCTCTTGCGTGGTCAGTTCTTGCCTTCTATGGGTCCCTGTGGCCCATTCTCAAAGTTGACGATCGTTACATCTTTCTGTCATGGGCTCGGGTTATGTAACATCATGATTCCGAAGGGGCTGGTAAGTTTTTTTTTCCGGGTCTGGCAGTACTGGGATAGTTTAAAGGTGGTTAAAAACCCAGTTGGTGGCAGCTTTTGGGGGGTAAGTACACTTTAACCAGACGGGGCTCTATTGTTCGGTAAAGCCCTGAGATGGCTGGGAGCAGCAAATGGGCAGGTCTCATTTAAACGTGACTTCCTGGTGCCCATTCTTGCTAAACGGCCGATGCAGTGCCCGGCTTGGGGTGGGGAGGGAGGGGAGTTGCAGGCCATGGCTTGAGTATCATTAGCCTTTACCCGTTGGTAAAGCCCTGTGGTGGCTGTGAGTGACGAATGGGAAAGGTTCGTTTAAATGTGACTCCTTGGTGACCATTCTCTCTAAACGGCCAAGTCGGTGCGGTGCCCGGCTTGGAAGGTGTTGTAGGCCATGGTTTGAGTACCATTAGCCGTTAACCGGTGGTTGAGCATTCTAGCAGGGTTAGCACTTATACCGTGACGTGATCTATTTTAATAAAAAACCTCCAGACCTTTGTTTGTGTTTATTTATCATAAGTATTATTATGGGGTTAGGTATACAAGGGGAGGGAGCTCTATCACAGGCTCCAAGGTCAAGGGAGGAAGGAAGGGCAGGTCCAGCTGTGCAGCAGCCGGAGGAAATCAAACACCTTTCAAGTCTCAGCTCACCCCATTTCCAAACCTAACATAAAAAAGATTAAAATAATACTTATAGGTGTCAGATTTGGGTAAAAAAGCATCAATCACCCAGATATAATCCCTTAAAGCTCTTGGCCCTAGGAGGGATTGTCCCTTTAAATCATTTCACACTTTTCATTCTGTCACTTTGTATATGTCAAGTATGAAAAACTTCTAAGAGCAGCATCTCGCTTATTTTTCTTCTTCATTTAGATCCAGGGGGGGGGGGGGGGGGTGTTCCCTGGACTGAACCGCTCTATTTTCAGGTCCAGGGACCCTCGGTTCTTGAAATACAGTACATACGGTTTTAGTTGCCAGTGATCTTGCTGCAATTTTTTTTTTAAATGGGCACCGTGATTATCCAATAAGAAGCTGCAGAATCATTCCCCCGATGATATTGCGGCTTCCTATTCCAAAACAAATATAATCACTGCGCTTCTCCATGTAAAGAGCATGCAGCTAGTGAAGGAAATGGCCATACAAATGTGCAAAACAGAAAGTGTAATCCTGCGCTTCTCCATAGGGATAGCAATCAATGGGGAATATATAATATATAATATATATGTTATGGTGTACATATCTATAAGAAAAAAGGAGACTTTTGGTATACACCTTTGATCAATAAGCCAAGCCTGCTAACCACGTCAAGGTAAGTCTCTTTAGCAGGTCCCTACGCTAAATGCATACAGTTGTTATGTGAAATAAGCCCAAAGGGGTTTAAAATATCAAAGCATATGCTTGTATAACCAGTGCATAAAAAACTGGTATATACCAGTCAGATACTCACCATGTAGTGAAGTGGAATAGGGGACCTTGGCGAGATATTATATACCTAGAAGAGGAGAGGCTGGCCTGCCACAACTTGCTCAATAAGCAGTTGCGGTGATTGGCTAAATTATTAATTACATACACCATAGTAGTGTTGCCCTCTAGAGCGTTGCAAAGGATTAAAATACGTCCCAACAAATAATGTAAAACAAATATAATCACTGGCTTCTCCATGTAAGAGCATGCAGCGTAGGGACCTTCTAAGACTTACCTTGACGTGTGGTTAGCAGGCTTGGCATTATTTGATCAAAGGATGTATACCAAAAGTCTCCTTTTTTCTTATAGATATTTACCCCATACATATATATATATATATTCCCCATTGATTGCTATCCCTATGGGAGAAGCGCAGGGATTCACTTTCTGTTTTGCCACTATGGCCCATTTCCTTCACTAGCTGCATGCTCTTTACATGGAGAAGCGCAGTGATTATATTTGTTTTTACACATTATTTGTGTGGGCCATTTTAAATCCTTTGCAGCACCTCCTAGAGGGCACACCTACTATGGTGTATTGAATATATTTAGCCATCACCTGCAAACTGCTATTGAGCAGTTTGTGTGCAGGCCAGCCCCTCCTCTTCTAGGTATATAATCTTCTCCTAGCAAGGTCCCCTTATTCCACTTCATTACAATGTGAGTATCTGTACTGGTATATACCAGTTTTTAATTTGCACTAGGTTATACAAGCATATGCTTTGATATTTTTTGCCCCTTTTTTTATTTCACATAACACTAGTATGCATTTAGCGTAGGGACCTGCTAAAGAGACTTACCTTGACGTGGTTAGCAGGCTTGGCATTATTGATCAAAGCATGTATACCAAAAGTCTCCTTTTTTCTTATAGATTTTACACACCATTTATATATATATATATTCCCCATTGATTGCTATCCCTATGGGAGAAGCGCAGGGATTCACTTTCTGGCTTCCTATTCCCCAAGATACCCGCTGGATTTGGCGGCCATTTTGATTTCATAACCGGGATCTGAAACACCGCCAACTAAGACTGTAAGTATCTTGGGAACCGTAGTGCCCTCAGAGGGGAAAAAAATAACTCGGTACAGCTCCCGAGGCCTCCCTCTAACAAAAAAGTCAACAAGAATAAGTAGGTGGGATAGCAGTCTGAATTACGTTTCTAACATATGATACAGATCTGTTAGAGACAGGGATAGGCAACTTGATCCCATTAGTGGGCCAGGTAGACCTTTCACATACCTGGAATTGCAAACTCCATTTCCTCGCTGCCAGTGTGGTCTGCAATGCATTGCAAAGTAGTCACACACTTCTTGTTTAAGTTTTATTTTTTATGTCTTCCCATTACATTCTGTATGAGCCGTGAGGATTTCTTTCCTCTTCTCCCCCTTACATGTGAGCTCTGGTCTCTCCCAGCTTGCGTTTCTCACTCTACTTAGCGTCCCCTGGGTCAGTTACTAGTAAAACGTGCCAAACGTATTGTTGGCCCAGACCATCTGCTCTCCATTGTTTCCCCCCCTGACTCACCGCCTTTGAATTAGTGTCTCAGTGCATTTGGAGTCTCGGACATCAGACCTGGCTATTGTGTCTGCTGGCGCCGAGCTTCCTTTTTTGGGTACAGTTCGCCTCTCTTGCTGCCAAGGCCCTAACTTTACAAGAATTGTCAGGGCCTCCGTTCAATTTATGTAGCCAAAGGAAGTTCCTGAGGCTTCGAAAATGTAACAGTTCATCATAGGACTGTGCAGCATGAGACAGAATGTGTTACACATAACAACCAGCAGTGTGTGCAGTGCAGCACATCGAACATTTGCGCACGCAACAAAGTTACACAGCAGATGAGGTTGAAAAAAGACATGTCCATCAAGTTCAACCTAAGTTCACAGCTACCCCGTTATCAAATCGCTGTTGGCTTGCGGGGTCGGTCCAAAGAATCACAAGACGCTGTTATAAGTCGGATAGCGCGTTAGAAATATGTACATTGTCGAGCGGTTGTACAATTAAAGTTTTAGATCACCAATCATCGTGTTGTGGTAAAAGTCGTCATAAATATGAAAATAGTGGACCCACACTGCATCAGCCGTTATATGACGCGGGATGGTCGCGCGTGTAAAGGGAATCGCGCGTTTTGGATTAACGGATTAGCGCTGTAACGATACGCGCTGTTTAACGGATCGTCGCTGTAACGGATCGCGCTGAAAAGGTGGCTGTACGGGGGAGCTGTAATACACTCTCCACCCATTATTTTATTTTACCCTTTTATGAAACATTTCTGCCAGGTCTGAGGTGTCAGAAACCAATGATCTCCATGAAATGTAACAGAAATACTTCCGGTATATACTTCTAGGCTTTTGGCTTCTTTGAAAAAACATACTTTATACCGCAGTTAAAAATAAAAATTCTAATTACATGAACCATCACCTTTGAGAGTTCCGCTGAGAGTATCGCAGAACCTGCGTGTATCGTGGGGGAGGATCCGCCTCAATGGAACCATTCTCTCTTGTGTGGGGGTGGGGGGTGGAAGGGGGGGGGAGGGGAATATGGATGTATGATCGGCAGATTTGGCAAAATAGCCCAAACCTTTTTCCACTAAGGTGAAGGTCCGATGGTTTGCCACATTCACAGACTTGGGTTGTGACGGATATTTTTTTCGTTTAGTTAATGTGATACAGCCTCAGCACAAGAGTGGCCAACCCCAAGTTCCTCAAGGGCCACCAATCTGGTCAGGTGGAAGGATATCCCATTCTCGCACCAGGTGTCTCAATCAGAGGCTCAGTCTTCAACGAGGCCATCTGGATTGGCACCTGTGCTGAAGCAGGATATCCTTCACACCTGACCAGTTGGTGCCGCTTTGAGGACTGGAGTGCCACCACTAGAGTACTGTATAGCAGAAACTGAACAAAATAATTCCTGTGCGCCTCTTTTTATGCATTAATACAACATTCCCTTTTAAATGAAAAGGTGTTGTAGAAGTACAAGTCATTACTATTACATTGTTGAAGAAAGTTCCTCAGGCTGAATAATAATGACCGTGTTAGGCTCGTTCTGTTGACTTGTCTGCAGTAACTTGTTCTTCAAACAATTAGCCTTTCTCTTCTCTTCCATTTCCTATGCTGATAGGTTCACTGGTTTACTTTTCTGCAACCGCCTGAAGCTATCAGTTCGAGTTCAGATGCGTTCCCTGTCACAGCTGCCAAGAAAAAGATACCATTTTCAAACTGTCCCACAGACCTAGGAAAAGGAACAAAAACTAGATTAAAAAAAAGTGTTGTAGTATAAAAGTGCAAAGAAAGTACAGTTCAAATTTGTGTTGAGATTAGAAATTATATATCACAAAGGTGTAAAAAAAAAAAAAAGGCGGCGGCATAATTGGGTGTCGATATTAGAAATGTTCAACAATATATGTGTGTGTTTACAAATACATCCATGTCCAGGCATGGCCGCCGACAGGGGAAAGAAGGTACAGGTGTCCCGGGCCCGCTGGCTGGGGGTACAGGTGTCCCGGGCCCGCTGGTCGCTGACAGGGGAAAGAAGGTACAGGTGTCTTGGGCCCGCTGGCTGGGGGTACAGGTGTCCCGGGCCCGCTGGTCGCCGACAGGGGAAAGAAGGTACAGGTATCCCGGGCCCGCTGGCTGGGGGTACAGGTGTCCCGGGCCCGCTGGTCCGGAAGGCTGGGGCCAAAAGCCTTAATTCTGGCACGCTGCAATCACAGAGGCCTGTCTGCGTGGGACTGTGATTAGTAGGCCTGATCGCTGAGAGTAGTAGCCGGGCCCGGTCACGAGGAGACGGGCCAGCCGTGCCTCGCAGAGTAGGGGCCTAACTGCGCCGCGGCTGGCCGACGTACTCCCTGTCGAACAGGGCGGGACCTGTACCTTCTTTCCCCCTGTCGGCGACCAGCTGGCCCGGGACACCGTATCGCTCTTCACCCCGTCGCAGACAGCGGTCCGGACACCTGTACAACGCGGCCCCGGACCCTACCTGTTTCCCCTCGCGTAGGCACCTGACCCCGCAGCCAGCGGTGCTCCGAGACACCTGTCCTCTTCCCTGTCGGCGGACCAGCGGGCCCGTGACACCTGTACCCCCGCCAGCGGGGTCCCGAGACACCTGTCCTTCTTCTCACCTGTCGGCGTACCGCGGGTCCGGGGACTACCTGTTACCCCCAGGCCAGCGGGCCGGAACAACCTGTACCAGCGAGACCTGTACCTTTCTTTCCCCTGTCGGCGGACTCAGCGGGCCTCGGGACACCTGTACCCAGCAGTGCCAGGCGGGCCGAGAACCTGTACCTTCTTTCCCTGTCGGCGACCAGCGGGCCGGGGGACACCTGTACCCCCAAAAAGCCGCGGGCCCGAGACACCTGTACTACTTTCCCCTGTCGGCGAACCAGCGGGCCCGGGACACCTGTACCCCCAAGCCAGCGGGCCCGGGACCCACCTGTACCCCCCGCAAGCGGGCCCGGGAAGCTGTACCTTCTTTCCCCTGTCGGGCGACCAGCGGGCCCGGGACCACTGTACCCCCCAGCAGCGGGCCCGAGACACCTGTACCTTCTCCCCTGTCGGCGACCAGCGGTCCGGACACCTGTACCCCCAGCCAGCGGGCCCACCGAGAACCTGTACCTTCTTTCCCCGTCGTCGGC
>CM071568.1:9745954-9759421 GCA_036426205.1 Ascaphus truei
TGTCCCGGGCCCGCTGGTCGCCGACAGGGGAAAGAAGGTACAGGTGTACCGGGCCAGCCGGCGGCGCAAGTTAGCCCCGACCTCTGGCCAGGCACGGCTGCTGGTCCTCTCGTGACCGGGCCCCGGCTCTCTCTCAGATGCAGGCCTCTATCACAGTCCCACGCAGACAGGCCTCTGTGATGGCAGCGTGCCAGAATTAGGCTTGGCCCAGCTTCCGGCGTGCGACGGCATGGAGGGAGGCCTGGCGCGTGCCAGCTCGGCGTGGGGCAGAGGGATAGAAGCCTGCAGGTAGCTGGGGAGAGCCGAGGCCCAGCCGCGAGAGGACCGGCAGCCGGGCCTGGCCAGAGGTCGGGCCCAACTGGAAGTGCCGGACGGACGGGCCCCCCGCAGACCATCCACAATGTACAATGTTTTAATATATATATATATATGTATTAATTGTTTATATGTATTAGGGGTTGGGGAGTCTTTTTAATATGTATTGGAGGGGTTGGGGGAATTTTAAAATGTATTGGGGGTGTGGGGGGCTTTTAAAAATGTATTGGGGGAAGTGGGGGGCTTTTAAAAATGTATTGGGGGAAGTGGGGGGCTTTAATATGTATTGAGGGGGTTATATGTATTTTGTGGGGGGGTTGAGTGAGAGAAGGGTAGTTGACGGAAGGTGGGTGAGAGGGGGAGAGGGAGGGAGTGAGTGAGGAAAAGAGGGAGTAAGAGTGAGACGCAGGGGAGAGATATACATGGGAAGAGGGTGGGAAATAGATGGGACTCGTGAGGTGTGAAATGGGGGGAGGCTCGCAATACCACCGGGGCGGGTGGACCACATAATTCTAGTCCTGGGCCGGGAGAAATTTGTCTGTAGCCCGGTGTCCAAGCGATAACGTAAGTGTCCTTCCTTGCTGGTATATACAATATAGGCAGGATTATATATGCATAAACATGTAGAAACGAAAACACAACGATGTATATAAACACACACTGGATAGAAAAGTCTGCAAAATAGTCCTCTGCAAAATCCAAATGAACGATCCCCCCAAAAGTTCATGAAACAGAGGGGAAAGGAATATGTTTCTAAATGGCGCACATATATAACACAGCTCTGATATAGAGAAAAATGGTTACGAATCAGCCAGTGTTGTAGTAGTAGTGGGTCCAAAATGGTAAAGATCAGAACCTTCACAAAGCACGATCACCGCGAGCTGCAGCTTCATCGGACGATAACCACGTCTAGGAAGGAATCTAGAACAAAGAAAAAGAAACGCAGGATCCCGTAGTGTGATCTTCTTTTGGGAAGAGAGCACGCAGCGGACGTCATCACGGACTTGTACCACGTGTCACGTGAGGAAAAAGCGGGCCAATGTGAGTGATCGTGGGAGCGTGCACGGGGCGCCAGGACGTCGCAATGAACGCTGCTTCGCGCTACAGGGGACATTAGATAAGCTGTTGATTCGAGTGATATCCTGTAAGTGCGTGTAAAGCCTATTTCCCCTCCCCCCCCAACCTCAGATAGGGTCCTCTAGGGGAACTAACTCTGCCGTTACATGTGTGTGTAGTGCGTACCTGCTGGCATCAGGAGAGCCTGAGTCTTCCATGGTGACATTGGGGACAACAGGACAGGTTTCTGGGGTTGTGCCTTCGTTCTCCTCAATGGTGCAGCGCCTCCATCTCCTGCAGGCCCCAGGGATATGGGGTGGAAACCCTACAGGGGTTCATTCTGGGTGCCTTATGACTTACAG
The DNA here is from genome assembly GCA_036426205.1 of Ascaphus truei. Classification (NCBI taxonomy): domain Eukaryota; kingdom Metazoa; phylum Chordata; class Amphibia; order Anura; family Ascaphidae; genus Ascaphus; species Ascaphus truei. The sequence goes on from CM071568.1 coordinate 9,747,688, forward strand.
GACCCTCCTTGACAGAAGACTGGGACACTCTGGTCCTACCTTTAGGTACAGGGTTAAACACAGTGGGGTTAGGTACAGGTATATGACTTGACCAAGGTATCTCCCCATCAGAACACCTCATCACTCGAAACCCAGTCCCGCCAATCCGTAGACAATTTGGGCGTCTTAATTTGCTTACGCCCACTAGGACCCGGTGGTATAGAAAGTGACGGGGCAGGGGCAGTGGTCGAGGCAATGGCGCTAGGGGCGGTGACCATAGGATCGCCATAGTCCATTACAGTGTCTCTTAGTCGGGCTATGCCGTGACCTGTAGATGCTCTCTTACTGTCTCTGCCGGCTGCGCGCCTGGCTACTCACTTAGCCACTTGTGCTTTAAATCTTTCATACGCCTCCTCTAGACCAGCTCTCTTCAAAGAGTCGAGTAAGGCTTCCGGGCATCGGTTCCATGTCGACCCGGAAGTGACGTCATCATGGGTCGTCGCGGAATCTTCATCCGCCTCGAGGTCCCGCACCAGAAGTGTGTCACCCACCAGAAGGGGCAGTGGTGGACCTGCAGGGTCGCCGACGGGCAGGTAGGCCGCCAGACTCTCTCTTTGTGTAGATTCCTCCTTCACCTGGCGGAAGTAAAGGGGTGGTGGTGTCATCTTACCGCTCCGCTGTCTTGCGAAGCTCTGTTCTTCAGGAGCAGTATCGGGTCCCATCTCCGCCACACTGGGAGTTGCCACGGCCGTGGGACTTCTACGCAGTTCAGGTCGCACCAGTGCTTGCTGTCAGGGGGTCTCCAGACTCATCCGCTTCGTCTCTCCGGTAAGTGGACTCCGTCTTTCGCCGCTGGGGTGGTCTGCCGGCCGGCGTACCACCACTGATGACAGGCTGTCTCTCTCTTCGTCCGACGAGGATGGCAATGGCACATCCGCTGGGGAACCACATCTTGTCCTCGCTGCACCGCTACTGGATATGGGTATGAAGCGGGCCCGCTCCAGTACCTCCACTGCGGGTGCTCTTCTCTCTGTCGGGGCACATCTGAGTATGGGCCTGGGTCCCTACCGCAGGGGTGATATATGGGACAAGGGCAGCCTTCGCATCTGCCTCCTCCACTTCAATCAGCGTCGCTGGAGAGGCCTCTCGCGGCGTCACTATAGTGGGCTATGGCTTGGTAGGCCAGAGATAGAAGATGCCACACTGTTGGCACCCTGCTGTAGTACTCGGCGCAGGCCCGGGTGACCTGCATTGTATGTACAGGCACCGCAGGTACTCACGGCCATCAACTTCGACAACCAGGAAGCCTCCTGGAAGCTGATAAGTAGTCACGCTCAAATCAGCCATCTTTTGAGCAGGGGTTGAATCAATTAGCTTGCATGCTCGACAATTTGCTCCTTTTCTGTCGCCAGCCAAACAAGAGTGACGTTTCTGATACTCATTTCCTGCTCCTCCTTCAGCTTGGGTGGAACGCGGAGCACTCAATCTCTTTGGGTGACGTAGGCTCGTCCTTTGGCCTGTCACTGCACAGGGGGGCGCGTCCACAGCTTTCACGCCGCTTCCCTCCTTTAGCTGGGGTTCTGGTTTTGGCGCCAAACCCTTGCACATCTCTCTCCACATCTCTCGCACAGCCTGCTTGCACGCAGCACGTGCGTGATCTAGGCTTGGTGGGAGTTGCCATTTTGGATCTGCTGCATCACACGTTGCAGTGAATGGCACCGCAGTCGCCATTTTAAGTTCCTCCATGCCCCCCGCAGAGCACATGTACCTACGGCCGCCATCTTTTGTGAACCCACTAAGCTCACGATAGCGCTACTCTCAGTGCCTGAAGTGCAACTCGTTCCTAGGTACTCACTACACTCAATGTTAGCGCTAACCAGTGATAAAACTCATGGCATACCACAGGCTAGGCAGAACTCTCTTTCTGTACACCACACACGCTGAAGGTCCATTACAAGCACTCTGTGGTTAGCATTCTGGATACTGGCTAATGTACTCGGACTTTCCTAAAGTACTTTGGTATCAACTTACTTTTGGCAAACTCATAGCGCAGATCCTATGCAGAAGTTCCTGTCCCAAGTTAACCAGGCTACCCCCTAGGCATCCTACACTATCTGCCTCAAGGTGACTAGGACAGCTATAGCCGAGTGTGCCCAGATCTACATCACCCTCTTAGGGCACTTAGGGTGTACTTTGCAAGAGAACAGTCCCTCCTGACTACCCTAGTCTTCAATAATGCCCATCTTTCTGCAGCACTTGCTCTGAAAGTGTACATTCTACTTCCAGTCCTACTTCGCTGAAAACCTGTCCCGTTTATCTCAGCAGCGCCTCCAAATGTAACGCCTGTTCCCCCCCCAAACCTAAGATAGGGTCCTCTAGGGGAACGAACTCTTCCGTTACATGTGTGTGTGTGGTGCATACCACCTGGCAACAGGAGGGCCTGAGTCTCCCGCGGTGACATTGGGGACAACAGGACAGGTTTCTGGGGTTGTGCCTTTGTTCTCCTCAATGGTGCAGCGCCTCCATCTCCTGCAGGCCCCAGGGATATGGGGTGGAATCCTTACAGCAACGTTTCCCTCCCAGGGATGAGAGATTCCAGTCTCACACAATGTCTCTTTAAATCAGGACCATTTATTCAAGTCCTCAGCAACAGCAGCTTACAATAGGTACAGGCAGTCGCTCTCAGCCGGCTGTCTTCCTTCAGGATGTCCCCCTGATGCCACTCTAGGCCAAGGGCACCCAGAGTGGGTCTAGCTCTTCCCCTGCCCCCTATGCAGGGCAGGAGGTATTTGGTCCACCTACTATAACTCTCAGCTCTAATCATCCTCCTCTCCACTAACTGACTGAACCACATCTCACTCTAAGTAGGACATGACACTGCCCTAAGTAGCTTCAGCAGGCACCGCCCCTGTGTCTCTTGATTGGACAGAGGGTCAGGTGACCTACCTTTGCTGACTCAGTGCAATGTCTGAAGCAGGGAAAATCCATGATTACTCCTGGCAACCCTGCTCTTACACAGGAATTACTGCCAGGAGGAGAGCAGAAATATAGCCCAAAACTACCCAGGGCTACATGCGCAATTCCTAATTTGTATGCTGGTGGATTTGGTTTCACAACCACTTTGTTACACATGTTCACCTTTTGGTGATCTTCTATTGCCATCTGTCTACAGGTGTATTTCTCTAGCACAGGGGTGCGCAAACGTCTGGTGCTGCGCCCCCTGTCTGCTCTCCCCCAGTGCTTGCGCCCCCTCCCCCCCCACTTACCTTTGTTGCGGCGTTAAATGACGCCGCGTCACGTGACCCCACAGTGTCATTTGACGCCGCATTGCCATAACAACAGCATCAAATAATACCGCCGGGTCATGTGACATCCCCTCACATGACTCCACGGCGGTCATTTAACGCCACGTCGCCATGGCGATGCGCCGCCCGAAGCCGGCTGAATCACGGTAAGCGAGTTGCAAAGGCCTCACATGATCACCCGGCATTTCATTTAAATGCCTTGGGGAAGAACGTGGAGCCTCTACAGCCGCCCACGCTCCCCCAGTTTGCACACCCCTGCTCTAGCACACTGACAGATTTTATTGTTTGTTTAATAAATGAGATCACACTGTGGGAGCCTGCGCTTCTTTTTCTTTGTTCTGTTCTACAGACCTATTTCATTTTCATTGTTTTATATATATATAGTCATGTGATAAAGAAAGTACACCCTCTTTGAATAACATGGTTTTACATATCAGGACATAATAACAATCACCTGTTCCTTAGCAGGTCTTAGAATTAGGTAAATACAACCTCAGATGAACAACAACACATGACATATTACACCGTGTCATGATTTATTTAACAAAAATAAAGCCAAAATGGAGAAGCCATGTGTGAAAAACTAAGTATACCTTATGATTCAATAGCTTGTAGAACCACCTTTAGCAGCAATAACTTGAAGTAATCGTTTTCTGTATGACTTTCAGTCTCTCACATCGTTGTGGAGGAATTTTGGCCCACTCTTCTTTACAACGTTGCTTCAGTTCATTGAGGTTTGTGAGCATTTGTTTATGCACAGCTCTCTTAAGGCCCGGCCATAGCATTTCAATCGGGTTGAGGTCTGTTTTTGACTGGGCCATTGCAACACCTTGATTCTTTTCTTTTTCAGCCATTCTGTTGTAGATTTGCTGGTGTACTTGGGATCATTGTCCTGTTGCATGACCCAATTTCGGCCAAGCTTTAGCTGTCGGACAGATGGCCTCACATTTGACTCTAGAATACTTTGGTATACAGAGGAGTTCATGGTCGACTCAATGACTGCAAGGTTCCCAGGTCCTGTGGCTGCAAAAACAAGCCCAAATCATCACCCCTCCACCACCGTGCTTGACAGTTGGTATGAGGTGTTTGTGCTGATATGCTGTGTTTGGTTCTCGCCAAACGTGGCGCTGTTCATTAAGGCCAAACATCTCCACTTTGATCTCAATGTGGTGGGAGTGTGCCCTCACCAGAACAACCATACAGTAAATACACACAATGGGAATAAACAGTAATTACTGAGCATGAACGATAACTTCAATGAAACTCTCTTTGCATAACATCAATACATCATATGAATAACATTGCATCACCCTGAATGCATACCATCCCCTCACCCACATGTCCATCATCACATCACCCTCAGTCCCTTTGATAATACTGTGCTTGGACACTTGTCCCTTGAGTGTCCACAACAATAAAGAGAGTGTGAGGGATAGCGCTTCCCTGTGTTGGGGCCCGGTGGTGCACTTATTCTACTACCTCCCTGATCAGTCCTGATCAGGATAATCCTTGGAACTCAGCAACACCGCACAGTGATCCCACACCGCACTGCGCTGCTCTCTGCAGGAATGGATACACATGCTGACTCCACAGGGGAGGGATCACCAGCCAGAAGGATCCTTTACCACAGTCTCTGCTATGGAGTCAGATACTCTTTCTGCACTCAGGCTGCACAGGCATTCGGGCACTGTCCTGCAGCATGTCTCTTCCTCTCTGAGTATGGTGAAGGAGTCCCTGTCTTAAGGCAGTCCCTATCACATACAGTATTCCTATATACAGATATTACGCACACTGTATAACTAGAAAGCAACCCCCCTTTCTTCCTATGAGGGGCCTTTCCCTGACACAGCCAAAGCAACTACTCTAGCTGCACTGCACACAACACTGTCTCTTCTTGTCAGAGCACCCAGCACTGCAGCTGTGTCACTGACAAGACGTACACTCACCTAAAAGCAGGGTCCCTACCTAAGGGCCTTCCCTATGAACTTACCCACTAACCTAATGGGGAGTGGGGCCTACCTGGGTCCTGGGGGTAACCTGGCCTAGTGTAAGAAGCCCCTTGCTCCTTACACACTTCCTCCCCCTTCCTTCTCCCCGCTCCAACTGACTAGCGTGGTCTCTGCAACATTGTATCATTCTCCAACAGGAGAAGCTGCAAACTCTATTTGCTGGCTGGCTGCACGTGATGTGGGTGAAAGGGCAGTCCCCAGAGGCTGCTGTGAATTGTAGTCCATTCAGGACCTCTTTAGCATTGGGACCGCGTGCGCTATCTTTACTGCGCCTGTGCGAAGCTGTAATGGCCGCCACTGCTGTCTTCTGCGCCTGCGCGACCTTGGGGAGTCCCTGCACTACGGAGCGCCATCTCTGCCCCTTCGTGCTCACTATATTGGCCGCTGCGTCGCGTCTGCGCATGCGCGGGCCTCCGCGCCCGTGCGGACATAACAAAGATGGCGGCGCCGTGCCTCTGACGCCACCGGGAGGACTCTTTGGGGACCTGACTTCATTTATATATAATAAAGAATATCACTTGTGAGCACATTCACATGTCTTAGACAGGTCTGCAACCCTGCCTTTCAACCATTATCACCTCGCATACAGTGTTTCCACTGCAGCAAGGGATTCTGGGAAATGACATGCAAATGAGCACACAATGTGTCACCTTTTGCCTGGAATATCCATTCACATGGAGCCCATTTAATCTGATGCATCGCCGTTCACACAGCTTTTAAGTACAGCATGGGACTAGCAAAGCAAGTGCAGACCACTCACAGACATGGACTTCTGTGCTTTGTGATTCAATAAACTTACTGAATTTACCTGCCTGAGTGCTGTCTCCTTTTTGCCAGTTTCTGGTAATGTAATTTTTTTTAAATATATATATATAGTAGTTGGTAAGGGGCTTAGCCCCCCCACGCCATAGACAGGGTCTACAGTATGCAGTTTAGTCAGCGCTCCCTACAGGAACTAAGATGTTTTGTTTCCCTGTAAGCCTGTTTTTGCTGGTGAAAGCTATTTATGTGCAGAAAGTTGTTGCGAATAAAAGCCTGTTTTGTTTTCTCTTAAAAACGCCTCCTGTTCTAAAAATAACCTCTGAACAGATGTGGCCCTTGAATTTCAAAGGGGCCCCAAAGACTATAATTTTTTATGCTTTCGTTCGCAACCGTTCATACAACAGCTTGAGCAACAGGAGTAAAAGCGGAAGAACCACGTGCTACAGACAGTGGCCTACACAAGGTACTGATTCTGTGACCAAAGTCCACCCATTATGTGTGCAGAAAAAACCAACATGGGTTTTTAAAATGGCCACTCATAAAAAAAAAAAAAGTCTACAGAGACGCCTCCGACAGCTATGAACTCTGCAAGTGAAGTCTGCCCCACATGTATGACTCCCATCCGTGTTTCTAGCATATACAGAGAATATTGACACGAGCGCCTCCCGAGGTCAGTCTGAAGAATACATACAAGGATGCCTGTGAGGGCATGAATACTAAGCTCAAACGCGGTAAGGAGGGTGGTTGTAGTATCCTAAATTTAAAAGATCCCGAACACCTGGGAATAGGTGGTGCTCACTGGGGAAGGTGAATCATGAAATACTGAGATAGAGAAGAGTCCCCTTATGTGGCACATAGAACACCTAGATTAGTTAAAATCAATTTTATTGCAACTCATTTAAAATAAGGTGTGAGGGATTGAAAACAAAGAACAGGCAAAACAACAAATAAACACAAAATATATAAAAATCCGGAGAGTGGTCGCAAGGGTAAACAAGGAGCACATGAACAGCATAAGGTAAAGCTGCTAAATAAACTATTACCCACAAAAATGTTGTTGTGTTTGACTCCTGCCTGTCCTATACAGGGTAGTAATCCCTGTGTAAAGGTGTATTCATGTTAGGGTGACAGAACTGTGATAGTAATGAAACAGCTTATGATGTAAAATCACCAGATTTTTTATATATTTTGTGTTTATTTGTTGTTTTGCCTGTTCTTTGTTTTCAATCCCTCAAACCTTATTTTAAATGAGTTGCAATAAAATTGATTTTAACTAATCTATGTGTTCTATGTGCCACATAAGGGGACTCTTCTCTATCTCAGTATTTCAGTCTGAAGAATACACCTGAAAGTGCCAGAATGGAGGGCAAAATGTGTTTTCTCTGTAATTAACCCGGCCACATGAAAGAGTCCCTTCAGGCCTTTTGATGATGATGAGGATGTCTCTTATGTGCTCTCAGAAATTAGATGCACAAGCGAACCACCCCTAGGATGTTGGGGATGCCTGGACCCTAGGCACACAGAAGAGTCGTGTCCCTAAGTCCTTGAACATGGACAGCGAAAGCAAGGTGAGGACCTTGAGAATGCTGAGTATTTCCGCCTGCTACTGCAAGAAAATCATGGTGGGTGCAGTGAAACTACAGAAGAAGGGGACCTCAGTATTTCTGATGCGCCAGAGTCTTACAAAGTAAAGAGAAAGGAAAACAAAAGAGGTTTACAGTTTACCATGGAAGTGGCAGACACGTTCGGAGATGACCCTGCAACAATAGAAGGGGGCAGAGATGTCCTGCAGCCTAGAGAAAAAGGAGGATTAATTGCCGGGACTGGCGGAATCTCCAGAGGGCCCAAGGCAGAAGACATATCCCCCAAAGAAGTGTCTTCCCGGTTCTGACAGTGAGAAACCCTCAACAAACCAGTACCAGGGAAGCGGAGCTAGAACAAATAAGTGACGATCCCATGACTAGCCCTGAAGATGCGCCGCAAACTGCCAGACATGACTGTGATGTCCTCCGTGAACGATTCGGAAAGGAGTGACTTGGATGAACACCGAGCGTCGCTTGTGTAGTGACTTCGAAGACCTGACAACTGGGCTGAAGATGGTGAACGCTATTATTACCCCCATGGTCAAGAAACAGAGCCGCTCTGATGAAGTTATTGCTGACTGGAAGCAGAGCTATGAGGAGGCTTAGAACAATGCCCCCAGTCTCAGTATTAAGCTGGGAATCTCTCAAAAGGAGTTTTGCAGTCTCAGTGCAGTCCTGGGAGTCTCTCAGAAAGAGATTCACAGTCTCAGTGCAAAGCTGGAAATTTCTCTGAAAGAGGTTCACACTCTCAGCATAGAGCTGTATATCTCGCCAGGAGGTCAGCGGTCTCAGCACAGAACTGGAAATATCTCAAAAACAGTTTCACAGTCTTGGTGCCAAACTGGACATTTCTCAGAAACAGGTTTGCAGTCTCGGTACAGAGCTGGAAGTCTCTCAGAAGAGGTTTACAGTTTCAGTACTGATCTGGAAGTCTTTATGAAAGAGCTTCACACTCTCAACAGAGAGATAGAAGTCTGGCACAAAGAAATCCAAAGAATCAACACAGTTGTGTTTAAATGGAAGGATGACTATGAAAAGGTCATTAATGTTTTAGAGACTGTAGAAAGAGAGAATAGAAACCTGAAAGAGGAGGTCTCACATCTGACTGAGGGAGTTTTATATCTGACCAAGTCAGTAAAGGAAATGAGAAGCATCACAAAGGACGGAAGGAATGAAGGACAGTTACAGTAAGAAACAAATCCAACAAGAAACGTTGGAAGTGCAGTTAGCACAGGAAGACGCAAAGGGCACTTTTCAGCAGCAAAATAGAAAATCCCTATGTCTTTAATTAGAATTTTCTCAGATCAGAGCAAACTCTGAATGAAAGAAAGAAAGAAAGAAGAGAAGCATTCTAACACTTCAGAAATACTGCAAAGCTCTTATCCAAGGAAGGTTGGAGAGAGAATGTATTCTGCGCAAAAGCTGTGCAACGGTTGTCTTATAGGCTGCCTATCAAAGAACGAAAGTTTGTCAGCTTTATCGCCAGAATAAAGCGGCATGCCTTTTCCAGTCATTATGGAGAATGCAACGACAAAGAAGGAGATATGAACATTTGAATCAAAGTGTAGTTGTGGTCCAGTCAATTGTATATATTGTGTGTGGTAAAGAGATGCCTGGGGTACTTAAACCTTTGATAACATTACGCCTATGCTCTAAAAATCTAGTGCCAGAAGCCTGTATAGTGTGCCCCTCATATTGTGGGCCACAGGAGCAAAATAGTAGGTACGTAACGCGAGTGCCAAAAGGAAGCAAATATATAGCGCACCAAATGAATCAAACGTGAAGTAAATAAATAATCACGTGTGTGTTGGAGAGAAATGTTATAAAAATCTCTAAATATACCAGGAGTACATTAACAGTGTTAAAAAAATCACTAGTGAAGGCAAAATATAAACAACAAAACCTTGTGTCAACAGTAATGGAGAGAGCCTGCAGCTGTCCAACGGAGAGGGATCGTCACGGGCAAAGGTAAAAAAGACAGCGCACAACTCTCATAGTAACGTTTGTGTTAAGCACAAATGTGTCATTCTTTAACGCATTTCACTTGACAGACATGGGTTACTACAGCAGGAATTAGTGTGCACAGACGCTGTAATTTCTTAACGTCGTTGTCCGTTAAATGGGATATTGACGAGATGAGGTAAGTGGAACAAATCTTTCTTCCAGGTTGTTGCATTGTCGGCACCATCCAGAGGTCACAGCAATCGCACAGCAGCATCACCGGAGCGTCTCCTTGGGCTACGGCCCCGCTGTCTGCGCTGCACGCGCTCCTGCCGGGCTGGCGGCGCGTGCAGCTCTGATCTCCGGTCTGCAGATAGCTGCAGGGGTGGCGTGGCGGGGGGGAGCGGCCATGATGTCACCCGGCAGGTTCACCCTCATTGGCTGAACCGCCGGGGGGGGGGGGCGTGGCCACCGCGCTCTTCGCCAGTATGGAGCACAATTTCCCTGTCTTCAGGAAAAACTGGCCAGACAGCGCAGCCGGCCACTCCTTGTAGTGGGCCCGGCCCCATTGAGGGGCGGCTTTTGTCCCTGTAGTGCCCGCCATGGCGCGCTGCAGCAGGCACCGGGGACCTGGCCTCAGTCTCAGCAGCGGCGCACGGATAACACTAACAAAGAATTCTTGTTTCAGATCAGAGCCCAATCCTCCTCAGTGCTTTCAGCGGCGGCTAGTCACTAGTCCAGTAGAGTCTCTCCTCTGTTCCCCTCTGAGATTGGCAGTCTGTTTGTCTCGTTATAGCCAGAGATCCAGTCGGCTAATTAATTGGGCTGACAGGCCTCTGTGGTGTTCCCTCAGTAGCTCAGGTAATGGTGAAAAGTTGGACTGACTCATGATTACAGATATGTTGTTACACTGTAATCATGAGCCGATTGTGACACTGGTCTGCAAAGGCAGCCTGTCCCAGGACTAAGAACATCGGCATTTTTAATAGGTTTATTTTTAATGATGGGCACCTTGGAGGGGTTATAGGACAGAGATAAATATTAGTACATATTAGTATCCAGTTGGTAACATAAGGAATTCGAAGATAAAATTGTGTGCGCCAGATTAGAGAGAGTGTAAGTGGCGGAGGTTATAATTGAACCCACAACCTTATATTAACACCTATCTTCTGTAAACCCATCTTAGGCTGGTTCTATAGTAGGTGCGAACGCGCGTGCAAGTGATGCACACTTTTTGTGTGTATGGTGGTCCGTGCTGCCGGAGCGACAAGTTTGCAGTGGTCTGTGTGTTTGTGTGTGTGTGTGTATATATATATGTGTGCATGTGTATGTGAATGTATGTATATGTGTGTAACGGTATTTCTGAACCGGCCTGACCCACCCAATCTCACATTGGCCCCTGTGGTCTAACCGGCCCCCATTACAGTGTGGTAGTGTCTGGTGGTGCACCTGTTGGCAACAGGACTCCTGAGTCTCCCGCATGATGGTGTGTGGGGAGGACCCGTCCAGACAGGCAGCTGAGGTAGTGTGCTGAGTCTCACCTAGTTCCAGTGCAGCGCCTCCACCTCATCAGGGTCCCTGCGTCCGCAAGGGGATGATCCTGTTGAGGAACTCCTCCGTGGTGCTCCTCTCTGTACATTCACTCCACACATGTACACGAGAGGGTTTGTGAATGAGAACATCTTTATTGATTGATGTGGGCTAGCTGCCCCTCGCAGTATTTTCTTAGCCACTCATTCTGCAGTCAGTACCTCCCTTTAAAAGGTGTATCTCTTCTTAAATAGGGATTCCCTATCCCCGCAGGGATCACTGCCCTGTGCCAGGTCCCTGGACACAGTCTCCTCTTCAGTTACTATAACATAACTAGAACTCTTATCAACTCAGACTAGTACTTGAACTTGAACTCCAGCCAGAACTGGACGCAGATCTCTGGCAGAACTAACTTTAGACTCAGTGCTGTGCCTTATGTACACTCTGGAAGCTGACACACCTCTGACATCACTAACCATGGAGTCAGAGCATGTGACTACTCCCATCCATACACAGGGCACCCCACCAGGGTGTGAGGGCAAACCTCCATAATTACTGCTGGCATGCCCACAACTTACCAGGCCTTACTGTCAGCAGGAGAGATGACTGTAGCCATTTTACATGA
>CM071568.1:9761678-9829394 GCA_036426205.1 Ascaphus truei
CAGGCCTTACTGTCAGCAGGAGAGATGACTGTAGCCATTTTACATGACCGCTACATGTGTAATTTATTATATATTAAAAAAAAAAAAAAAAAGAAACGTTGGTAATAAGAATAAAATATTTATTAACATTGTACACACACATACATACACACATACACACATACATACACACACACACACACACACACACACACACAGATTACAGCAGCAGTAGCGGCGCGAATACTTATGTTTTGAGTCTTCCCCGCTATCGCCCGGCTCCTCACTCACTGCCGTGCGCGCGTGCGGACCTAGCATACAATGGCTGGCTAACCACAGCCAACTATAACTGCCGCGCATGCGCACGGCGCAGCAAGCGTGCCATCTATATTACGGGCCTTACTTAGCAGAACATAGACATACTACAGGTACGAACCCTTTAGAACTGTAGAGCCTGCTTAGTTAATCGCCTGAAAATAACTAAACCAAAAATAAGGTAGATTTTCTTTTTCCCAACAAATTATTATAGAAAAATGATATGCCGTTCTGTGAATAACAAGACGCCTGTTTTTCTCTAGATTTGCTCTTGAGGACCAAACACTGGAATCTCAAACCTTTGCTCGAACACAGGCTCGTTGTGTGAGAACGCCCGTGGAAATCAGCCTCTTCTTTGTTCCTCCTTCTCTGGCAACAATGTGATTTTATTTATGTTTTATTTAAAAGAAAAATGTCCATAAGTATGTCTTAACTTGTTCATACTCAAGTTAGCTCATGGAGATCGAACATTGAATATGTATCAGTTTTCTATACACATTGAGCTTAGAAGCACACGGACGCCTTTGTCAAAGCGCCATGCTTCTTCCATGTGCTGACAAAATGCACCCGTTCTTTCAGCCCCAGCAACGTTAATTAATGCTTTTCTCTCTATTTGTTATCATTGTACCTGGCGTCCAAAACCCCCCCCCCCCCCCCAAAAAAAAAAATCCATAGTGTTAAATGGCTTTATGGTAAATTTTCTTGCAGATACTAATTTTTCTTCAAAATCCAGAGGGCGCATATGAGAAATTCAACCAAAAAAAGAGCAGAAAAACGTATCCAAGTGTAGATGTATTACATTTCTGATTTCTTGGCTCCTATGTGATGCCTACTCACAGTGTGGCAGGTTTAAATGGCCAGTCACCTGATAAAGAACTCTGTGCAGTTCGAAACGTTGTGTGCCACTAAAAGAATACATTTCTTTTCTGCAAATCCGAAGTGCCCTGGATCTTCTACTTACTTTGATATACTCGGAAATCACAACAGACAGGTTATTTCCCTGAACCACGGAGCACCAGTGCCTCAAACGCAAGTATATATTGCCCCGGCACCGAGTAAGGTTGCGGCTCTTAAGCACATAGATCGTGCGCCACGCGCTGACGGCACCGCCGCGCGGGCGGAGTCCGGAGGCGGACGTACTAAGGGCCGGTCGAGGGGTGCGGGAACCGGAACCAGGGGAAGAGGTGCCACGAAGCGCGGGTGGAGGGCAGGTCCCGTCCACGGGTTGAGGTACGTGGGGTAGGCGCCGGGGCTGACGTGAGCCAAGGATCCTCACAGATACTAAGACATTAATTACTTATCCTCTTGCTTTGGTCTTGATCGCATCTCATTTACATCCGCAGGCCACAACTTTCAGTACACAAATCCTTAAAATCGGTCAGCCCTACAAATGTTTTTTTTTTCACTAAGGTTAGCTGTAGTAAACCCTACAAAAGAGAATTAAAGAATAAACCATATCAATGTGAAAAAGAGAAGAACTATAACCACAAACAACAACTCGGTATTTTACATGAAAGAATAAATAAATGCAGCAGCCCATGTCAAGCAGAATGTTGAGTATCTACATATGTTACACAGAGAACATTTTTATTTTGCCCCCATAGTGACCATCGCTACTCCCATGATGACAATATGGTTCCGACGTGCAGATGTGCCCTGTGCTACACGAAAGTAACGCGAGTTTAACACGTCCCTTCGTTCCCCAACATGCACGCTATATCTACCAACCAATGTTATTTTATATCTTGTGTCAACTTTATGCAAAGTCGGTACAAGATTTTCTCCACTTGCATGTAAAGACTTGTTCAAGTTTAGCCAAAGTCCATTCAAGCTGGGAAATAAATAAAAAAAATCAAATACTTTATCCTGTACAGACTTTCAGCAGCTGTACGGCACTGCCAGAAAATGTATATAGTTTTATAAATTAGTCAATTAAAAAAAAGTTTTAATCAAACACTGAGTATCAATCAAGGTAATACATTATTGATCCCTACAACATGTCCTCATTTATTATTTAACAGCTGTGAAATCACTTTGCATGTTTATACTGAGCAACAGTAAAACTGAATGAGGGCATCATACACAGTGCCGGACACACGCAGAAGATAACTAAGCTACAGCTTAGGGCCTCACAATAGGAGGGGCCTCAAACATGGAAGAAAATGAGTGCATTTCAAGTTTTAAAATCGGATGATAAAGAAGATATGGGAAAAAGAAGATTCTCTATAAATATGGACATTTTGATTAAAATATGACCCTAAGCCTCATGTGCATCGAAGTGACAAACTTCGTATCTTATCATTGGAAGACATCATCAATGACTTTGCTTTCTCAAAATGATGAAAGAAAGTGTTTTTGTATTAAAATGTGATGTGCAAAAAAAATGTTCATTTGAGCTTTACACCGTCACCTTTATATATAACTAGCTGAGAGCCCCGGCGTTGCCCGGGATGTTTGTGGTGTGGGGGTGGCATTTGGGTGGGGAGTGGTCCACGCGGCCCATGTGCGGTGGTAGTGCTGCTGTGGCTGTACTGATGGTGATTGTATCGGTGTGCTGATTTGGGAGGGTTTGTTGCTGATGTGGGGGTGCGGATGTGGGTGTGCCGATGGGGGAGGTGCAAAGGTGGCAATGTGTGGGTGCTGATGGTGTTGATGGGGGCTGGGAATGACAGGTCGCCCAAGGCAGTCACCAGCCCTCCTGCAGTCACACTCCCCACCCCCCGGCAGTCACTGCTTCCCCCGGCTGTCACCGATCCCCCTCCACTGGCAGTCACCACCCCCCTGCAGTCACACTCCCCCCCCCCCCGGCAGTCACTGCTTCCCCCGGCTGTCACCGATCCCCAGAACTGTAGTCCTGGGCCCCGGGAAATCTGTCGGCGGCCCTGGAGCCACCAGTGCAACAGCAGGGATATCCATAAAACCTGACCTGTTCCTGGCCCTTGAGGACTGAGTTTGAGACCCCTGGTATACCGGTAGAGTGACCTGGCAGAAAACAGGCCATAGCAACTGTATGCTTGGTGCCAGCAGTTACTATAGGGATATATTGTCAGGATTCAACAATGCAGCCGCTCCCGTTGGCGCATCGCTGAAAGTTTGACAGCTCAGGTTTCGCTGCCTCATTCAACATGGCTGACAATTGAGGATGTTTTCCCTTCACCTCTAGCAAGATGGCTCTCAACAGGAAGTGACCTCCTACCCACATTGAAGCAAATGTGGCACTCTTGCTTCCTTGCAATTCCTACCCTCATTTCCTGAAGAGGAAGTCAGTCTCTGTCTGAGGTGGAATTGTTTTCACCTGTCCTTACCCCTTATAAGTCTGTCATTCCCACTCACTCATTGCCTGTACAAGGTAGTCTTATCATTGTGCTTCTGTTTCCAGCTCCCTGGACCCTGTCTGTTCCTGTATTCCTGCTAGAGTTGCCAGGTGGCTTGTCAACAAAAACTGGACACAATAGTGAAAGATGTGACCCATCCAATACATAGAAAAATTCTCCCACCCCCTCAATATATATAGGTAAATCCCCCTCAATACATATAAAAAATACCCCACCCCACAATACATTTTAAAAATACCCCCCCCCCCCCCAATACATAAAAAAAAACCCCCCCCCCCATACACATAAGTGTTTCCCCCACCCTATGGGAGATTCTGCCATTACCAGGTGTGTGGTGCATGCTACCTGTAGGTTCATAAGAGGCTGAGGTATCCACCGATGTTTGTGGGGACTGCAGAAGAGGCTTCTGGGGTACATACCCGACATTTAGCTCATGGTACTCAGCGCCTCCATCTGCTGCAGGCTCCAGATGTATGGAGGTAATCTCCCACAGTAGAACGGTTTCCTCTCCCCCCAGAAAGATTACACACCAGGCAGGAGGTATATGAAACAGGAACGGGTTTGTCTTCTGCTCCCAGCGCAGTCACTTGGCAACTCTGCCCAATGCAGTCACAATTCCGGTCTCAGACTTCATATGGTCCCTGGACCTGCACTACAGGTCAAGGGCCCCGCAGCAGTCCTAGCTCTTCCCCAGCCATCTAGTAGGACATGGGGTATAGGTGATCAGTCACATCCCCGAAGGGAAGGAACCACGGGCCTGCCAGTGCACAGCAGCACGGATTTTGACACCTTGTCTCTCTCAATGGTAGAGACCAACTAACTATATGTAACGGTGTTTCCCCTCAACCTGTGGGAGATTCTGCCATTGCTGGTCGTGTGGTGCATGATACCTGCTGGTAACAGAAGGGCTGAGTCGTCCGCCGATGGTAGTGGGGACACAGGACTAGGCTTCTGGGGTTCATACCCTACATATCTTTAGCAGTGCAGCGCCTCCATCTGCTGTAGGCTCCAGGGAACTGAAGATGATCTCCCACGGTAGAACCGATAACCTCTCCCCCCAGTAAGTTCACACACCAGGCCGGAGGTATAACAGGAACGGTTTATTGTCTGTACACCAACAGCAGTACACAGCTATCTTCTACCCAATGTAGCTCCATTCTCCGCTACCCACTGAAGGATGGTCCCTGGACCTTCACTACAGGCCAAGGGCACCCGCAGAAATCCTAGCTCCTCCCTGCCCCTCTAGCAGAGGCAGAGGTATGGTCCACACTCACTCTCCCCCGAAGGGAAGAAGACCAGATGCGACGGTCGCCAAAAAAAACTATTTCCATTGACTTCAGTGATTTTGGTCGCTGTGTCGCTCCCACTATAAGCGCACGCGACAGATTAAAGCAACTTGTTTTGATGCAACGCGCCGTCACCGGGACTATAAGCGTGGCCTAAAGAATGTGCAGTTAACCAGACTTACAAGACAATATTTATACAGAGTATATTAAGGACATGATGTTATACACCGGTTATCCCCACATATTTTGCTTAATTGATCTGTGCTATGGATACCTTTCTTCTCCTTTGCTGAGGTACATCTCTCCTGATATACCAGGTAGGGATGTTCCTCAGTGGGGGATATCAGAACAGAATATGCCACAGTTTTGGATTTGCTTTATTACAACTTGCACACAGTGAGTAGAATGTCCATAGGAGCCAAGAACTTAACTGCTACACATTTATTATTGCACTTAGAATTTACCATCTGCACTTAGATTTTTCCTGTTGATTTTCTCCCTATGCTCCACCTGGATTGTGTCCCATTGTCTGACAAAGACACGTGTGGTATATCACATAGAGAAGGAGAACTCAGCCCCCCAGCTCAGCAGCATGTGCTAGTATGAGGCATTTAAGAGGGGTTACAGGTAGTTCTGGTTGTTGCCTAAATACTAAAATGTAGGATGTTTGCTGCACACCAAAAATATATAATAAATTCTGATACATTTACTGGTGCTCCTAGTCCCAGGGAAGACCTGCGAATCAACCAGTGTATCCAATGTAATAGATGGACAATTGTGCCATAGAAACACACGTGTGTTTCTATGGCACAATAAATCCTTTATGATTGAAAATCCGCCGTGCCCTTGTCCATCTATTCCGTACATTGCTGCTTAAATACTCCCATGACCTGTTTGGTAGTGTAACCCTGCTTCCCCCCTTCCCCCAGACTCTACGGTGGTGTCTAGGGTGCATGAGGGCAGATTACATGCGGTGTGGTGCATACCTGTGAGGAACAGGAGGGCCTGAGCTTCCCGCGATGGTATTGGGGAGCCAGGACCGGGCTTCTGGGGTGGTAGCCTCCATGATCTCTTAGTGGTGCAGCGCCTCCATCTTCTATACTCCCAGGAATATGGGACAGGACCTGTATAGAAGAACCCCTTGGGTCCCAGGGTAATAGCTTCCAATTCACACACAGTCTTTGGTAACAAAAGGATAGTCTCTTTATTGGCAGATCAGCAACTCCCAACAGAGTTGGGCATCCGCAACACCAGCCAAGCTGTACTTATTACTCCGCTCTCCTCCCATACCGATAATTCCTCCGACAGGATGGTCTGAGCTAGGGCTTCAATACCCCGTGGCCCACCCCCGAGGTTATCCTCGCGGTGGGGTTTGAATTCTCCCCATCACCCCAGGCAGTGGGGTGAGGGCATTGGTCCACCAGATATATAACTCTATCAGCTCTACTAAAGGAAGCTGCATCTATCCACTTCTCTCTCTACTTCTGCACTCTGCGCAGGGGAAACCACGGTCTCCCCCAAATCCTCGGACCGATCCGCAGGACTCTTCGACTCACAGCACACTAACTGAACTGCATACTCTTGGCATAACTGACCGGCAATTCCAGGCTCTCTGTATCACACTCCGGCGTAACTCCAGACTCTCGGTATCACTACCGGTAACTCTAACTCACAGGAGTTGGCTGCTAAATATAGAGCTAGCCCCACCTCTCGTGACGTCAGCAGAACCTCCCCTCTTGCTCACGCCTGCAGCAGAGTCCAGGCCTGCCTCTACCACGCAGGGCTATGAAGGGGGAAAACCCATGATGATTACTGGTGCCTGATCTTAACAGGGCTTACCACAGTAGAAGGGAGATAGGTATAGCCTGTGCTGTTTACAGGGGCTACAGTAGTATAATAATAAAGACATACCACAGACTCGCTGGGTGTCTCCTGAGGAGATCCCCTTGGTTTTAACAACCCATGTGCTCTATCAATGAGTAGGTCTCCTGGGAGTCAGTGCATCTAGCAACAATAATGGGGAAAAAAATAAATCTCTTTAGATAAGTTGTGAAATTCACATGTTCCGAGTCCTCTGTTATATTTGTGATCCCCAGATTGTTGCGGCGAGATCGATTTTCAGAGTCTTCTTGTTTTTCATATATTAATTCAATAATGTCTCTATGGAGTCCATTCAGTGCTGTAATGTGGTTTGTAACTTTTATTTATTTACATTTTCAACTTCGGTACAATATCTTGCCTTAGTTCATGTATAACTTTTTGTATGTCTGATCATATAGATATCTAACGCTGTTTCCCCCACCCCTTGGGAGATGTCGCCTTTACACTGTGTAGGTTGGTGTATACCTGCTGGTTCAAAGAAGATCTGAGCCTCCGCCAATGTTGTTGGGGAGAACAGGACTGGTTTCTGGGGCACATTATAGTTGCTTATCTCTGTGTACACAGCGCCTCCATCTGCCGCAGACTCCAGATATATGGAGGTGATCTCCTATGGTAGAAACGGTTACCTTTCCCTCCAGAAAGGTATATTCAACTGGAACGGATGTATTGTCCTTCTGCTCACACAGTAACCATTGGGCCGCTGCCCAATGCAGTTCACCAATGCCCAAATGGTCCCTGAACCTTCACTACGCGTCAAGGGCCCCCTCAGCAGCCCTTGCTCTTCCCTGCCCCTCTAGCAGGGACAAGGGAAAGGTTGTCACTCACTCTCCCCCAAGGGGAAGAGGAACAGGGAAGGCCAGTTCTCATGCAACCCTGTCTGACACCTGCCTCTCAACGGTAGACGCACACTACTAAATTTGGGTGGTGCCACTCCCTAAGTACAGTAGGGGGAAGGTACCAGGTCTGAGCCCAGGATTGGGCAGAACACAGACCTAGTCCCACCTCCTCCTCCTCTGTCACGCTAAGGAGCTGCCTGAGTGGGGAAAACCCATCATTGGTCCTGACACTGCCTGCTCTTACCAGGACTTGCATGTCAGGGAGGGCAGACTGGTAGCCAAACCAGGCATGGCTACAGATAATTAAAAATCCTTAAAAGGTTTTTGCATCACTTTATTTGTTACGGGGATCAATTTCTTTGTCCCTAAATCTGGGGAGGAGGATCGCTCCACACTTAGAATGATGGAAGGTGGGTGCGTTGCACTGCGGAGGCCTCCTGAGATTTTTTCTTTACGGGCATAGAATTGTGAAACTTGTGTGTTATCAGTTTATTTTTTGTTGGTCTCATCTTGATGTGTTCCTGTTCTATTTTATGACATTTTAGGAGTGATACATTTTTAATAGACTTGATTTAGTATAATTTACTCTCTATATTTTTGCAGGTATATGTAGGCTTGCCAGGTAGCTTCTCCAAACATTCTGGACACAATGGTGAAAGGTGGAACGCGCTCGAGACACACAGACACACCTCTCTCCGCTCCATGCTGTTTCCTCCTCTCCTTTGTGCCACCCCCAGGCTCCTGATGCCTCCTGATTGACTGCATTACCCATTTAAAACCAGAGACAGAACATGAAACACAGACAGAGCCCAGTGCTACATCCATTGACACAAATACACGGTACAGTAATATATATATATATATATATATTTTGAATAAAAATGGTCTTTTAGTTTGACTCTTTGGCCAAAGTGTCGTAAGCCCTTGAGCCCCTCCAAGGGGGGCATTACCCAGCAGCAGCCAGGATGGAGGAAGCTGAACAGCCCTGCTCTGGGAAATCACGCAACTCCCCCCCCCCCCTCCTATCTCTCCCCCCAAGCCGGTCAGGTCACTATGTCCAGAGAGGTAATACCGGACACATACATGTCCAGTACTACCTCTAATATTTTACTCTCCCTTTCACATTCCCCTCTCATCCACCTCTTACACCCACCCTTTTGCTCACTCAATGCCCCCTCATAGGAATTACAAATCTCCCCACCCACCTGCCCCTCAAGAAAGACACACAGATCCTCCAAAGATCACACATAAATAAGTGAAACTGCAAGACAGTGAGGTGAGTCTCACAGGGACAGGCCCCCCAAAACAGAACACCCGAGTGCACCTTTGTTAATTTGGGGTAGTGAATCTTCCAAGCAATCCAGCACCTCCTATGGGACACACACCCTGTGGGGGGGGGGGGGGGGGGGGTAAGACTTCAGGTATTCAGGAAAAATATACAACTTTGTACACTGCTGTGCTATAAAGAAACAAAAAGCAATATACAGATGTAGCTCGGTTTCCCCCTCTGGGAGATTCTACCTGCTGCTACATGGTTGGTGTATATATGGTGCTGAGCATACCTGTGAGGTCAGGAGACACTGAGTTGCCGCGATGATATGGGGCAACAGGACAAGCTTTTGGGGTGGTCTTTAGTTCTTTACTCGTTGGTACAGCGCCTCCAGCTGTGATAGGATCCTAGGGGTAGTATATCAGCTCCCATCACTGCATTCAGTCTCCCTCCTGCCCAGTAACTAACACCCGGGCAGAGGTATGGTGAGCACACAGCTTTATTATTCATCCTGCAGCAACACCTTCTTACAGCAAAGCATACTGTCCACGGTTCCAGGAACTCTGGATGGTGCTCGCCCAGTATCATGGGCTTAGTCTTGGTGGTCTGTAGGCCAGTCGGCCTAGAGTGAGCATGCTTTCCCCGCAATGGGGAAGACTAATAGCTCCTTCCTCACTCCTTGAGGAGCAGAGAAAGACTCTTTAACTTTTAGCTACTCCCCTTGGAAAACTCTGGAAGGGGCGGGCTCATGGACTATACTCACCTCCAAGGGGGCTGTACACAGGCCATGAGTCACCCCCTACCTTCCTTCACTTTCAAGGGAAGCAGAAGGTGGGTCACTGGCCCATAGATTAACATGTTACTGCCTGGAACTTAACAGGGCTTACATAACAGATACACTATGTGGGGAAAGACAGGTACTATGGAACATACCATGTTACACAGAATATAGAAAACGAAAGGCTTGTGATTTGCGTCACGTACAGAGGTCGACGTGTGATTGTACTCGGGGGGGTAGAGTACCATTGCTTTTATGATTATAACCAGTGTTCGACAAACCTATACATTTGCTCGCCCCGGGCGAGTGGATTTAACCCCCGGGCGAGTAAATATTGGCCCAAGCAGCACACGTTTGGTACTAGGTGGCGAGTAGATTTTTTTGTGTGGCGAGTAGATTTTTTGGTGATTTGTCAACCACTGATTATAACCTCAGAGTAACCCTACTTTACTATTTACAATTACGTTTATAGAAATGTGGCCACATTTTAGGAAGCCTATTTCCATTTCTGTTTTTTGTTAAGCATATTGTATTTTTGTTATAAAACATGGTCCAAATTTAGCCTTTCCACTATAATGTCAGCATTTGTGGAAGTCAAGCATTTATTGAAAATACTTTATTTATACAGTATATCAAATTGTACTGCACTGCACCATATGGTGGTGTCATATTTTAAACAATGTTAATTATGCAAAGCTCATTTAAGGCTGAGTCCCCGCTGGCGCTGAGCGGGCCTCGCTTGGCGCGGTTACTTGCATATATATATGCAAGTTCCGGCTCACGCGATTCATGCGCGGGCACACACGCTCTGCGCTTTTGTAAAATTTTTATACTTTCCCGCTTGCTCAGATAGCCCTCAATTGCGCCCCCCCCTCCTCCATGCACAAGTTGCAGGACACCCGGCGCTCAGCGCCAGCGGGGACTCAGCCTAATGCGTAACACTCCAGTGTAGAGTATTTAAGTCACTGCACTCTACTGAGTAAGGGAGCTGCATGCAAGTCCCATCACTGCTCTCTGTCACTGGTTGAGTGGGGGAGCAGCATGGCAGTCCTGTCAGTGAGTGAGGGAGCAGCATGGCAGTCCTGTCAGTGAGTGAGGGAGCTGCATGGCAGTCCTGTCAGTGAGTGAGGGAGACTGCATGGCAGTCCTGTCAGTGAGTGAGTGAAGGAGCTGCATGGCAGTCCTGTCAGTGAGTGAGAGAGCTGCATGGCAGTCCTGTCAGTGAGTGAGTGAGCTGCATGGCAGTCCTGTCAGTGAGTGAGCTGCTTGGCAGTCCTGTCAGTGAGTGAGGGAGCTGCATGGCAGTCCTGTCAGTGAGTGAGGGAGCTGCATGGCAGTTCTGTGAGTGAGTGAGCTGCATGGCAGTCCTGTGAGGGAGCTGCATGGCAGTCCTGTCAGTGAGTGAGTGAGGGAGCTGCATGGCAGTCCTGTCAGTGGGCGAGGGAGCTGCATGGCAGTCCTGTCAGTGAGTGAGAGCTGCATGGCAGTCCTGTCAGTGAGTGAGTGAGCTGCATGGCAGTCCTGTCAGTGAGTGAGCTGCTTGGCAGTCCTGTCAGTGAGTGAGTGAGCTGCATGGCAGTCCTGTCAGTGAATGAGAGAGCTGAATGGCAGTCCTGTCAGTGAGTGAGAGAGCTGCATGGCAGTCCTGTCAGTCACTGAGTGAGGGAGCTGCATGGCAGTCCTGTCAGTGAGAGAGGGAGCTGCATGGCAGTTCTGTGAGTGAGTGAGCTGCATGGCAGTCCTGTGAGGGAGCTGCATGGCAGTCCTGTCAGTCACTGAGTGAGGGAGTTGCATGGCAGTCCTGTGAGTGAGGGAGTTGCATGGCAGTCCTTGTCAGGGAAGCTCCGCCATGTTTCCTGGGATAACAGAGGGGACAGTAGTAGGGGCGGGGCTTCCCGCGGCGGTGACGTAACCCGGGAAAGCAGGTCAGTGACTGCGGGTGACGGAAGCGCCCTGGGGAACAGATTCCCACCAAGTGGGCGTGGTTGCGAAGGGAAAAAAGGGGCAGGACTTGTCGAGAAGATCCGAATGGAGAGGGGCGGGGCTTGCAGGGATGCGCCCAAAGAAAGGGGTTTGATCCCAGAGGTGGGCGGGGCTTTACAGGGAGCTAGCGGCGGGGGTATTGGGATTGAGGGAATAGGGGTCGCGCGCAGGCTGTGGATGAGGACCGTTGGAAGGAGCGCGCCCGCGCGGCATAGGGTCAGTGAGTAGGCGGGAGCGCGCCCGGCCGCGCGCACACAGCGAGTAGGCGGCTCCGTGACGGGTTTCCCGGGAGTCTCGGGAGGGAGACACAGCCGGACAGCCCCGCCTCACCCGGTACCGGAGGTAGGAGGCCAGAGCCAGGGGAGCGCAGGGAGCGCCTCCGGGGGCAGGCAGGAGGTGAGAACAGCTCCGCTACACGTTGCAGAGAATGCAAGTACTGCGGGAAACAGTGTGTGTCTCAGGCCGGGGCTGTCACTGTGTGTCCGTCCTGTGTGTCTCTCCACTGTGTGTGTGCTTATCCTGTGTGTGTGCTTATCCTGTGTGTGTGTCTCCACTGTGTGTGTCTCCACTGTGTGTGTCTCTCTCCCTTTTTGGATGGGTTCCTCTGTGTGTCTCTTTGGATGGGGTTCTCTCTCTATCTCTCACTCACTCTCTCTGGATGGGTTCGTGTCTCTCTCTCTCTCTCTCTTTTGGATGGGTTCCTATGTGTGTGTCTCTCTCTCTTTGGATTGGTTCCTGTGTGTGTGTGTGTGTGTGTGTGTCTCTCTCTCTCTTTTGGATGGGTTCCTGTGTGTGTGTGTGTGTGTGTGTGTCTCTCTTTGGATGGGTTCATCTCTCTCTTTGAATGGGTTCCTCTCTCGATGGGTTACTGTGTGTGTGTCTCTCTCTGGATGGGTTCCTGTGTTTCTTTCTGTCTTTTCCTCTGTGTGTGTCTCTCTTTGGATGGGTTCCTCTGTGTGTGTGTTTCTCTCTCTCTCTCTTTGGATGGGTTCCTGCGTGTGCGTGTGTGTGTGTGTGTGTGTGTGTGTGTGTGGGGGGGGGGGGGGGTTCTCTCTTTGAATGGGTTCCCTCTTTGAATGGGTTCCTGTGTGTGTGTGTGTGTGTGTGTGTGTGTGTGTGTGTGTGTGTGTTTCTCTCTCTCTCTCTCTCTCTCACTTTTGATGGTTTCCTCTCTGTCTCTCTCTTTGGATGGGTTCTTATGTAAGTGTGTGTGGGGAGTCTCTTTGGATGGGTTCCTGCGTGTTTGTGTGTGTGTGTGTGTGTGTGTGGGGGGGGGGGGGGGTGTTCTCTCTTTGGATGGTTTCCTGTGTGTGTGTCTCTAGATGGGTACCTCTCTGTCCCTGGATGAGACCGTATACACATCACTGATAGGGTGGGAAACCGGGTAAAGCGATCCTCCAGTAATGGAGGGGTGGGTGGATGAAATAGTGTTGCTAAGATCTCATTTCCTTTGGAAGTTGTACTGTTTGGGTGTGTGAGGCTCATTCATGGTGTCAGTAGCTGTAAGGCCATAGGCATGATCAAGTTTAGAAAGTTCAGTACAGGTTCCTCTAAGATACTTGCCTCTCTGTCACTGGATGGGTCTTACTGTCTCTGTGCCATGCTGTAATCTTATGTTCCACTCACTGTGCCTTACACAAGTATTGCTGTTAAGCACAACTCCTCTACTGTATACCTTGTCCGTCATGTAACTTTTATGCTAATTCACGTAAACTAAAAAGAGCTTGAATTAAACATGAACACTGTTATTAAATTCAAATCAGGAGTGCGTTGTGTAGCATCAGTTTTTTTTCTTGATATTTCAACATCCACTTGGACTTTTGATAAATATTTGCATACTGTATCCAAAGTCACAGGAAATGTGGAATTATTGCTGAATTTGTGCTTCATTCAAGTATGATTCAAATGAAAGCAAAGCATGTATTATTTATCATGTAGCACATCCTTAATTACAAACCAAATGTTAGACCTGCTAGACAAGGCTTTACATGCCTAAGTGCCAAACTTTATCGCTAATCCAACAACACATGCTACATCGTTGAACTGGTGCTTTAAGGCTCCTGTTAAACCGTTACAGGAATACAGCCGCTGACATGTATTAACGTACCATGCTTGTGACGTCCTCCAAAGACTCCCTCTCTGAGTATGGTATCTGTACGGTAGCAGAGCCAAAAATATTTGCATATATTGGAGTTATAATAAAGTGGGGGTGGATGGTTTTCCAACTTGTAATAAAGTGATGTTCAGTGTGACACCTTCAGCATTTCTAATGGTGGTTTCATAACTTAAGATGTGTTTAATAGTTTTGCAAATTCAGGCCACAAAAGTCTAAGTATGGAAAGCATTAATAGAGGATGGTAGCGTGTTAGCTTGCAGAATACACAAAGTAAGGCCTCGGTCCCGCTGCGCTCGTTGGTGCGGGCGGCCATGTCGCGAGTTCCCCACCAGCAGGGGAATCCTCGCGAGCCGGTCCCGGTCCCCCCTGGCGGCACAGCTGACTACACGCTGTGGCGCGTCAGCCGCTAGGAGACACAAGAGAATGGTGTTTCCTAGCGTTGACGCGTCACGTGGTGTGGCTGTGAGCCAATGGGGAGGGGAGGCTTCGGGAGGAGGAGAGGCTTCGGGGAGCGGGGAGGAGTGTGGAGTGAAAGCAGGTGAGTGCCTGTCTGTGTGTGTGTCTGAGTGCGTGCGTGCCTGTCTGTGTGTGTCTGTGTGTGTATGTATGTGTGTGCCTGAGTGCGTGAGTGCCTGCCTCTGTCTGTGTGTGTGTGTGTGTATGAGTGCGTGAGTGCCTGCCTGTGTGTGTGTGTGTGTGTGTGTGTGTGTGTGTGTGTGTGTGTGTGTATGTATGAGTGCCTGTGTGTGTGTTTAAACTTACCCTCAGCAGCTCCAGCCCGAGTCCGTGGAGGGAGGGAGGGGGGAGAGTAGCGGGTCCCTCCGCTCAAGCCACGCCCCCCATCCCTGTCAAGCCGCCCACCTCCCGCTCCGGCTCCCGCTCCCTACAGACCGCATATCGCGGTCTGTGTATGTCAGCGCACCGCCTGTCTGCAGTGCGGGTGCGCTGACTCTGGGAGCGGGGCCTTAGCCTAAGGCTACGCTTATAGTGCCGGTGACAGCGATACGACGTTGCGGCAAAACAAATGCATTTCCGCCATCGCATGTGCTTATAGTAAGCGCGATGCTACGGAGCGACGGATTGGTCGTGATCACTGGAAGTCATCTCTATTTGATTTTCCAGCGACCGTCGCCGTCACTATAAGCATAGCCTAAGGTAGAAGTGATACCTTTTTTAATAGCTATCTCGTGGTTAGAGTGCAAGCTTTCAGGTCCACAAAAGTCCCTTCTGTCCAGATCTTTTTATGCATGGAAAGCACTGTAGCACTTATTGTGAAATATCGGAGACACGTACTGTTTTGGGATGAGTCTAGGTAGGGTCTCATCCTCAGCGAAGAAAGCAATGCATCCAAAATTCCAAAGCGGCGGTAATCGGGGAATAGGCTGAAGTATTTTTTTTGTATCCTGTTAATTTAATAGGATCCAGAAATGTTTTTACATTTCACAAAAACAGGAAAACTAATGGAGTGTTTCTCAGTAAAGTATGGTAATCGGTGAAAAGGGAATTTTGTCTAAAAACATGTTTTTTGTCCGTCCAAGGTGGATTGGGCTACAATATCTTTTCCAGGTCCAAGCTTCAATATTCTCCAGGTAAATGGCAGTTGTTTGGTGATTTGTGTGGTAGTATCGGCTGGTTCAGAGAATATTAAATGGTGGTGAGCGACTTTCTATAATCGTTTGTTAGAGGGTAGTGGTGGGAGACTCCACAGTCCTACATGTAGATCTAGTTGTACACTTCTGTCCTTGGGTTATTATTCCTCAGAGGTGAGTGAGGTTTGTGGAAGTGTACACAGATGCTAGCTACTGTATCTTTGTATAGCATGTTTATTTTCAAAAAAGGTTTGAGGCTGGTTCTGAGCCTATCTGCTGAGCAAATCCCTCTTGCAGGTTAGCGTATGTACGTCTCCACAGCATTGTTACAAACCGACCCATAGCACCGGTTTCCTGAATGGGTTGGCACAATGAAAACCTCTGGATAGGAGCTTTGTGTATGGAAGTCTGTGACAGACTACAGTGAGCAAATGACAGGGTAAAACTTGGAGTGAAAGGCTTCTGATTTTGTAAGAGATCTGTGTCACACAGGAAATGGAACGGGATCCGCTCATATTTCTTTGATTTTTCATGGCTCTGTTTATTTGTGAAACTTGAGCTGATTTTAACCCTTGTGCTAATGAAAGAAACTGTGGAAACGTATGGTAGGCAGTAATACATTTATTGGTGGTCCTTCTAGCATCTCGGGGGTTAAAGTCTTCATGCACATTGAAGTACATATTTGGAGTTTGCAATCTGTCTTGTGCATAAACAGTTTTGGCCTTAGGTATCATTTCTATGCAGATGATACGCAGTTATAGCTCTCTAACCCCAACCCTCCTCACTCCTGCAATTCAGCCCCAAGTCATTGATTGCCTCCTGGCTATATCCTCATGGATGGTGCTTCGCTGTCTAAAATTGAGCTCCCCTAATTCCCCTCCAAATCTGACCTAATATCCCCCTTTTCCATCTCAGTAAATGGTACTACCATCTATCTTGTTGCCTAGTAGTGACATTTGACCCTCCCTTTCCTTCTC
This sequence comes from Ascaphus truei, assembly GCA_036426205.1. Lineage (NCBI taxonomy): Eukaryota > Metazoa > Chordata > Amphibia > Anura > Ascaphidae > Ascaphus > Ascaphus truei. Next base: position 9,778,024 of record CM071568.1, read on the forward strand.
AATTTAGGGCATTATTAAAATTTGTCGCTTCTTCCTCTGTAACATTGCAAGATCCGACCTTTCCTCTGTCAATCTTCTGCTAAAACTTGCTGATGCATGCCCTTATCCTCTCCCACCTGGATTATTGTAAGATACTGCTAACAGGCCTTTCTGCCTCAGAACTTGCTTCTTTGCAAACTTTGCATAAGTTCTCCACTTATCTGCCCATCCCTACATATCGGGTTTGATCTCTCCTTATTCCCCTGCTCGTCTCCTGTTTTCTAGCCGTAGCTGTCTCTTTTCCACCCCTTTCACCTCTACTGCTCTCTCGCCTTAAACTTTCTTCCATCACTGCCCCTTCCATGTGGAACTCCCTCACACTCTGTATACTCTCCCGACTTTTTAAGACCAGACTTAAAACTCGCCTCCTTAAATAAAACATTTCAATAGCCTGGACTAATAATTTTACCATGCAGGAATCGAACCCATGACCCTTCATGGACTAGTAGAGATTCTCTAGCTGCTACACCATATGATTGGTGTGATGTTAGTGACTATCAACAAACTTAACTTCTACTGCACAGTATTGTGCCTTTCAGTACTGTGCGATAGAAGTTAAGTTTGTTGATAGTCAATAACATCACACCAATCCTATGGTGTAGCAGCTAGAGAATTTCTACTAGTGTATGAAGGGTCATGGGTTTGATTCCTGCATGGTATGGTAAAATTATTAGTTTTAGGGGGAGGTGTGTATGTGTGTCAGTTAGCAATAAAGCATTGAATGTTATAATAAAAAAAAACCTTGGAGATGTGCGCTGCGCACGTGGACGCAGCCTGATGAAGCAAGGAGAGGAGAGAGTTGCCGATGCCGGGTAAGTGCTCGTGCGGCAGCCATTTCGGGATTCCGGTTATAACGCGGTCTCATTATGTGGACCCCGAGCACCGCGTTATAAAGGGGTTCAGCTGTAGCATGCATGCATACATATTTATTTATTTATAAAAATGTTTTACCTGGAAGTAATATTAAGAGTTACCTCTCGTATTCAAGTATGTCCTGTGCATAGTGATGATTACAAATAATACATGGTTACAAATACATAATTACATAAGTGAACAGGGTTATACATTATATACAAGACATTGCATGCATAGTTAGAGATAATATATATTATAGGCGTATGTAACAGTTACAGACCAGATTAAAATGTGTGACCGCTTTAGTTTTGAAAGAACTTAGACTTGTGGTGGCTTTGAGAGTCTCCGGTAGATTGTTCCAGTTTTGGGGTGCATGGTAATAGGAGGTGCGGCCAGATACTTTGCTGAACCTTTGGACTGTAAACCGTCTTTCTGAGTCAGATCTCAGATAAGTGGTTCATGTGGTAGGGGTGAGGCGCTTGTTCAGATAGACGGGTAGCTTGCCCAGAAAGTTTGAAGGCAAGACAGGAAAGATGAACTTTAAGCCTAGACTTAAGTGATGACCAATCTAGTTCTTTGTGCATTTCGCAGTGATGTGTGTTGTTGCATTAGAGAATAAAACGGCATATTGAATTGTAGAGGGTATCAAGTTTGCTAAGGTGGGTTTGGGGTGCCGAGCCGTATACTATGTCCCCATAGTTAATGATTGTCATTAGCATCTGCTGTGCGATACGCTTTCTGACCAGCAGACTTAGGGAGGATTTGTTCCTGTAAAGTATACCTAGTTTGGCATAGGTTTTGGATGTCAGGGTATCAATGTGCATCCCAAATGTTAAAGGGGAGTCAAACCATATGCCCAAGTATTTAAAACTATTAACAGGAGTTAGGGTGGTATTAGCGTTGGTTCTGATCTGAAGCTCAGTCATTGGATGCGTTAAAAATTTAGCATTGGTCCCAAATACCATTGTTACAGTCTTGTCAGTGTTTAAAAACAGTTTGTATTGGGAAATCCATTTTTCAAGTCTCAAAAAGTCAGATTGAAGTATGTGTTGGAGAAACTAGGGCTGTGTGCATATAAAATTGTCATCTGCATACATGTGTATTGAAGCTCCTTTTACAAGCTGTAGGTAGATCATTGATGAACACTGAGAAGATTAGGGCCCCCAGAACAGAGCCTTGCAGGTGATATCCAAGGGGTTGGAGTTAGAGCCTGTGATAGACACATGTTGGGATCTACCTGATAGGTCGTCATGAAACCAGCTTAAAGCACGCTTCCCTATTCCAGAGCACTGGAGTTTAAGCAAGATAACATGATCAACAGTATCAAAAGTCTTTGCAAAATGTAGGAATATTGCACCAGTGAGTTGTCCCTGTTCCATTCCACACTGGATTTCATTGCAAACTTTTAGCAGGGTAGTTACGGTGGAGTGTTTGGGGCGAAAGCCAGATTGGAATTGGCTAGGGAAATTTGTCTTGGTATAGTAATCGCTTAATTGGGAGTGGACACATTTTCCCATGACTTTGAATAGTATTGGGAGAAGAGAGATTGGCCTGTAGTTTGAGACCGTGTTCTTGAAGATTGGGACAACTGACAGTTTTCCAGGTCTTAAGGATATGGCCTGCAGACAGAATAGAGTTGACTATGGAAGCAATTGGTTTGGCAATGGTTGGGGCACCAAGTTTTTGGAACTTAGATTGCAGTAAGTTAGGTCCACATTGGCTGCTTGGTTTTAATTTGAGGAGCGCTTGTGTAATCTCCTCTTCGGATACTTGGACAAATTGAAAATTGTGAGCAGTATTGGGAGAGGGTGGGGCTATAAGGGTACTCTCAGAATGAGGTTCAGGGTTGGGGTTGCGTTTTGCTAATAAGTTAGTAGCTCACCCCACAAAGTAATCATTGAATGCATTTGCAATGCATGTGGGATTTGTCAGAGTAATATCCTCCTTGGTGATATGCTATATGTCATTATTTGATCGAAGGATGTAACCAAAAGTCTCCTTTGTCTTACAGACTTAGGTTTCACTATGTATATTTATTTACCCATTTATTGTTTGCCCAACGGGAGAAGCGCAGGAATTCACTTTCTGTTTTTTCACATTTGTATGTGTGTATATATGTATATGTATATGTATGTGTGTGTATATATATTTATTTATTCTGTTGGGCCGAATTAAATCCCTAACAGCACGCTTCCAGTGGGCACCACTATTGGGGTGTAATTTAATGTATTTTGCCAATCCACCTGTAACTGCTTATTGAGCAGTTTGTGGGAGGTTAGTCCCTCCTTTCAAGGTATATAATCTCCCAGTAAGGGCCCTGTAAATTCACTTTTCTTGCATACATGTAAGTATCTTCACTGGTATACACCAGTTTTTAACTGCACTAAGTTACATAAGCTTATGCTTAGTTTATTAACCCCTTCAGGGTATATTTCACAGAACATTTGTATGCATTTAGCATAGGGACCTGCTATTGAGACTTAGCTTGATGTTGGTTAGCAGGCGTGTCATTATTTAGTCAAAGTATGTAACCAAAAGTCTCCTTTGCCTTACAGACTTAGGTTTCACTATGTATATTTATTTCCCCATTTATTGTTAGCCCAACAGGAGAAGCGCAGGAATTTACTTTGTTTTTTCACATATGTATGGCCAATCCTTTTCACCAGCGGCATGGCATGCTCCTTACACGGAGAAGCAATTGTCGTTGTTATTGAGCAGGCACTGGTTTGGAATTGGAATCTCACACTCAGACAGCTGCCCCACAGCGTTTCTGCATTCTAATCTTGTGTATAAATGCTTTTCCTGTTTTTTGTATTTCCTTTAAAATAAAGCTTATATTAACATTAGTACAATTTGGCAGTTAAGTTTCAAAGTTTCCTGGTTGCAACAGGGAGAATGGCAGGTTTATCAAAGACAAGAATCCCATGTAATACTTGTTACAATTTTAAATTATATCTATATACATATGGTCCTCGGTATCTGTCTTTCATTTTCCGACGGACGGATTACCCGACATGCCATAATGCATTCCGCGGAACGCGTGACCAGACATCGGAACGGATTACCCGACATGCCATAATGCATTCCGCGGAACGCGTGATCAGACATCGGAACGGATTACCCGACATGCCATAATGCATTCCGCGGAACGCGTGATCAGACATCGGAACGGATTATCCGACATGCCATAATGCATTCCGCGGAACGCGTGATCAGACATCGGAACGGATTATCCGACATGCCATAATGCATTCCGCGGAACGCGTGATCAGACATCGGAACGGATTACCCGACATGCCATAATGCATTCCGCGGAACGCATGATCAGACATCGGAACGGATTACCCGACGTCCGCGGATTAATATTGGATTCGCAATCCGGCGGTTCACTATCCGCCGCGGTTTGGTGGAACGGATTCTATCGGATGACCATGGATCGCCTGGTATGTATGTATGTATGTATGTATGTGGAACTTGTTTTTCACCCACACTCCCCATGGTTTTATTTTGTACAGTAACACCTTGTGAAATTGAATAGCTATCATTCCTTACTGTAACATTCACATGTTATCTTGGTTTGTTGGTTACACTTAGTAATTATTTATTTAGACAAGTGCAAGTATTTTTACTTTTATCCTGGAAACCCATGTAAATATTGTAAGGTGAAGTGTAGGATGGCTTTTTACTGCTCATAATGGCTACGGCTACGGCCACAGTCACTGCGTGCGCTGGGGCGCGGCCATGACTTCACTTGGCTGGTTAGCCCTTATTGGCTGAACCGCTTCCGTGTCGTGGCCAATGCTCGGCCGCTGTTCCAAAAGACAAAAATCTGTCCACCCACGCACACACGATGGCTGTACCTTGTGTGCAGCGTGCGCGCTGTCACGGGCAGCCACGGGGGCGGAGTCTTTTGAGTCTTTGTCTGTCACTTCCATAGTTCCTGGATAAATGAAAACAAATACATATTTCTTAGATTTCAAAAATCATGTTTAAATATTCAGACAACCACCTTTTTTAAAATATTAAACATATTACCAATAGATCAGTTTTGTGGTACTTGGCACTACAGGTATACCCCGCTTTAAGGACACTCACTTTAAGTACACTCGCGAGTAAGTACATATCGCCCAATAGTCAAACGGCAGCTCACGCATGCGCCTGTCAGCACGTCCTGAACAGCAAAGTTGAACTCCCTACCTGCACCGAAGCTGTGCAAAAGCGAGGAGACTATAGAGCCTGTTACACATGCATTATTTACATCAGTTATGCACGTAAATGACGATTGCAGTACAGTACAGGCATCGATAAGTGGAAAAAAGGGAGTGTTTCACTTTAAGTACATTTTCACTTTACATACATGCTCCGGTCCCATTGCGTACGTTAATGCGGGGTATGCCTGTATTTCTTTAAATTAGTCTACTGTGCCATTGAAGAAATGTATTTGGGTCTTTAGTAACTGCATCAAATATAAGATGTTTGGCAAGTTCCTTAAAATAAAAGTAGATGTTGGGTTTTTATTGGCAGCAGTGAAGTGGAGAAAGTGTGTGTGTGTGATTAAATAATGTGTGCTGAGTAACCCTTCTTGGCCATTCTCACTGCTCTGTATGATCGCTCCTCTGAATAATAACTTCATGCATTGACACTATTCAGTATGGACCGGACCACATTACTACCTGCAAAGGAGATGGGAGAAATGTCTTATTTTAACTTTCCTTTTGACTTCTTCATTTTTATGCCTGTGCATTGTTCTTTGTTGTTACCACTACTCCTTTTCTTGTGGAGCGCTGGACGTGATCAGTCTGGAACAGGACTCTTCCTCTTCTGTTTGCCTCATCAAAGACTTCTCGATCGCGCCTTGGAGCAGCCACGTGATTGGAGAGGAGGAAGGGGGGCGCACTGTTGAGGTCCCTCCGGCACTCAAGGGGCTAGGAAATTAATAAGAAGGCGCTGTTGTTGCTTAGGCCGTGTTCATGGGCACAGAGAACGCTCGGAGGAGTGCGCGCGTGGCACGATCACAATGCCTTAAGGTAATGATCGCGCCCATTGACCGTGCTTGCAACAGCGCGAGGAATCGGATCAATTGGATTCACCGGCGTGACGGCAAGGTCACATGAGGGCGAACCAGCTCTGTGACGTCACGGACACGCCCCCAGATGACTCCCCATCTCGTCTAGCCTGGCCACACAACGCTCCCGCTAAACACGGGTGACGTCACACGCATGGACGCAAGCGCGCGGTCACCATGGACCCAGCCTTATGGTTCACATGAATTCAACTACAGTAGGGCCCCTCTTTACGCCGTTCCGCTCATACAGCGTTTCCCAGTGTAAACCCATATTCATTAGGTTCAGCGTTTTGTTCCGTTTTTCCGGCGATTTTCGGCATGACGTGCACAGCAGCAAAGTATCCGTCTGTCACTAAACAGTTTTAGCGCGTGCGCAACTCCTTGTCAGATGCCATTTGTCAGCGAAACAGTCGGTTTACAGCTCTGCATCTCTGTTTTCATAGGCACAATACAGTACAGTAGGGCCACGCTTTATGGCGATTTCTGCTTTACGGCGGCGGCCTGGAACAGAACCCGCCGTATGAGCGGGGCCCTACTGTCTGTAATAAACACAATTACTCCACATTGCAGCTGCTGGTAGTATTTTTTTTTTTTTATATTAAATGTCCCTGCCACAGGAAAAAATGAAAGCTGGAACTGATGCCATAACGAACAGGCAGAGGGGGCAAAGGACAATGCAGAATACGTTTAAAAAGTGGCAAACGTTTCTTTATGTAACGGCTTTACGTTGAACAATTCATATTGTTCATTGCGGACTACATCTTGAGAGCCGGACGAAACCTTGCAGCACATTGTGTTCAATGGGTCTGATGTCTGATGGAGTAACATTGCTTAGAAAATTTGGCCCTATATCTTGTCTGTGAGCATCTGGAATATTGGTAGGCAATGAGCAGAAAAGTAATGATTTGTTATGATTGATGTTATGAATGATTTGTTATTTCAAAGTGCAATTAATAATAACTATTGTTATGTACAGGCCCTCTACCCCTGGGGTGCGCAAATATTTTTTTTGCGGCGCCCCACCCACCTTACCACCTCCGTTGGCTGCCCCCCTCCTTACCTCATTTGACACAGCGTTGTCATGGTCCTGCGTCCTGAAGCCGGCTGAATCCCGGTAAGTAGAGTGTTGCAGAGGCCTCACACGATCTCTCCCCTCCCCCCACCCCCCGACATTTAATTTAAATGCCTTGGGGAAGACATCTGCCACCGCCCGCACCCCCCAAAAAAATCTTGTGCCCCCCAGTTTGCGCACCGCTGCTTTACCCGTTACTGCATATGTATAAAACCCCCGTTGTAGTCAGATACAATTTAGGTTCACAGGCTATGTACGCCTTTAACCCCGGCTGTGCTGAAAATCTGTCTAATACGGCAGACATAAGCTTATAGGGATCCATGTTTCAATGGATAAGGCTACGGCCCCAGTCCTTCCTGCTGCACTGGCGGCATGGCGTCGCATGCATAGACTACAGCCGCAATCGGCGGTCTGTAGGCAAGGGCGCGGCCATGACGGGGCATATCTCCCCTGCCGTTGGCAGCGCGCCACCACGTGACCGCAGCACGAGATGACAAAATTCTTGTCTTCCGTGTCAGCGTACGCGTCACAGCGCTTTGCACAGCCACTGGGTCCTGCCCCATAGAGGGCTGTGGTGTGTGGCTGGCGCACGCCGCCGTCACCACCGGGAACTCCGCCTTAGAAGTAAAAGGTAACACTGCTCATTTGCATGTGATTACCCAGAATCCCTGGCTGCAGTGGAAGCACTGTATGCTAAGAGATGAGTACAGGCAAAATAGCAGACCTGTCTAAGACATGCATACCCACATGTGGTATTTGTATTTGCTATTCTTAATTACAAATGCATTAATACATTTTATATTAATGTTCTTTTGGCATTTTGTGCATTTATCTGATTATAAATATATCCCTATTCCAAGACCGTAACCGCCCGCTTCCTTCTTTTTGTACAGTATGTCTTGCAATGCTTTTACACATTGAATATTGATCCTCTGACGTGTTCATGTGGCTGCTTTCACTGCCTTGGGGCATGGAAAAATGAAGCATGAAGCAATGCTAATTTAGCACACATTATATTGAACTAAATCAGAGGTGTCCAACTCCAGTCCTCAAGGGCCACCAACAATTCTGATGTGAAGGCTATCCCTGCTTCAGCCCAGGTGGTGCAGTTTTTGACTGAGCCACCTGTGCTGAAGCAGGGATATCCTTTACACCGTAATTGTTGGTGGCCCTTGAATTGTGAAGTTGGTCACACCTGCTCTGAAGTGCTGCCCTCTGTGCTTCTCTCCTCTCGCTTGCTGCCGACTGCAAGCTTAAGGCCGTTTCTAAAGTGCGTGCGCGTGCTACGCCGTGCGTGCGCATGCTACGCCGTGCGCGCGAACAGCAGTTTTAGTTGGCTGAGGTTAGCCATTCTATAATGGTGCCACGCGCACGGCAGGGAGCGTGGAACCGGCCGACCGGGGGGAAGATGAGAGAAAGAAATTGCGCTGCGGTCCTAGGAGAGAGCAAGCGTTCGCGACTGGAGGGGGCGTGGCGCGGGGTTTGCAGGGGCGTGGCAATGACCTCACATGGCTGGTTCGCCCTCATTGGCTGAACCGCCAGCAGGGTCGTGGCAACGCCTCCGTTGCATACTCTGAGCTCAAATTCCCGTCTCACTGAAAACCTGTCACGCACCGCTGGGGAAATGTGCGCGACAGGGTAGTAACTGGCACCGGACTGACTGGGGGGGGCGGAGCTTGAACGCACAGCGCACGCCAATGTGTGCGCTGTAGAAGGTACTGGGGCCGCTGCCTTTTTCAGTCAGGTGTCCTGTTCCACTCTATCTGAAAGCTTCTTCCTCTCTTCTCGGGAACTCATCCAAATGTTACCATACAGCTGTGTAGGAATTTCTCTTGGGTTACAGTTGTATGTATGTCTTTATTTATATAGCGTCATTAATGTACATAGCGCTTCACAGCAGTAATACATGTGACAATCATAAATAACAAATAATACAAATAACAGATTATGGGAATAAATGCATCAGACATAAAAGTAACATTTTGGAAGAGGAGTCCCTGCTCCGAGGAGCTTACAATCTAATTACAGTTCTAAAACAGACTTAAGTTACCAGCGTTGGTATTATTATAACCCGTGCACTTCTAGCAACTTCTTAAAAGTTACTAACTGCCTCATTTTTGTTTAGTTTAACCATCCCAGTGTTTTTTTCTTGGCGGATAAGTGAGCATTTTCTTGGACATAGATTGTAATAACTATTGGAAATGTGATTGCAGGTGCATTTCTCTTATTGTATGAAGGTGACCTGATTTTGATGCACTTTTAAAATGCAGTATAAGGACGATACAATGAATGTGATTTTATTTCTACAGGAGTCAGAGATTTACCATTTGATGCCATTTAAAGCATTACAAATAGTTAAATAACACGGTTGTCCTTGGGAAAGGCAGAAACGTTCTCCTTTCCTTCCTTACCTGTGCCGAAAGTTACTAAAGGGTGTTTAATATCCATAGTTTAGGGTGTTCTAAGACTCCTTTCTGTATGTTTGGTCCTTATATCTAAGGCCATGCTGTGCGCGATGGAGCACGTGGCATCACGCGCGCCTACGGCAGAAGCAATCCGTGGCCTTGGGATCTGGAGGAGATGCGACCGGGAGGCGTGCCCGTGATGTCACGTGAGCGGTTCACCCTCATTGGCTGAACTGCGCACGCGACCCGACCGTTGCGCGCCAAAATCAATGCGGCTCTATGGCCGGCCTCATGGAGGCACGGCGTTTTGTTCGCGCTGCATGCGGTCGCACTAACATGGACGCGGCCTTAGGCATTGTCCATGCTGCCGAAGACCGCGCGGAAGCGTACGTGCATGGCGCGATCACATTGCCTTATGGCATTGATTGTGCCCACAGACTGCGCGACAGTAGGAGGGGGCGCGCGTTGCGCAAGGAATCAGTTGAAACTGATTTCTCGGTGCGACGGGCAAGTCACGTGAGCAAGGGCAAACCAGCTCTGTGACGTCACAGACACGCCCCTCCCCCCGACTGCGTGTCTAGCATTTCCTGAAAACGCACCCGCTTCACGCGGGTGACGTCGTGCACGCCTCAGCGCGGGCGAAGGCTGTATTGACGCGGCCTTATACTGCATCAGGGAACAGGTTTGCTGAGCCACCTTTGCTGAAGCAGGAAGGCCTTTGAGGACTAGCGTTGCCTACCCCTGGTGTATAGACAGTCAGGATTCTTTTACTCTGGCATAGTGCTACGAGAATTATAGAATCTATCCAAAATCACAGGTGCAAAACTGGACACTTCTGTGCAGAAGCAGCACTTAAACAAGACGTTATAAATCCCTTCCAGTGTAGGGATGCAGGATGTTGTACCTCACTTCCCATCCCCTAGGATGAGATCAGGAAACGCCTTTTCCTAGCAATAGCTGACACATCATATCCCCTTCTTTACTCCTATTCTACTCCCCCACCATCTGCTACTGGGGCTTGCAACATATTGTCGCTGACATATTCATGTCCCATGAGTTTGAGATCTTTCTATTACACACACACACTATTTTTGCATCATTCTATTTTTTATTAATCTTCTATATATCTGCTGCTGATCATTTTTCACTAAAAAATTTCTCTCTCTGATTTTCTCCCTTTTCCCCCCTTTCCTCTCTCTGACCATCACCTCATCTCATTCTTTCTCTCGCTTCTCCCCTTCTCCATCTCCCCCTCTCCTGCGCTCTATTAACCTACCAGCTTTTGATTCCACTTTACACTCATCTCTCTCCTGTCTCGGCTCTGCTCCAGACCCTGACAACCTGGTCAGGAACTACAACTCTGCCCTGACAACCTGGTCAGGAACTACAACTCTGCCCTATCCTCATCTCTTGATCTACATGCCCCGCTTTCTCTCTGCCACTCTCGCCCTTTGAAGCACAGACCCTGGCTAAATTCCCACACGCATGCTGCGTTCCTGTTCTCGTTCATCTGAACGCCTCTGGAGGAAATCACACACTCTCGCAGACTTCTTTCACTAAAAATGTATGCTATCCTATTTCAACTCTGCCCTCTTTCAGGCTAAACAAACCTACTTTTCTGCATTAATCAACACGCACAAGTCTAACCCACGCCCACTGTTCTCTGTCTTTGACTCCCTACTCCGCTGTTACGGAGGATGTGTCGTTGCTGCTCTCCTCTTCTCACTCTACCACATGCCTTCTTGACCCAATTCCCTCTCATCTCCCAAAACCTCTTGCTCCTACTATAATCTCTACGCTCACACACATTTTAAACTCCTCCCTCTACTCTGGTACCTTTCCCTCTTCCTTCAAACATGCAACAGTCATACCATAACTCAAAAACAGCAAGCTTGACCCTACCTGTCCTAACTATCGACCTGCCTTTTGTTTCTAAACTCCTTGAACGTCTTGTATTCTCTCGATTGCTACACTTTCTCAACACCTATTCTCTAGTAGACCCTCTACAATCTGGCTTCCACACTGGTCACTCCACTGAAACAGCCCTCACTAAATAACTAATGACCTCCATGCTGCCAAAGACAGAGGCCATTACACTCTGCTCATATTACTTGACCTCTCTGCAACATTTGCTACTGTGGACCACCCTCTTCTCCTTCACATTTTACATACTCTTGGTATTCGTAACAAAGCACTTTCTTGGATCTCCTCTTACCTCTCCCTTCGTACTTTCAGTGTCTCTTTTGCAAACACGTCCTTCTCCTATATTGATCTGTCTGTGGGGGTACCACAGGGCTCTGTCCTGGGACCTCTTCTCTTTTCTCAGTTCACACTTATCACATCTCTTGGGTTCAAATATCACCTCTATGCTGACGACACACACATTTACTTTTCTACCCCATACCTTACACCTGCTGTACAGACTAAAGTTTCTGAATGTCTGTAGGCTATATCATCCTGGATGGCCCTCCGCCAACTTAAACTAAACATGGCAAAAACAGAGCTCCTCATACTTCCTCCCAAACCTGGTCCTATTTCCTCCTTCTACATTACTGTTGGAAGTACCATAATTTAAACAGTAGCCCAAGCACACTGCCTAGGGGTCACACTCGACTCCTCTCTCACATTCTCTTCCCACATTCAGAACGTACTAAAACCTGTCGCTTTTTCCTCCGCAATATTACAAAGATACGCCCTTTCCTCTGTTACTCGACTGCTAAAAATTTGACTCAGGCCCTCATTCTCTCCCATCTCGATTACTGTAACCTCCTGCTGTCCGGCCTTCCTGACTCTCACCTGTCTCCCCTACAATCTATCCTAAACGCTGCTGCCAGAATCACTCTACTCTTTCCTAAGTCTGTCTTGGCGTCTCCCCTGCTGAAATCCCTCTCCTGGCTTCCTATCAAATCCCGTATCACACACTCCATTCTCCTCACTTTTAAAGCTGTACACTCTTCTGCCCCTCCTTACATCTCGGCTCTAATTTCTCACTATGCACCATCACGGCTCTTGCGTTTTGCTCAAGGATGTCTTCTTTCTACCCCTTCTGTATCTAAAGCCCTCTCGCCTTAAATCCTTCTCACTGACTGCCCCACACCTCTGGAATGCCCTTCCCCTCAATATCCGACTAGCACCCTCTCTATCCACCTTTTAAGACACCTTAAAACACACCTGATTAAAGAAGCATATGAGTAGCTCCATGGCTGATAAATAACACATCATAAATTAACCTCTGCTCCTTGCAGACACACTTACCAAAACGCCCTCCTACTGTCTCTGTACGTTCTTCCTACCAACAAAATTAGATTGTAAGGTCTTCGGAGCAGGGACTCCTTTTCCTAAATGTTACTTTTATGTCTGAAGCACTTCTACCCTCTGTGTTATTTATATCATGTATTATTTATGATTGTCACGTACTACTGCTGTGAAGCGCTATGCACATTTATGGCGCTATATAAAGACAAACATACATTAGAAAATAAAGAAAGGTAGATATGTGTAGATATAATATGCATATGTTAAGAGTATTTGTGCTTACACAGCAGCTTTTTGGTTATACTAATCTCTCACTGTGGGAATATTCACGGGTAACATACAAAAGTATTATGTGTTTTGATATTATAGAAAATACTCTGCAGTGTTCACATCTCACTAGCAGTCTGACTCTGTCCCCTGGTGTGTCTGGCTGCTATGAAGCCTTTATATTGGTGTACTCGGTAATGACAATGCTCCAAAATACCTGTACAGCTAATACTCCCTATATAATACCCAATGCCACCCTGCAGAGTAGATCCCCTGGGTAACATGCCCAATGCCACCCTGCAGAGTAGATCCCCTGGGTAACATGCCCAATGCCACCCTGCAGAGTAGATCCCCTGGGTAACATGCCCAATGCCACCCTGCAGAGTAGATGCTCAGTGAGATATAGTCAAGAAAAGATTAGGTGTAAGAAATTGTGTGTCTGTGTGTGCGTGTGTGCGTGTGCGCGCGCGCGTGTGTGTGTGTGTCTGTGTGATGAACACAGCAAGAAGGCAGAAATACCGCGGCCCACTTCCACTTTCCTGGTTCCCGGTCGCTTGTATCTGTTTGCCACTTCCCTACGCCTCTTCCTCATTATATTGGGTGCACAAGGAAGAGTGAGATTCCATTTTTTTGATGTGGTGAACGTAGATACATATTTTTCTTGTGTTCCGTTTTTTCTCTTTTCACACGGAAATATTCCAGTACAGATCCCTGCCGGAGCCCCCCTTCCCCCACCTCCCCTTCAATATTGCCGTAGCCTAATGGTCAGATAAAATGCTGGTTATGTTCATTCCCCTGTTGCATACACTTGAATGGGCCTCCTGTTACCTACCCACATATTTATGTCTCAAGAGAATGCTGTATGAGATACTTAATCACTAATATAGGGGTAGCCAACTCCTGTACTCCAGGGCTACCAACAGGTCAGGTTTTAAGGATATCCCTGCTTCAGCACAGGCAGCTCAATCAGTGGCTCAGTCAATAACCAGTCAATGATTGAGCCCCCTGTGCTGAAGCAGGGACATTCTTAAAACCTGACCTGTTGGTGGCCTTTGAAGACTAGTTGGCCACTCCTGCACTAAGTTGCAATGCTTCGTTTTGTGAAATCCTAAAGTTATTTTGAAAGCATAATTTAAAGGAGCAAACATGCAATATCCTACATGGTTAAAAAAAAAAAAAAGTATTAGATAATATATACAGAAAAAAAATTCAACTCGATGCCATTTTTAATGAGTTTTTATACTGAGCATTGTTTGATTTCTATATTGGGCTTTAGCACCCCCTCCCCCCAGCAGTGCAAGATTTTTGCAACAGTTTACTGCTTGTGATAATTTGTTGCCAATATTCCCAGCAGTTTGAGCTGCAAACTGTAACAATAGATAATGTTACCTTAGTAATATCAGGATACATTGTAGCTGCTGAGTTACCCTGACTGCAAGATTGAAACTGAAAGGCAGCCATTTTGTGAACCCTGGGAAGCAGGATTTGCCCATCGATCACGGGAGAACGAGTCAATCAGCATCTTGGATAATTAATTTTCAATAAAGGTAATCAAAGACAACCTATATTAAAACGACATATAGCGCAGACTGTATCTTTAATCCCTTTGTTGTAAGGGAAACCTCGGACCACTCTGGCAGATAATGGGGTTAAAGCACTAACAATAAATGTGTCCTGTTATCTGTGGGTAATTGTATACAGTACAATGTTTTGTTTTTCTTCTTCAGCATAATGTTTCACACAAGCGTATTGCTATCCCTGAGGGTTTGCAGTGTGAATCTTGTTGTACCCCTTTGTGCTGTGAGCTTCCTGTACTACATATGCTCCCAAGGCTGCTGCCACAATCAAGATTACAGAAAAGGAAGCAGACATTAGACCCAGCCATAAGCAGTTATTGTAATCTGTTTACTTGTGTTCATTTAGTACATTGGTGCTGTTAAAGTTACCCTACCTAGATGCGTTTAACTCGTATCATGTTAGTATCTTGTCGTCCTGATTAAAAATAAATAAAATAAACCATAGTTTAGTGTTAAAAATAATGATTTTCTTTTATCTGAGCTCCGTTTTAATCTCCCGGACACTTCATATTTTAAACACAGCAGATTTCTAAATAAAAAACATTTTAGAAAAGGGAAGAAGAGATCTCGAAATAAGTAAAAACTAATATGCAGAAAATGGCTGTCATTGTGTATGGCGGCTTTGTACATTTCTGGGAACAAATGGTTTCTGCTGTGTGTGTATATGAAAAACTGATTTTTCCTGACTTCTTTAGCATAACTGTGACAATCACTGTATATAAAGTAGACTATATTGTATTTTAAAAGAAATAATCTTGGACTGTTCCTTATTTTTCTTTTGACGATATTGGATATTGAGAAACATATTCTTAATATGAAACGCAAGGTTTAAAAACACACACACACACACACACACACACACACACACACTACACACACACAACACACACACACACACACCACACACACACACACACCACACACACACACACCACACACACACACACAAACAAATGTATGGTGGGTTATTTAAAAAGTGAAAAAACCCTCCACAGTAAAGCATATAGCAAATGGAAGTACTACTGTATGCTCATTTGCATGTCTTAGGCCTCGGGCATGGTGCCTCGGGCCGCGCTGATCCGCGCGCCTGCTCTGCCTCGCCTGCTCAAACTGGAGCTTTTTTGTGTCCTGGCAGGCGAGGCAGTGAGCGCGCTTTGGGGGCGGGGCGGATGCGAGGCGGGGCTAGTTCCTCGCTCCCATTGGATGTGAGCGGTCACGTGACCGCTCCTCCACTTCCCTGAGCGGCAAATTTTAAATTTGCCTGTCTCTCCAAAATATCTGAGCCTCCGCACGCATGCGGAAGCGGCTGCTAAAGCCGCGCTGATGACAGATGCAGGGAGTAAGTGCATCTGCTCAGCGCGGCTCAGCAAGGCTCACCGTACTATGTCCCAGGCCTTAGACAGGTCTGCAACCCTGCCGTTCACCATTATCACCCAGCACTCCCACAGTAGCAAGGGATTCTGGGAAATTACATGCAAATGAGCACAGCGTGCCACCTTTTGCTTCAAAACCATTTAACATGGTCCCCTATATACACATACATATACGTTGCGTTAACGGGAGAAATATGGTCTGCTACACTGCTATCCACTCTACTTGAAGGGGTTAAAATGATTTTAACATGGTTAGAGAAGTGTGCACGTAACACTACGGATATTGGGTTTGCCTAAGGGGAACCTATCAATCATAGCACAGTCTTCACCAAACATTGGTTGATAAGTCCCAACATTGCTGCAAGTCCGTTGTAAAGCTGCTACGGGGCTTTGCAAACTAAATCTGGCTTTTTATTAATAGTACTTTAGAGGTCTTGATAGCATGACTCTAATTCCTTTTGACATTACACATGTTTGGGTACCGATTTATTAAAATGTTACCGTTGTTGCTGTGTGTCTCTCCTGGGTCCTTTCAGAATGTTTTAATGTCTCTTTGTTTTCTAGCACTCCTTTGAACGACATATTCTAGTCCGTGGACAGTAGTGAGTTTTGTAAAGCACTTTCACTGGGGATTCACCGAGCGCCGATGAGATGCATCTCACCTCGAAATAACATTAACTGCCATTGAAGGCAGTTAACGTCAGATTGGGGTGTGGTACCTCACATTTGCACTTAATGAATCCCCCCCTTTAATTGTCTATACATGTTACCTTATAGGTACTCATCCCAAAAAATGTTTCTCTTTATTCAAAGTACAATGTAATAGAATACATACATACAATGTAATATGCAATAAGACACTCCATTTTTTCCCCTTAATTTTTGCATTTACTTTCTGCCAATATTTGACTATTTTCAGTACGATTAGGATACACCCTGTACATTTTTTCTTATAGCTTATAGTCCAGATGAAAAAGCTATATAAAGTTTGTCTTAAACGGTAATACATGCAAAGAAGGGGCTTATTTATTTGTTTGTTTGGACCTTGTTAAATAATATCCGGGCTTGGCCTCCTCTGAACATCTTCAGTCCTCAAGGGCCACCAATAACTCTGGTTTTCAGGATATCGCAGCTTCAGCACAGGTGTACGTGTGCTGGGCCACCTGTGCTGAAGCTGGGATATCCTTACAACCTGACCTGTGTGTGGCCCTTGAGGACTGGAGTTGGCCTCCCCTGCTTTATACACTCTTTTTTGACTAAAGACAGACTCAGTAAGAGTGAGGTGTAGAAGCTCTGCGCTGATATGCTGTGCGGTGAGCACAGGGATACATCTCACTATGAAAATCACCGGCAGAGTTTACATTGAAATGGTTTCCTTAGCCAGAACTTTCTTTTATTCACAGGAAATGTTTTTAAGTGTGGGATTTTCTGATCAGTGGCAATGCACCAGGTAGAAGAGGTATGTAGGCAGGAATAGGTGTAAATGATTAAACCAAGTTTGTCGTCATTTTGCATAGCTATAGAAAATGTGCCTTGTCATTTAAACAAAGGATACGTGATGGATCCTGCGTTGCAAGAAGTCCGCTGTACTATCATACCTGCCTGTAGGCCTTTGTCTTGGGACAAGGGTTTTACATTACGTTAAGAATTTGTCATGCTGAGTAATATAATGTAGTAATACTATACTGCAAACTTCTTTAATGTTAACCCTTTTACTGCCAGAGAGGTACAGTCGCGATTGCTTCATTTCCGATGACTACGGGAGGGGTCCTCCTTTCGTTTCACTTCCCCACAGATCGCATGAACACAACCTCCCCTAGAAGAAGGCGCAGGACAATGAAGACGTAGCTGCTATGCTATGGCCCGCTGGAGTGTCACTCTATAGTAGCTGCTATGTCATGGCCCAGCTGCTATGCCATGGCCCGCTGGAGTGTCACTCTATAGTAGCTGCTTGGTCTGCCACTGTTAAGGTGAAGATAACATTTAATTTGGAAAGAAACACTGAGATACATTTTCTCATTTAGGATGGCAAGGCTCCTCCTGTATGTGGGGGCAAAACACTGTCTTATCATGTAATGCCCACCATTACTTTTTTTTTTAACAATGACACACTGACACTTCTAGGTCCATATTCAATTCTCATCACATTGCATAGGGTTCATAGTGACGTGCGCGCGTGCATACACATACACATATATATTACACCCAACGTACACGTACAGTGCCACCCAAACATACATGCAGAGTGACATCCAGAAACACACGCACACTCAGTAGTCTCTGTTAGGAGTGTGACATCAGTTGATCCCATTTAACCCTGTGGAGTAACTTAATGTGAAACCCAAGAAGAGTAGAGGAGAGCTGCACACTCGTGGAAATTTATTTTCCTGACATTAAAAAGTTCCAACCGACAGGGTTATTCCAGTTCAATATCGGGGGATGAAGAGGTGATATGGGGAGAATGCACCCACCTCTTTATACAAATCACAAGTTAATATAATGGCCACGCTGTCATATAGCTCTTGTCAGGTCCTGTACCCCATGCTGCTTCTCCTTTTTCTGGGTGGGTGAGTGACCGCTCAGTTAGACAATACGGGCTAAACCTCCCTGCTAGCTTTAGTCCATCCTCAGAGGAAATGTCCTGTTTTTATAGAGGCAATCCTCCAACTTCATTTAAAAGGACAGTGCCAAAAATGTAAGTGCCTGATAGTTTTCAATTTATCTTTACTTCCCCCTCTCCCACGCGAGCCCATAGTTCCTTGTGCAATATTCTGCTAGCGTCCTATGGAGTGCAATTGCTGATATGTAGCATTTTTATCTCATTAAAGGCAACTGGCAGTGTGACAGGTCTCAGGTTTTTTTTTTATAACAATGCTTCAGTTATGCCTTTGTGAGAGCAGCACATATATACTGCAGGGTCTGTAGCATTTGTCTCTGTTATAGCAGTACTGCGTATTAACTGATAGAAACCGTTTGGTTTAACTTTTAGATGCTGTTCAGAGCATGGCTTTGAAAACGTAACATATGTTTAATAGCTTTTACAAATGTAAGTTATAGAAAATAAGTAAGCAGCAACAAGGAATGGGGTTGTAGAGTGTTTAACCTTTTTTTTGCATTTGTAGTAGTTTTATCTGCACGTAAGACATGCAGCCATTCGGCTCAAAACCCTAAGGCTAAGGTTTGAAAGATAGGTGGTTGGCGTCTTAAAAGTGACATACAGAAAATACACGTTATGTTTTTTTTTTATTCCTTAACATGGTGACAGTTCTATCCTTTCAAGTTCCATATTTTCACTATTGTCTGAAAATGTGTGTACTTTGTCTCTTAATCATGATAAAATACATGTCTTCTGGTTGTAGCCAATAAAATTGTTTGAGTTGTGTACCATGGACACAGCTGTATTTTAACTTGTGTGGGGTGAAGAGGGTGCTGGGGAGGAGCTTTATAGCAGATGTGAACAGTTTGTTTTGCAGCAGTTGTTGGCTGCAGTCTTGTGATGCTTCAGAATCGTGTGGATGGCCCAGAAGAAATTATTGGGGCAAAACTAGTGCTAACAGATACCATGTTAATCACAAAAAAGGATCCCACTGAAAGCAGATAGTTTTCCAATCTAGGGCTATTCTTGTGCACAATTTCTCAAGATGGGAAACTTTAGTAAACCCCAGTGAGTATATAATGTGTATAGTGGCTTTGAGAAAAGCTACAGGTCTAGGTAGCTATGTGACGAGCAGGCAAGTGAGTAATGGGCAGGGGCTATTGTGTTGTGTCTTGGCCATTGTCTGTCCTGGAGTCTTCTGTGATGGTCTCTCTAACCTTTCAAAATCTAATTTCTGACAGCTTTCTCCTGCATTTTAATTGGTCAGTGCTGATCTAAATCAGTATGGCAGTCCATATTCTACCTTTCCAGCATTGGTAGAAATATGTATAGCATTGAAAAGGATAAACGGAGGAAGCGAGAGATGGGGGGTGAGAAGAAGAGGAGGAGATATACTGTATGTGGAAGCAGCAGAGTTGTAAGGAAAGATGAACATGAGAAAGTTAGTGAGAAAAGAGCTATGAAATATGTGAAGTAAAGGGACAAAGTCCCGAACACATTAACATGTCAGACAGATTCACCAGATCTCCGTGTTTTCACCTGTCCATGGAAAACTTTTAAAATGCCACCCCTTTTTTAGTGTTAATATTTTTCTTCTGCCCTTAGCCGTCCTGTCAACCAATTCCCTCTGTTGTGTAGAATCTGTTTTCCTTGGTGATCTGAACCATTTAAAATTCTGTATTTGCTCAACTTATATTTCATTATAGTCCACAAAGAAATGGCCTCTTCCATTCATGTATATTAAGTAAAAGTGCTACATAGAGGTAGGCAAGTCCAGTCCTCAAGCCACCAACAGGTCAGGTTTTAAGGATATCATTGCTTCAGCACTGGCAGCTCAATCAGAGGCTGATTGAGCCACCTGTGCTGAAGCAGGGATAACCTGAAATCCTGAACTGCTGGTGGCCCTTTAGGACTGGAGTTGTCGACCCTGTCCCAACACTACCGAAAACTGGTTAAAACTATTTTGTTTTCCTTTTGGGGGAGTTTTGCTGCTTTAAAGTCATAGCATTTCATACTAGTTTTTTTTTTTTTTTAAGATTGTTTTTCACCAATATAATCTGTATTTAAAAAATGGAAACCTATGATCATGTTAATCCTTTGTATGGGTTAGAGATACAGCTGCAGTGCATTGTAACTTGTTCACGTTCTCATACTGAAGGAACCAAATACATTTGTAATCTCGGCGAGCTTCCATAGCTGGAGCCTCTTATTCTAGATGTACACTGAACTCCATATTATCCTATATCGTCCTCCTCCATTTCAGTGCCAGACTGCCGGCTTCCCTGCAATAGCGGCTCCATTGGCTGCATGACAATGTAATTGGTATTTCAGGGAACCCGGCCAGTGTCGGCTCTGATGTGTTCACTGTAACAGTTAGAGGCAACCCCTCAAATGCCTCCCTTATTTTAACCCATTGAGTGCCGGAAGGGCCAGCAACGCAGTGCTTTTCAGGGTTAAGTGCCTAAATAAGGGGTTCACCAACACAAAAGAAGCCGCTTGGTTCAGAAGACATAAAATGTATACTTTTCCAACATGGCCATTCTCCGTGTCTCACTGCTCCGGCAGCTCAGTGTTCAGAGTTAGAGCTTTGTGTGTTTGTCTTCCTTTTCCTTCCTCCCTGGAAGTGAGCTGCCATCTGGAACAATGGTTATATGCAGCACGGCATCCGTGTTCCCTTTAACCATTTGATGCCTGTACTGGATAAAGATGTTTATATGTACATGTTGCATTGGATTCATGTACACATATCTGAGACAGCACGTGCACTTTTTAGCTATAGTGGGTGTAGCATTAGGATATGAATGGAACAAATATATTGTACAATATCCAACCCACGCTTTTTCCGTTTTTAGTGTATGAATAACAACAATGAATATTTTCTTGTATAGCACTGACAGTGTATGAAGCGCTGTACATATCACTTTGCAGACCCGTGTCTCTGCGCCTGCTTACTATCAAATATTTGGTGCCTCAGCCGCAGGGAGATGAGGTGACACCTGGATTTGAGTTCTCCCCTGCTTCAAAGTGGCTGTGATTGTTTTTAGTCGCTGCCTTTACTCACCGAGCAGCTACTTCTGCCCTATTCTGTATCATTCCTTACTACATTAATGGAGATGCATTATAATTTGTGTTTGCTATTTATTGATCATCCTATTTATGATTGTCAGGGCTGTTGTTTTTTTTGTTTTTTACTCTTGTCCTTAAAGATGTGAGATTTGGTGCAATTTCCATCTCTCTCGGGGATTTAACACGATGGCCCAGGTGAAGGCAAATACAAATGGGCAGTTTTGAGGATTGTTTCTTATTGGTATTATTTGCATGTGTGCCCGTTGGAAGGTACATTTGTTATTGCTTACAACTCATTGTTTAAATGATGAGTGCAAGTGCAAATAATACGATCTCTGATTCATGCATAAATCCTGGTTACTGAATGAAGGAATGCTCGGCTATAAATACATAAGGATTCCCAGAAATGTGATGGAGGACGTGTTTGTGGAAGCAGGAGGAACATTGCTCAGCAGGCATCGGCTGCATGTGGTTGCCTGAAACTGAGATACGGGTCAGAGCACCCTGGCCTCCGCCCCAAGCAACATCTGCAGCACCGGCTGCTGTGGGAACTGCTTCCCTCTGCCACACACCAGCACTTGGGAAGCATATCAAACTCAATATGCTACAGAGCCTTGGGGAGAAAACTGCTATCTCAGAATTAGGTTTGTTAATTAAAGCCTTCCCCCCCCAAAATGATATACATTACCCACTAAGTATGTGTAATTTACTGACAAGCATGCGTGTCTTCATTTTTTTTCAAAGAATACGAAAATCTGGCTGTTAAATGCTATGATGCATATTTCGAGATCAGAGCGGTTGCAGCATATAATTAATCTTTTACAATTGTTTTGCGGTTTTATGCTACTACCCTGCAGTGGTTTTGAAATGGCACGAATGAGAATTGCGCCTGGGAAAAGTGACATTCTCTGAAATGTCACGAGATGTTCAATGGCTATGTATTGGGCACCAGTGATTCATGAAAAGGTGTTCAATTAATTTTAATATTTGATTTATTTCTAGATCTGGTAAAATGTATTTATTTTTTGCTTTTACACGTTACCTTACAAGTCATATTACAGCGTAAGCATGTATTTATTGGACAGAAAAAGACTTGGGGGAAATTAGATTTTTGTTTTCCCCTATCTTTCAAACTGGAGGTGGCCGGGGGGGGGGGGGACGCGGGGTTTACAGAGCCCCGTGCGCTTCCCGAAGGCACTTAAATTAAGTGCCGGGGGAGCTGCAGGGCCTCTGTAAACCTAACTTTTCTTGGCTCTGGCGGCTTTTCACACGCATCGCCATGACAGTGCGGCGTCAAATGACTTTGCGAGGTCATGTGACATCATGACGCCGGGGTGAGGGGGGGGGGGTGCGGAGGTGAGGGGACCGCCGGCAGGGGGACGCAGGGAAAAAAGTTTGCGCACCCTGGTCTAACAAGCCATTAGATTGTAAGCTCTTCGGGCAGAGACTCCTTTTCCTAAATGTCACTTTTATGTCATTTCTCCCCTCTATGTTATTTGTATTATTTGTTCTTTATGATTTGTCACGTGTATTACTGCTGTGAAGCGCTATGTACATGAATGGCGCTATATAAATAAAGCTATACATACCGTTTTATATTGTGATAAGAAAAGGTTAGAGTCACTGTACAGAGCATAATAACTTCTTGATCTGGTAAATACCTTTTGTCTTTCCTTAGGAAGTAAAACTTAAACTAATACACTGAGTTTTGACTTTGACGCTTGGGTGCTACAAGCACAAATTGACTAAGCATACCAAGTAGAAGTTAAATAATGAGTAATTCCATGGAGGGGCTGCAAGCAACCAGACTCCTATATACATGTGGTCCAGACATGTGGTGGACATCTCCTAAAATTGTCCCTATAGCAAAATCTGTAATGCACCCATTGTAAGTGACCCGTATGTATGTCTTTATTTACCCGTGGTTCTGCTTACTACATAGACATCAATCATAAAGATTTGGCAAGATGGTAAATACCCTGGCTTTTCGCATAACTTATTAGTAGCCAAGTGTGTTATAGCCAGGCACTGGGCCCAGCACAACCCTCTATTCTGCAAATGATTAATACAATGTGGGAAGTCTGCACTATGGAGAAGTTTACCAGTGTAATCCGCAACAGGTTGCACAAATGTTGCCCTATCACTTCCCTATGGTTCAGCTCACAGGGTGGCCTTTTCTCCTTCAACCCAGGTCTTGGTAGCATTTGTACGTGTCACTTTTATGTCATAATGTACCCTCACCCCAGCAGAAACATGACGCCTTTATGCTTTCTTGTCTTATTAACACGAAAATGGATGTTCCCCATAAATCTTACTGTGTATTGCATGTCCTGTCTCTCCACATTTGTATTTGCTGTACCGTTTAATCCTCTTCTCCTTCTTACTTGTACAAATCTCTCAAAAGAGAAAGTTACAAAAATAAAATTCAAGTAATTCCCCATACATGGTACATGAGGTTGTAAAAAGACATATGTCCATTGAGTTCAACCTATGTTAAATGTATTAGTGTCACGAGAGACCAGACATTTACACCTTTATACCGGGATCATATCACTGAGCAAAACCAGAAAGTAAAAGAAATTGTTATTTATTCCGTTGAAACAGACATATACACAGTGACTTACAATAAACGAGAGGAAACACACTTACTGGGGGTCTGGGTTACAAAACGAACCTTTCCTAGTTCCAATAGCACAGAAAACAAAGGCTTTAGGTTGAGCGGGACTAAGCCCGAAAAGTCCTGGAACTCCAATCAGTATGCAGATCCTGACGCCACCGCTCTTTCCGCTCTGGAGGTGCTGAAATCCCTTGACCGGGAGCAAGTACCAAACGTCCAGGTCCTCTTTTCGGCGTGTAGTTCCAGCCGCGGACGCTACAATCTTTTCTGAGAACTTGGTCCCGGAATGTGGGACTTAGAAAAATTCTCGACCTGAAATTTCTGAAGCCGGCTCGCTGCTATTTCTCTCAGAGCATTTTTTGGTGATTTCTAATTTGCCGCTGCTGTTCTGGTGCTTAGAATCTGAGGACCGGATTGGCTGCAGACTTTCTTATAGTATTTCAAATTCATTCATGAAATACTACAACGAATCCGAGCGTGGGAATTTTACAACCAGCCAATCAGAGGACTGCCAGTCTTCCAAAGCCAGGCAAGCGGATCTTCTGAATGTAACAAGAGCATGTGCGAGTTTGCCACCTCAGCCACTTGTTATTCAGAAGCCACCGTGGGGTTAGGTGCCTCCAGGTCTGGGATGGCAAATGCGCGCCCGGAACGGCTTGCATTGTCTCTGTGAGACATCTTTTTAGATGGGAAAGGGATACAGGGATATACCAAATAAGTATACATGGGAAGGATGTTGATCCAGGGATTAATCCGATTGCCAATTCTTGGAGTCAGGAAGGAATAAATTTTTCCCCTTAATGGGGTTTTTTGTTTGCCTTCCTCTGGATCAATAAGTAAGTATAGATATAGGATAAAGTATCTGTTGTCTAAATTTAGCATAGGTTGAACTTGATGGACGGAAGTCTTTTTTCAACCTCATCTACTATGTAACTATGTAACTATGACATGGGTACTTCACTTAACCATCCTGCCCAAATGGCGTTAACACCTCCTGGCTGCATCTGTGGCTTTCAAGTATGGACATAGGGCAGACTCAGTGGCACCACAAATTGGTTGCCCACTAGCCCCCCACTGAGTACTGTCTTTAAAAGTCCCAGCTTATATACAGTGCATAAGTATAATACATTACAGACACAACCTGGTTTAATAAAATATACTTTTTACACTTTTACGTTTCTAAGTCTTTTGGTTATGAAGGGTAGAATGGGACACTATATTTCTCGGCCCACTAGCCATATCCCTCACACTGTAAACCTGACTTGGACTTTAATAACCTGATAGCCACATTTGCTATTGAACATTTTATGAAACATAAAAATATTTTCTCATTTTTCCTCTAAGTCCTGCAGTGAAATGAAAAGATGCTTGGCTTCAATCCAGAGCTGCATTTCCTTCCCTTAAGAAATCCTAACTTTTAGTAGGGATAAAAAACGCTTGGGTATATTATCAGGGCTGTATCTCTCTCCTTTACTGAGACTGGCACTTGGGTTTCATAAAACCTTATATACAGTTGGAGTAACGCCCAGAACCTCTATACTGATTCTGGGGTACCTGGGAATATACGGGGGAACCCTCACTAACTTAGGGAACCTTGGCTGTACCCGGGATATACAAATCCCTATGCCCCCATTTACCTTTCTGGTCTGTGCTGAAGCAGGAAATCCTGGTGGTGAGTCGCGTAACAGTTTTGAAGGGAGGGTTTTGACCGGGGGGATGTCTATATGTCCACGAGAATCTGACCTGATTCTCGGATACATTTTTGGGGTGGCTAGCAGTTCTGGACCCCGGCTACCTACACAATCTGACCACACTTTTATCGCATTCCCCCCCACCCCCCTTGAAACTCATAGCCTCTGAATCTCCACAGGGTAGCACTCCTGGAAAGACAAAACACATACATTCTTTGTCATACAATCACATTCATTGCTGGCACAATACACAGGTTGGGGAGCTGGCACTCTAAAACCTAAAATATGGCTCGGAGGTAACCAGCCGGCATAATACCTTTATTAATGGCCTGGTTACCCCCTCACCGTCACAATTAGCAATCCGATATCTCCCTGGATCAACATCCTTTGCATGTTTACTTATCTGGCGTACTGTATCCCTGTATACATTTCCTTTCTAAAAAGCTGTGTTTTTCTGCGATGTCTATTATATCTGCCATAAGTCTCCATGGGTAGTAAATTTGGCATTTTAACTGCTCTTACTGTAAAGAACACTTTCCTTAAATAAAAATAAATGACCCTGTGTCATGTGTACTGTCCATGGGATAATTGATTCCCTTGAAAGTTCTTTGTATAGACTAGTATATATTTGGCAATAGTTATCCTATTCCTTCTTACACACCCCTTTTATAATGTACACAAATCTAATTTTGCTAGCCTTACCTCCCAAATTGAACCTTCCATCCCCTTTATTAATTTTGTGGTTGCTCTGCACTTTTTCCAGTTCCATAAATGTATTTTTTATGGAGCGGTGCCCAAAACTGTTCTTCATATTTGCTGTGTGGTCATACTAAGGATTTATACAGTGTCAAATAATGCTGCCTTCCCTGCACCCAGGGATGGACAAATCCCAGGCGCCTGGTTGCCAAAAATGTCCCCCTCGGCACCTGCAGTGATGACTGACCAGATTAACAGGCTAAGGCTGCGCTTATACAGACGGCGACGCGACCGATGACGTCACCCATCGCCATTGCGACGAGCTGTATTTGGGAGTTTAGGCGACGTCGCTGGATGACATAAAATAGGAGGGCAGAAGCACGGAGAAGCTCCCGATTGGCGCAAGGGGAGACAGTCGCCGAAAAAATCAAATATCAGAGACTACCAGATTTTTGGTAGCACTGTTGCTCCGTCGCTTTGTTGCCGTCGCACGCGACAATGCATTTGTTTTGCCGCGTCGCTGTCACTATAAGCGCAGCCTAAGTCACCTCTACGCAGCTCAGTGAGGAGAGCGGGGGATTGGAGAGCAGGAGGCGTGTGCGAGTTGAGGGTGGGACTAGAAGGCGGAGATGTGCTATTATGGGGAGCAAATAGCTTAGGTGTGTGTCACAAATGCACACTGACATACACCGTGACACAGACGACAATCGGTGGGTTGGGGCAGCGGCGTAACTGTAATGTCCCCTCCCCCTGCTTGTGCCTAGCAAAATGCTGGCTCCTAAAAATTCTGTCTGGATCCTAAGTATTTTTTATTTTTTGCCACCCCTGTTGCATATTGCGTTTCATGCAAGCTAACATCCATTAGCCTTTGCAGCTACTGCCTGATATTGGGCACTATTGCTCAGCCTGCTGTCGGCAAGCAGTCCTAAATTTGAGGAAGGAGACGGGCTGATTCATATATTACCACAGCACCTTTAAATAACAGACCAGGGAAGTTTCTGAAGTGCTTGGCACCATAATTCCACCTATGAAGGTGTTAAATCATAGGACAACTTACACATGTTTAGTACCAGCATGGCTAGTAGAACTTAGACCTGCTCCATAGACCCTTAAGAACCACCCTACACTCACATTTTGTATGTACCAAGTTAGCATGCATATAATGTATGCATAATTGGTTTGTTCAGTCATCTTTTAGATCACCATTACTGTATTACAAGTGTAATCATTTTCAGACCATTTTTACCCCCTTTAAAAATGTCATTCATATTGGGTCACCTCTTGTGAGGTTCAATACGTTTGCCATCTTACATTTATTCTATGGTTGCGATCGTTCTGTCTGTCCAGGACACTGACCCATTTAAAGTAAAAATACTTTTGTAGTTTCCTAGGGACATGTGAGCTCTTGACAGCTGGGAATTCTTGCTTTACATTGCATATATTATATTGTTACCAGAGGGATTTTTCTAGCTTTGAAGGCTGCAATTTGACTGGATTGGCTGTGAAATTAAGTAGTGCCTGTTCTTGCTTTGCCCTTCTAGACAGAAAACTGGATTATGCATTATTTTGACTTGTTTATGTAGCCCCCACTTTGGGACTACTATTTTGCTTAATGGGTTAACTGTGTGGGCTCATTCGGCTTTCTTCCCTCCCCATCATGTGATGTAGGACTATGCAAGGGTTATTACCACTCCCGAATATGTCTTGTCACCAGTGATATCACCATAGGGAGATGGAGAAGAAGTTATTCAGAGTTCTGACTGGGATCCTCACTGTGAGTCCTGTAGATTGGTTTGTGTGTATTAGGAAGTGACCTGTCACCATTTTCTATGTTCAGTTAGTAAACTTGCCCCAGTAGTAAGGATCCAAGATTGTTCTCACTATTGAAAAGGAGGAAGCATGCTCTTGAAAGGAGTTCTCGGCATAGTAATTGGAAGTATAGACAAAAAAATAGGCTAGGGAATCCGCACCCTACTGTATAACTCCGGATTATGCTTGGACCGGCCTAACCTTCGGGTCCCTAGGGCAATCCTGATCAAATAGGTATGAATAAAGTATGCAATACCTAGTAGCGGGTTACTAGTTCAGCCTGAGGTGTACTCCTGATGAGGCCCATCCAGTGGAGAGCAGTCACTTAAGTGTTCAACTACCGGTATGTTGTTTTCTGTTGCCAAAAAACAAACAATAAAATAACCAAATATAAATGTTAATAATTTAGCAACAGAAGGGCTACCAGAGGTATACATTGAATAGTTCAGCTCCAGAGGTTTCCCTTCTGCACACATTGACCCTAATTAACCATGGGGGAAGATGCACAAGAAGGTCACGATCACACCTTAAGGACCTTATAGATGAATGGCAGTTAATACGAGATCGTGGCTATTGCAGGTTGATCAACCTCCCCTTTGAAGCCAGATTTACAAAGCGTTGGTACACTGTAACGCTTAAGGATGTGTGTTTAGGCTTCGTATCATAGAATAAATCTATTTCCTAAACGCTTGCTCAATATGCTGTGAAGCTGTGCCCCTCACGCTGGGGAAGAGATCCGCTCCATTCAAATGAATAGGACTAAACTCTTCTCCGGCATGGGAAAGGCTGCTTCATAGCATATTGAATGCGATGCCGCCTCCGGGGCTTTTTGTATATCTGCCGAAACGGGTATTGGGTGGTTTTCGTCAAATTCCCCCATTGAAGCCAGCTGTTCCAGCGCATATAGAATAAGTTCCTTAGTCTTGCGGTGCTTGCCACACGTCACCATACTGAAGTGTATCCGTAAATTGGTGTGAACCTGAGATGTTGGAGATGAAATCTAGCTCGCAAGTAATCAGATATGTGGTAAAGTGTTTTATTATCCAAAATCCTACGTGATGTCGTCATTTGCTAGTGCAGTTAGACCATGCAACTGTTTTAGTATGCAAAGCAAAGCAGTGCAGTATAACGATATAGAGTGTAAACATAATGGTCCTGGAAAACTATAAGTGAACATAAAAGGGAGTAATGAGTACATCACTACTTTGCACTGCACTTAAATTGCTAATATATTTCATGCTTGGTCAACTATGTCTTTATTACTAATTATGATACAATGTATTAGAAAATTGTCATCCTGGGATTAGCATGTTGCCAGTTTCCCCCCCTGTTGTTACTTGGTGTACTATGCAATATAGAAACAAAACAAGCGCATTCTCCCATATTGTGATCCAATTTATATAGATTAAAGCATTTGGAGGCATATAATTGATGCACTCACATTGTACAATAGTTACAAAATAAATAAAATAAAAAGCTTATCTGCCCATTTTGAGGAAAGCGTCTGAGCCTTGTATATTCAAAGTGTGCTGCAGCTCCAGATCTGGCTCCGCCACCTCTGTCACGTGATCACACGTATGTGTATGTATGTATGTATAGCTTTATATAGCGCCCACTGTGTATTCGGTGCTTTACAAAGACAATAGCGGGAATTCTAACACAATAAGCACATCTAAGGCTACACTTATGGCGATGTCGGGCTGCGATCGAAAAATCAAATTGAGATGACTTCCAATGATGGCGACAAAGCCATCACTCCGTCGCGTCGCACTTACTATAAGCGCTCGCGACGGTGGCAATGCTTTTGTTTTGACGTGCCGTCGCTGGCACTATAAGAGCAGCCTTAGTCAGACAATATGGAAGGAAATCCCTGCCCCAGAGAGCTTGCAAACATCTGATCCCTACACGTTTCATTGCTCCTGGCAACTTCTCCGGCATATTATATCCCCTATATAAATGTGATCACACGATGGGAGTATGCGCTTGTTTTGTTTCTATAGATATATGTATAGATCTGATCTAGAATTGGAGAATCGCAAATATAAACAGTGTGTAGATTGTACAAATGTGTTAATATAAAAGGAAAACACTCACAAAATGGTAAAGGCTTATCCGAGTCCGTCCCTATTCTGTCTCGTGGCTCCCGTCCAGCGGGTGTTAGTGATGTCACTCACTCTCCAGCTGTGTGTTTCACAACAATGTTGCTTCGTCAGGGAGTGGCAACATCAGGAGCAAGAAATGACTTCGATTCTCGTAACGTGCCAGTAGCGGGTCATATTAATGTGTTAAAGCAGGGGTGCACAAACGTCTTGCGCTGCGCCCCCCTGCCTACTCTCCCCGTGTCGTGCCCCCCTGCAGCGTCAAATGCCGCCTCGGGGTCATGTGACGTCACGTCTCATGGGCCGCCACGTTGTAATGAAGACGAGTGGACACGGAAGCTGGGTAAGTGAGCTGCGCACCCCCAGTTTGCGCACCACTGTTTGTAAAGGTTCCCAAACACAAAATGGAATTTAGAGGCACACACTGTGTTTTGGTGCTGGCAGCAGAGTAAGTGAATTGGTTTTGGTTTGTATGAGCGCCTATTGCCTTCTGATTCATAGTGATTAGGAGAAGCCTTTTTCTGGTTGTTTTCTATTGTTTGGGCGGTTAGGGGCCATTAACCTTTTCACTGCCAGGCAATGGTTTGCAGGCCCCTCTCTCAGCAAAACAGTTAAAGCTGCAGACCAAGCAATATCCATAATGTGTTTTTTTTAAATAAATCAGTTCTGTACTATGAGAAAATACTTGTAGCATTTTTTTCATTATTAAAAAACAACTCTGACATTTTTAATGTATTATAATGTAACCAGCATTTTTTGTTTCTATAGCAACCATTTACAAATTCACGTCCCCTTCCTCTTCTGAAACAGGCTCTTGTACACCCCTTTTTGAGCCCTGCCCTCTCTCTAGCAGTGCACCAATTGTATCTATTGACTGACTGGTCACATGATCTTCCCCACAGAACTTTGCATCTTTGGTCCTCTTCTGCTGCACTGACAGCGATTTAGTAAACCTCCAAGTCGAATCTTCAACGATCGGTCGGCAATTTTGCTAATTACTTATCATTGTATTGATGCACATATTAAAGGAAGGGGGGGGGGGGAATAAAAAAAAGAAACTGCAGCTTGGACTGCTGCTTTGACTGGCAGCCACCGTCGTTGCTGGCTTTTGTTTTAATGGTTTTAGTTGCATTGTTATAATCCATGTTGCTTTCTTTTGCAGCAAGTGTGTTTTCAAGCAGGTGACCCCAAACATGAACCCTTTTCTGTCACAGAGGCCTGTGACATATTTTTAGCTATTTTTAGCAAGATTGCACATTTAAAATCACAAAGCAAGTCACAAGCAATTCAAGCACTCTAATAACCATTCTGATATTTAAATAATATCAATATATTATAGGCTCAATCCTATTTAAAGATATCCTACATGCCCTAGATGTATTGCATGCAAGTGCAGCCAAAGTGGGAAGTCCTTTAAATCCAGTGTGATGCAAAAGTAATATTAAATAATGTCCTTTTATTAATTGCAAGAGCTCATTTGCAATATATTTACTTGAATATCTATGTGGGCTGCAAAATGTGAACCAGACTCTATCCATCTATCTCGTCAAGAGAGGTCTAATCAATTATGGCGTGTTCAAAAACTTTTTATGTAAATCTAATCAAAATCCTAAAGGACTAGTTTGTAAATCAATTGAATCCCCAGTACCACATTGGAGGGGAGGAAATAAATGAATCAAATAGCTAGAAGAGAATCCTATTGCATCTGCAAATTAAAAACTCTGGCCCCTAACGCAGGGGTTCTCGACTCCAGTCTCAAGAACCCCCAACAGGTCAGGTTTTGACTATATCCATGCTTCAGCATAGGTGGTGCAGTCAATGACTGAGCCACTGATTGTGCCACCTGTGTTGAAGCAGGGATATCCCGAAAACCTGACCTGTTGGGGATCTTGAGGACTGGAGTTGAGAACCGCTGCTATAATGTATCTTCTTAATATATAAAATCGAAAGGTTGGTACTAGCTGCGGTGATTCTGATTGGTCCTCAGCCTCTGGCCAATCAGATTGGTGGCTCTGACGTCACCAAACTGCCACTCTCTTCCCCCTCGGACACACACACACACACACACACACACACACACACACACACACAACACCACCCTACCCAACCCTCTCTCTCTTCTGCTGTCCTCTTCCCCCCCCTCCCATCACACTCACCTCCCTCCCCGGCGCTCACTCACCTCCCTCCCCGGCGCTCACTCACCTCCGTCCCCGGCGCTCACTCACCTCCCTCCCCGGCGCTCACTCACCGTCGCTCACTCCCCTCCCTCCCCGGCGGGGGGACAGGCAGTGGCCAGGCAGCCTGCAGCTGCCTCGCGGCGCCGAGTGCCTAAGATGGCGGCGCCCGGAAGGACCCCCTTCCTGCCTCGCGGCGCCGAGTGCCTAGCCTCTGGCCAATCAGATTGGTGGCTCTATGACGTCACCCAACTGCCGCACAAGCACACACACCACCAAACACACACCACCTCCCGCCCAAACCGCCGCCTCACACCCCTGCGCCTCCAGCCTCCCCTCCACACAGCACCACACACATCGCCTCCCCTCCCTCACCCCTGTGCCTCCGGCCGGGACCAAGCGGCGGGACGGACGGCCGGGAGGGGGCGGAACGAGCGGATCGCAGAATTAAATAATAAACACTCTTTCATTTAAAACTACTGGCATCGGGTTTGATCATATATTATTAATTACATAAACTGTAATGGTCCTTGAGCACCTGATCAAAGTCAATTCTTTAGGACATTTTCAACTCTGATTTAAAGAGAAATCATCTGGACTTTGTATGCGGTTCCATTTGGACCTTGATTTTGCGTTTCCACATTTGACGTGATAGTGTATCTATTTATTTACTAATTCACAAATGTTTGTTTGTACAATATTCATCTAAAGCAGGGGGCGCAAACTTTTCCATGCGCCCCCCCTGCCGGCGGTCACCTCAGCCCCGCGCCCCCCCTCACGCCCACTTACCTCTGCTTTGGCGTCATGACGTCGACGCCGCATTGCAATGGCAACACGTGTGGAGCCAAGGTAAGTAAAAGTTTACAGAGGTCCTGCAGCTCCCCCGGCACTTAATTTAAGTGCCTTCGGGAAGCGCGCAGGGCCTCTGTAAACCGCGCGCCCCCCCTTCCCCGCAGGCAGTCTCGCGCCCCCCAGTTTGCCGACCGCTGATCTAAAGCACATGAGTATCCAAGAGCAGCAGTCCGCACCTGGTGATGGTAATATCAATAGCATAACTATAACTTTCAATGCGTAACAAGAATGTAATGTAAAAATGAAGCACATCTCTTTAGAAACATAGAAATTGATGACCGTCTGCCCAGGCTTCTATCAGCTGTGAAACCTCATACCCCATTAGGTCCTTGGCTTTCTTCTATAATTAGGATATCCCTGTGTCTATCCCAAGCTTGTTATTATAGTCGTCCCCACAACCTCTGTTGAGAGGCTGTCCTTTGTACAGCCTCCAACAGTTTTGTCTTTCGGAGATATGGTCTTTAGAACACTAAGTGAGTTCTTGCCAACGATCTGTTAATGCAGCGGTGCGCAAACTGGGGGGCGAGATTGTCTGCGGGGTTTACAGCGTGTCCGCACGCTTTCCTAATGCACTTAAATTAAGTGACGGGAAAGCAGCAATGGCCTCTGTAAACTGCACTTAACTTTGGTTCCGGCGACTTCTGTAGACGCGTCGCCATGGCAACGTGGCGGGCGCGGAGAGAGGGGAACAGCAGTCAGAGGGGTGCAGGGAAAAAAGTCTATCTCCCCTGTGTTAATAAACGGTTTATATAATTTCACTTATTCAATGTAACCCTTTTAATTTTGTTTAACTGTTAATCTTTATAGATAACGTAAAAATATGTATTTTTTTTCTTCTTTAAAACTAGTTTTTCTGTGACTTTGTTCAATTTATAATGGTAGTCCTTGGGTAGAGTAGTATAAATGGTATTTAGGAACTACAGAGCAGGACTTCCTTGATTGGAACGCATGAGGAAGACTTATTCCATTCCTGACAGGAGGTGGAGCCAATCACATGGCCTGGATCTAAGTGTTCAAATTGCCCAAGAGCAGGAATGTCTGTGACTTGTGCTGAGAATTGTACCTCAGAGCAGGGCTGCTGCAGTCTTACCTCTGGAAGCCTCTTCACTTGGAGGTGTTGTCCTGGGATGGCACTTTCAGGAAGTAAAAATGGCCTTAACCTTACTATGGCGTGTTCTCCACAATTATTGGCTATTGCGGCCGGCATTTTTTACTTACTGAAAATGTGTGGGCTTTGCCAGTTAATGCATTATGAAAGAAAGGTGCTTCCATTAATTATAGCATGGCCCTAAACCGGCACAACTGAAAAAGTATTCTCGTGTCAAGGAGAAGTTGCTACATTAAATAAGTACAACATTCATTTTCATAAATTAAGAGTTCATTCCTCGATGTAATAATGACACATTGTATATCTAATACATTGTTCTTAGGAGAGAGTCTGCCTTCTTATAGTCCAGGGTTCGGCATGAATAAAGAATGTATAGGAAAAAGTCCAACTGACTACTCTGCAATGTGCTGCCTTCCCTCGAGCTCAGAACGGTTCAGGAATGTATCATGACGCCGCTTTAGCTGTGAAACACCTGGACTCAATATTTGTGTTTTATATTTCATTGGTCGTTGCTGGTGGTCTGTTAGTTTTTCATGTTCTGATTTACTTTTTGGACCATTGTAACACAAATCCATATGAGCTTTGAATAACTAAGGAAATCTACCTGCTCAACCAGAACAGTAGTAAGGTGCACTAGGGTAATTTATAACACTAGCTGTGAAGAGGTTATTCCCTCCAAAGACAGAGGGAAGAAAGAGAAACCCAGTTACATGCATTCTCAAAACTACAGGTAGTGTCAAAACATATGACAAAATGTATCTAAGAGAATAGTACCAATGAGAGGTAGATATAGTGGATAGCTGATAACAGATGGCCATTATTTCATCTACTTCTACACCACTCAATAAAAAAACACCCACACAAATCCTCTATTCACACCCTCTATCTACTCCTTCCCACTGCTGGGGATCTCCCCATAGCCTGAAGTCAGACATACACACCTGATCTCACTCATGCGTCCCTGCCATCTCTTTCCCTGTAAATGGTGTTAACCGTTTAATTTAATACTGACCAGCCTTAAATCTCACCCCACAAATCAAGTATCCCAATAGCCTGCACTCATGGCTATTGTCCCACACTCAGTCACTCCTACCACACATTGTGACCAAGCACTGCCATCTACAGCACTTACTCCCTCACCTACTGTCTCTGTAAGTTTCCCATTAAACCTCTTAGATTGTAAGCTCTTCAGGGCAGGGATTTCCTTTCCCATTGTCTGATTTTGCTGCACTTATTGTATAATTATAATTCCCTTTACTATATTCTTTGTGAAGCGCTGAGTACACTTTTGGTGCTATATAAATAGACATACAATACTCCTTTGTTTGGGGTTAAGGGTAAAAAATAAGATTTAATAGTACTAATCGCAACAGTTAAAAATAGTGGGGCAGAAAGAGACACAAACCACATACATAGGTATGTGGTATAAAAGCCCTACAGTATGAGTTACTCCTGTGTAGTGTGAATCTAGAGGAGGGTAATGATCCTCTAAAATGGTATATTGTCCGATATGTAGCAAATCTGTGACACTGAGTGCTTATGCCACTGGTGGTGAGATGTGTGCGTTGCAATGGGTAATGCGTTTCCTAGGGAAGCTGAAACTCGCACGTACTACTTAGGCCGAGTCCATAGAAGGACAGGCCGTGCTGAGCCGTGCGGACGCTCCGCGCTGAGCCCCTGCATCCTCAATGAGGATGCCTTGAGAGGGGGCTCGCGCGAGCGTCCGCAGGCGTGCGGAGGCGCTGGAGTTTTCAGCCGAGCGCTAAGCTGTTTTTCAGCGCGCTGTCGGCTGAAAACATCCAATGTGAGCGGAGCTGCGTCAACGTCACGGCGCCGTGACGTCGACGTCAGTGCGTCGCGGGCGATTGGCCCAGCGACGTCACTGCCCCGCCTCCTTCAGTCTCCCCCCGCCTCCGATCGCGGACGCTGGCTCGCCTGCATGGGCATGAAATCGCCCAGATTTCAGCAG
Source organism: Ascaphus truei (assembly GCA_036426205.1). Taxonomy (NCBI): domain Eukaryota; kingdom Metazoa; phylum Chordata; class Amphibia; order Anura; family Ascaphidae; genus Ascaphus; species Ascaphus truei. Next base: position 9,814,609 of record CM071568.1, read on the forward strand.
GCGAGCCTCAGCGTCAGCGCAGCTCGGAACTCCCCACCCCTCTATGCCCCGGGCCTTAATGTTAGTCTTAATGGTTAATCTGCTGGCTTCTGCTAACACTCGAAATTAGTGTATAGCCATACTAGGAATAATAGCCACAGGAGGCTGTGGGAACACTTACAAACAGATGAGCTAAGCTGTAGTTATGCCTAGAGAACGTGTCCAACACCTGTGTAGTGTCTATTAGGCAGAAAAACCCTAAACTAGGCTGGGTTTTTTCGCACAGCAGTGAAACCACTTGTTCAAATGAATTCAGAAGATGAGGATAAATAATTCAGGTTCAGCCAACTGTTAAGTCTCTACATACCCCAGTTAAGGCAGGACACGGATCACCGTGACACTTCCCGACACCTTGGAAGGTGCTTGTAACATTCAGGGGTGCCGGGAGATCGAGATCCTTGCTGGATAGAAGTAAAGTGGTGTAGGGACAGTTAACGGTATTGTGCTAAACTGGATTCCGTAGCTAAATGTTTAGTCTCCGTATTGAGAGCGGGTGAACCGCTCTGCTGTCAGTTTTTAAAGTTAAGTGTCAGAACCCAAGTACTTCCGGTGAGGCAGGGGGCGGTCACTGGACGCTTCCCAACACATTGGAGGGTGCTTGTGAAACACTCAGGAGCGCCGGTGAACCAACCCCCTCTGCTCTGAGCATTGAATAGTACATACGTTTGTATGTTGGGAAAAACCTCTGGCTTCGTTAGTGCTTGTGCATTCTTGTTTTAACCCTGTCCACTCTGAGTGCTTTATATATTGGCTACGAAGAGTCCAACAAGATCCACATTCCTTCTTGCTTTTGTTCACCTGCACCTTTCATATTGTCAAGATAAAATGTAACACACAAATGATATATTTGCATCTTTGGGGAAAATAAGCAAACAGTTTCTTTAGTATTTGTAATAATAATAATGGTGTACACGTGTTGTATTTCCCTGAGCCTTATTATTACTTTGCTTGCAGCTTCTTCTTTTTTTTTTTTAAACTTAGGGGCATGTTAAGATTTGCCTGGAAAGAATTTCTTAGATCTAGTTGTAAGCAGAAAAGGAGAGGCATTGAAGTGGGAAAAGCTGCCGACCATTTCTGCCCACTTCTGTAATTCTTTTAGCAGGGAGATTATGAACTAAAACAATGCAGGTTTTTGGATTGTTGAATTGTGCCGGCGGAGATGGTAAGGTAGCAACATTACTTTGTATTTCGAGATTGTATATTGTAGTGTAATATTCTGGTAAATATGTTTGTTTTAATCTAGAGGACCTGAACAGTTCTAATTTATTATAATAAACGTTGGATGCGTTTTTGTATAACTGTTCTATAACTGGTCTGCCTTCAGTCAGCTGTTTATCAAATAAGATTGGGAAAATTGCATGTGAAATAGTAACGTGTGTTTTAAAATAGAACGATCATTTAAAAGCAGTCAGCGGTGTTATAACTTTGCTTAATATAGTTAGTCATGGCTTGCTAGCTGTGTAACCAGTGTTTGAAGTGTTATTAAAAAGTAGTGGTACTTGTGCTATAGCAGGAGAGCACAGTCCTTTTCAATATTTTGGGGAAATCCCTGGAGATTTTATGATAGCTTTATGATGTAACAGGCAGTTGCTAAAATAGATTTCTTGTCTTTATTGACTGTCACATTAATAATGTTTGTAAATGGAAGTGTGGAACAATACAATACATGCCTATGCAAAAGCTGTTGTGGTTATATCGCTATCCTTTCTGCTAATCTGATTTCAGTGACGTGTGAAAGTTGTCATTGATTGTGGATTTTTCAGTGAAGATTCAGTGTACAGTAATTCTGAGACCTTATTCAAGGTTGTTTACACAAACACATTATTGTTTGTACCGGGCTTCTAGTTTGTTTTGAACTACTTCTCTGAAAATTGTATAAGAATTTATTTTGTTGCAGCCCCCACAACTTTCTATATACTGTATGTAATCATTGAAAGTGTGAAGTCTCTTAACGTGTATGTGTGAATAGCGTATTTTTTAATGCATATGGAATATAATTGCCCACTGAGAGTGCTGTTATAACTAGGATAGAAAACCATCTGGACACCATATGTCCAGAGATCCGAGTCACATTTGAATTCAACTGTGGATGAGTGAATGTACTTGATTTGCCTGGACTGTTCCATCCCATAATTGAAGCAGACAATCAAAGTTTGTAGGACAAAAGCTGCTTCTTACGTGGTTAGCGGTGCTTTGTTGGGGTTGACAGTTGGGGGCTCCGTACCCACTATCCTTTGATTTTAAGGAAGGGTCATCTCTCTCCAGTTATGGGTTTGGCCGATTAATGTAAGCACCATGGAACTGGATGTGTCCATTGGTTTGCGAGAGAGGAAGATTGGGAATAGGCAGGTTTCCTTCCACCGTAATAAGGACCGTCACTACATTAGTGATTCCCTTCCTGTTCTCTGGCAAATAGTCAAATAACAAGGAGAGGGAGAAGCTAGTGTGATCTGTTGCTCCAGTAGAAGGTAAGTTGCAAGATTTCGAACTGTGCAAAGGTCTTCATTTGGCATGTTGTCCGGAAGGAAGCACTTCATTGTAATGCTGAGTTTCAGAGACCTTTGTCAGTCTCCTGTAACAGAGTAACATATAGTCTTAATATGGCGAGATCAGTGTGGCCATTAAAGCTGCAGTTCATGTTCCCTTTTGTTTTTTGTTTTTGACTTCAATAGTTTCATGTGGGCAATCTCTACTTACCTAAAAAACTGCATTGCTGCCGGTCAATTCGTTCTGTCTATTGATCGGCAAAGTTTGGCGAAATCTTTAAATATGGGGAATGTAAATCGTTGCTAAAGGAACAAGCATGCTTGTTAAAATAGTGGTAGAGATCCAAAGATTCCAGCGGTGCACAGCTCATTGGAATAGGAGACCAGCAAGGTGTTGATTTAAAAATATATATTTATTGAGAAAACATGGTATGGGGGACACACTCTGACGCGTTTCGGACTGGCGTAGTCCTTAATCATAGAGGTGACTCGCGTCGTTCATTCCCCCTGTCTTATGCAGTAAACCCCTCCCCCTTGCGTCAAAATAGAATACAAGAAAATTGGTCTTTCAAAGTTGTTTTTTTTAAAACAGAAAATGCTAAAAGTATTTTTTCTTATTACAGAACTGATTTATTAAAAAAAAAACACATGCAGGATATTGCATGAACTGCAGCTTTAAGGACTGAACTTGGCCCACCAACAGGCCAAATTTTGAAGATTTCTCTAGCATGTAATTAACCTAATAACTTGCCTTTTAATTATCACTACAGAAACTACTGAGTTATGCATTACCCTAATAATTTTGGTCTGTTGATGGCCTATGAAATACAAATCGTGCCCTTGGATCATGTACTTTAAAAATAGTAAATCCCCCAAGGCTTTCTTTAACAAAAAAATGGAAGTAATGTATGGTTTACATATTAGAAATTCCCTAAGAGGGCTGTGGAAACAAAACACACCCAATGCTTAATGAGAGGCATGTTTGTGGGGTCTCCAAAGCCCTCTTTGGAAATTGCTAATATGTGAACAATAAAATATGACTTTTAAGGAAAGTCTGGAGGGTGTTGCTGTTTTTTTTGGGGCATATACGATCCGTGTGCACTGTTTGCGTTTGTACTTAAGGGAGGGAGAAGGAGTGTCTCAGTGAGTAAAGACACTGACTGGCACCGCGTTTGAAGCAGGGGAATCTGGTTCAATTCCCGTGCCGGCTCCTTGTGACCTTGGGCAAGTCAATTTATCTCCCTGTGCCCCAGGCACCAAAAACATAGATTGTAAGTTCCACGGGGCAGGGACCTGTGCCTGCAAAATGTCTCTGTAAAGCGCTATGTAAAACGAGCAGCGCTATACAAGAACATGCTGTTATTAAGGGACAAAAGGAGTTGCTGTGGTTGCACCGGAGTGTGGCTCTTCAGCGCTGACTTTTAGCTGGTAATGAAATTGGAGTGTGAAGACTATCCAGACAATGCCGCTGCACCGGTGTGGGATGATGTGATCACTCCTTGCAAGCTTTCACATTATCGCAATGTCAGTGACGCGAATGGAAGAGGGAGGAGCCTTCCCTTCGCGTCGTGAGTAAATCATGCTACGTCTCCCGATGATGTAGCTACATCCTGGCACACCCAAAGGCCACCCCACCTGCCCGTTTTATTTTTTTTAACCAGATTGGAAGTGGAAGGTCCTCCGGAACTGAACCAAACTAATTTCAGTCCCATTTTTATATTTCCAATAATGTAAGTCTCCCATCAGATTGGATCGACCAAAATATAATCTGTTGTTTATACTGCTCCTTTCTCTTTGTTCCTCAGAGAAACAAGTTAAAGTATTAAGGCTTGGTGTGAATATACAAGCTTGGAAGTAGAATTCCTTCCTGGGTCACAAACTTTGGGATCTTAGGTCACTTTATTATCTCCCTGGGCCTTCCCAGGTTGCACTTGCAAAGTATATGTGTATAGTCGTTTCTTATTCATGATTAAAATATTTTAATAATGATAAACGGTCAAATGCGTGAATATCCCGTGTCTTTGGGATATGTGGAATATGAAATAGCCACTTTTGTATGATATATTTTTTTTATTATGTGGGGCTGGCAAAATCTCGGGTGCCTGGTTGCTTTGGTGCTTAAAATTTCCCCCAGGCGCCTGTGCTGTGCGCAGTGATTGACCTGATTGACAGGTCAAGTCACCTATGCGCAGCTCAGGAAGGAGAGAAGGGGCATCTCGGAGCAGGAGACGTGCGAGAGCTGGAGGATGGGTCAAGGTGTGTCCAGTAACAAAAAAAAACACTGGCTCCTAAAGTATTTTATATTCTTGGCGACCCCATAATCATGTTTTTTTTAAAAAAAATATTCGTGTCTTATATAAATGTTATACATTTGCTTGAGTTGGTTTGGGTTGATGTAAAATTACAAAAACAGTTTTAGAATATTACTTGGTGGATACATTAATTTCAATACAGAGTACCACCCATAAATCTTAATTACAAGAGCGTAATTTATTATTTGATATATGATACTTTTAAAATTACAGAAAACACTCTAAATTATCCAGATTTATCCCTAGAGCAGGGGAGCGCAAACTTTTTCAGCTGCGCCCCCCTGTTTGCTCCACTTTGCTCTCGCGACCACTCACTTTGCTCGGCGGCATCAAATGATGCAGCAGGGGTGACGTCACGTGACCCCATTGCCATGGAGATGGACGTGTGACGTCATTGGGCATGGCTCTGCGGCGTCATTTGAAGTCGCGTTGCCATGGCACGCGTCCCTGCAGCTCTTCAGAATCCCGCTAAGTTAGTTGCAGAGGCCTCACGCAATCCCCCGGCATTTAATTTAAATGCCCGAGGGAAGAGCGCGGGACCATTACAACCACCCGCGCCTCCCAGACAAATCTCCCGCCCCCCAGTTTGCGCACTGCTGCCCTAGACAGTGCGGGGAGCCTGCCGTGATGTTGCATATCTGTGGTCCTGCCGTCAAATTATCCCGGCCTGGGAGAAAATTAGAGATTGGCTTCAGAGGATTTTTGACTTCACAATCCCACCCGTGGCTGTTCCTGCTAAATATGCCTTTCCAAAGCCGGCAATAAACTTGTTGCACACTTTGCAACAGCAATGAGGTGTGAGACCGCAGCATTATGGAAACAATCTGAAATCCCATCAATTCCTAAGATCAGGAACAGAATTTGGTATGTGTGCCAGATGGAAAAGTTAACAAGTTTAGTTAATGACACTGGTGTCAACTTTCTAAAAGTCTGGACGCCATGGTTGGCCCAGACAGACATCCCAGGAGTAGAGATAAACGCGATTTTCCATTGATAGCTACAGGTGCATTCTCCTTCGATGGGTGGTTTGTGGAGAGGATGGAGAGAAAGATGGCCGGTCTTGAAGGTGTTGGTGAACTGGGTCCACCAATAACACTTACTTCCATGGCTCACATTTAGCCTAACTTAACTTATCAATATGCCATTTTACCTATAGTGGAGCGACCCCAGACGGAGAGGACACACCCCTCTTTCCCCTTCCCCCCTCCCCTCTTTCCCTTCCTCTCCTCCCCCTTTCCACCCCAATTGGTTCTTTGTTCCGGAGCGATTGATTGCAATGTTATCTACCAATGTAAATCCATCGATATGTGTCGTAACAGTTGTCTGCTTTGTATATGTATTGCTGTGAAAAACAATAACATTTAAGTTACAAAAAAATGAATAAATGATCTCTGGCGTTATTAGTTGGAGACCAGTAAAATCAAAATAATGAATTGGTGACACCACACATACTAGGTTGTGTTCTGTGATCTGTTTTTATCTATTTATTGTTTTTGAATGATCTATTTCTGATTAGAATCTTCCGTGTTTTGTATTCTATTTTTGAGACACTTTATATTTTACGTACTCCCAGCTGCATGATTGGTAGAAAGAAAGAAAATTATTCGATTTGCCTTTTTATTGTCTGGTCTTATTTGTTTCACTTGTTGTACTATAATTTCCTGTACTGTATTGTTTCTCTTGTAAAGTGGGAAGTACAGCTATACTGTAGGTGCTATATAAATAAAGATATACGTACATTTTTTGTATAAAATGATTCAATGGAAATCAATGGGATTTTTTGTTTCCACTGACAATCCGTGCCACAGGGTCTGAAATTAGGGTTTTTGTTGTGTTACAGTTCACTTGCATTTCAACATGGGTTCAGTTTGTCGTATCAAGGCACCAGATAGGACAAAGCAGTTCAAATAAAGATTATTTATTGTGGCCGGAGCCAGCAAACACAACACAGATCACAATCAGAGCTTACATTCACCAAAACTCTTTGATAAAGCGTGGGATACCACGGGAAACGCGTCAGAGTGTTCTTTTTGGCTGTTACTATGCCCTAAAATAAATTTTTGCACCTAGGATATTTTGGGGTTTGCAGTTTGGGAATCCTTGGTGCGAAGGCTTACCCTGGGTTTGCTTCCCGTCCACACCTCTCTAGTGCAAAATCTCCCGCTTTGGTTAGGCTCTCAGCCTCATTTTCAAGTGTCTTTAGCACACCCATGGAACACACTGTGTTGTTCACTTCCATATCAGGATCAGAATGAGACCCGGAACTCTGACCAGGTTCCCCTTACATACATTCCCCGCTGCCATAGGAAATCATGGTACACGGGGCCGTAACCAATCACCGCGGATGCTGCATGGGAACTAATCAGGACGGCTGAGTTCACCTGCTTTGGCCAATCAAGGCTGGAGGCAGCGCATAGGCAAGTTAAAGGGCAAAAAGGACCTCTGCAATTACTTTCCCGGCTGGCAGGATACATAGCTAGGCTCGGCGCTGCACTGTCTTCGAGAACAGTCAAATGCTCCGCCTGATCTCCATCCCCCGGCTACTCTCCTGTTGTTCCCTGCACTTCTTCTCACCCTCCAGTCCCAGCAATAGCCAGTTCTCCGGATACAAACTTTTTCTCAGCCCGGCATGTTCCGACCGTGGCTCTGCTATATGTATGCACAATCACATTTTTATACTTGGGTACAGTTTGCAACGCACAGAAATAAAGAATTACAGTTACAGGGTGTGCAAAGGGCTACCGGGTGTACTAAAATGGGGTAGCTTTGGGATCTAGTGGCCAGATGAGCCCCAGGAAAGGATGGGCAGAGACCAGGCTTAATCTTTATTATGCTGGTTCCTGGGCCCCTTTCTGTCACACAGTTGACTTTTATTAGGACTTGGGTATGGCTACTTCTTTCAACCAAATATTAATCTCCCAAGACATAACCTGCATGATACCCCAGTACAATGACCGTAAACCTTTTGATAGTGTGCCAGTATGTAACTTCACTGTATGTTGAGGATGGCTTTGTTAGCCATTTTTAAGATTGGATTCTGCGTGCATATGTAATAAGATGAAGCGCATATGCTTAACCTAGTTTTCTCACTTGGTGGTAGTGCCCTTCTCACCCCCCACTCCTTCACTAAGCATCTGTCTCTAGCCCAGCACTCTCACTTTCTGTCCCACCTCATGCTCTTTGTCTTCCTCTGCACTCCTTTCACGTCTCAGCACAGGATCATCTTCCTCTCTGGCACCAACAGTAACTTTACATTCATTTTGTAAAGTTAGTTTGTAAAGCAGTGCTCTGAAGGGCTTGACTTCTGTTACCTTGTCCCTGGTGTGTGATATCACTGTGCGCTTATCAGGACCGGCTCCATCTTCCACAGGCCATGTGCCCTCTTTTCTTCTACTTAGTCCACTGTGGGATGGGTTGATACTGGTATTTTATCTTTGGTCTCTGCTGAAAAGAAACACTTTCCTATTCCCACAGAAACTAGGGACGTACAACTTGCTTCAAGGATGATTCAATTAGTGTAAGGAAGTTAATTGTTATTTCAACTAAACATTTGTTTGCGCTAAGTGGGACTGCACCCTGAATATACATGTTATACACAGAGACAGGATTTTAAATCTAAATTATAAGCAGATATTGCACATGGCAGAGCATTATCTGTCTAAATCCTCTCTTTTACATCTAGACTATATGTTGTGTGCTTACACCTTTATCAGATCATTGTCGAAAAGGGTAATGCATGCTTGCCAAGTGCAACCGCAGGAGAAAGTCACACACGTACCCACTACATGCTTATCCTGTGCAATCACACACGTACCCACTACATGCTTATCCTGTGCAACCGCAGGAGAAAGTCACACATGTACCCAATACACTACATGTATGTAACTGCTTCCTGCCTCCTTATGACTAAACTCTGGAAATTAATTTTAAAATGGGTATATAGCTAGTCCAATAAGTCGAAATGTGACCAATATGGACTTTTCACCACTTTACTGTGAACATTTCCTATGCAATGCAATGCAATGCAAACCCCCGCGGTCCCCAGGAAAGGCTCTCTACTTTCCATTGTAGAGCAGAGGTTACAGTATGTTATTGTGACGTGTCTGTATTTGACTACAAACCGTGCTGCTTTTATAGCTTTATGGTTTAATCTGTACTATTTGTGGCATGTTAATGCATGAAATCCGAAAAATAAACGTACAGATGCAACCTTACAATTGTGATGATGCAACGAATCCCAGCACTTTGTTATAAGTTGTACCGTACTGGCCCGGATATAGTACGGCCTCGCACATAATACGACCCCACAGTTGTGAAGGTGTTCTACATGACAAATAAAAGGTGCTGGGCTGCGCATGTAATACGAGGACAGTTTTCGGAATTACATTTTTAAGGAAAAAACATAGCACTATATTCAGGCCAATACGGTAATATGACTGTTCCTGGAGATAGTGCCACTCATGCAGCTACTTCCATACTTCATACATTTTCTGTAGTTTGATATCGTTTGGTTTGATAACCTGCCATTTTCTTTTCTGCAAATTGTATGTTTTACTAAACCCTGGTGTTTAAGCCTTTTAATGTACAGTTCCAGTTAATTTATCCATTAATAGACACTACTAAATTATTTGCTTGTTAACCGTTATTACTACTTTCTAGGTGGGTCTGTTTTCCAAGGCATGCGAACCAGTGTTTTGTACCCTACATGCTGTACTGTACCTCCTTCTAAGTCATTTGTTATCAATACACCCCTCTGTATCCTGGTCAACCTTATTTAACCCCTGTTCCTGTTCGCTCTTGCATCGTCAGAACTACATTCCACATTTGGCTCGTTCTGATAAAATTGGCATGTTATTAAATATATTGTCATGCTGATTTTCTTATAGTCGTCTGATATTTCTATGAGTCTTCTGGTATTCCATGCTTTGCCTGACCCTGTGTCATTTTAGAGAATTGAGTGAAAATTTATAGTGTGGGTGATTGCAAAAATACCCTTTTACCATAAACCGACTACAGAAAGTTCTTGTGCAGATGGCAGTGGAATTTGTTTGTCTTTTATTTCAATACTTATAATGTGCATACAAGTAAAAATCCTAAGAACTGCGGGTAATTGGGATTAAGGTACAGTAGGGCCCCGCTCATACGGCGGGTTCTGTTCCAGGCCGCCGCCGTAAAGTGGAAATCGCCGTAAAGCGTGGCCCTACTGTACTGTATTGTACCTTTTGAAAACAGTGATGCAGAGCTGTAAACTGACTGTTTAGCTGCCGAATGATATCTGACAAGGAGTTGCGCACGCGCTATAACTGTTGCTTTGTGAAAGACGGATACTCAGCTGCTGAGCGCGTCATGCTGAAAATCGCCGGAAAAACGGAACATGCGCCGAACCTAATGAATATGGGTATACATTGGGGAACGCTGTAAAGCGGAGCCCTACTGTATACCAGTAGCACTTGAACATGGTAGAGGTGGGCAACTCCAGTCCTCAAGGGCCACTAACAGGTCAGGTGTTCAGGATATCCCTGCTTCAGCACAGGTGGCTCAGTCGAAGACTGCACCTCCTGTGCTGAAGTTGGGATGTCCTGAAAACTTGACCGGTTGGTGGACCTAGAGGACTGGAATTGCCCATCCCTGTGGTAGTGTATTGAAGCCGACCGATAACTGCTACACTATTGCTTGGGGTTGTGTGGTGACTCTGGCTTCCAGTTTGTTATACAAAACTTAAAGTAACAGGATAGCTATTCATTAATGTTTTTGTGCCAAAGACACAAGCACTAAGGTGTGAAACGCATAAAATATGGAATCGCCCTCACTTTTGGTGGTATTATGATCTTCTGTGCATGTAAAAAAAGTTTTCTTTTCAGAGATTAAATAGCAGTCTGGTAATTAGAACCAGGAAAGATTGGAATGTCCCATTATGGCACAGATCTACCAAGCTCTGTTTATGTCCCTTAACGTGACCATAACTTAATGTCACATTAGGACAAAAATGAAACATTATGACGTCCGGTTTTCATAATTTGTGATCTTTCACTTCTGGTTAAACCAGGGGAGCACAATCTTTTTTCCCTGTGCCCACCTGCCGGCTGTCCCCCTCTCCTCACGCCCCTCCCTGCTTACTTTGGTTCTGACGTCATGACGTCACATTACCACGGCAACGCGACGGCACATGATGCCGCGTTGCAATGTCGACACATCGCCAGGAGTGTCTGAACCAAGGTAAGGAGAAGTTTACAGATGCCTTGCAGCTCCCCCGGCATTTATTTAAATGCCTTCGGGAAGCACGTGGGGCCTATGTAAACCCCGTGCCCCCCGCAGCGAATCTCACGCCCCCCACCCCATTGCGCATCCCTGGGTTAAATCATTTAAAATTCTCAGTAAATAGTTTGCAACAAGATTAGACACGGTATACGTTTGAGTTTGTGAGTATTGTATAATTTGTAACAACACAAAGAGTACGCGTTAACCACATAGAAAAAACACCGCTACTCTCTAAAAACAATCTAAGCTCGACAGAAGGTAGATCTCGGAAGGAACGTCAGACGCCGACATCGGTTACTCTGTGACATTTCTGTACAAAGCTCACACGGACTGGCTTTATTATAAATGTGCTTTCATATTGTTCTATGAGGCTGCTTTGTTTACATGTAATACGTATATGTAGGAATTGGAAAGAGAGACGGACCACGAAAGATACCATTTAATGCCTATGGTCTGGGCACTCAGAGTGTAAACCTTACCACAGCTATCGGCTTTACTCATTGATTGAACGTTCTTCACCATTTTTTTTTTAATCTTGTTATTTTGAGGTTGCGCTGGTTTATTTCTTTGATCAACTCTTTTCTTGGATTGTATAATTTGTAACTTCAAATAAAGTTAATGGTTTATTTAGATTAGAGGTAATCACTGTCTGTTTCCATGTGAGGTGTATATAGCTTTCAGTCATGCCCACAAGATGGGAGAAGATATTACATCACAAATGATAAACCGCACTTATTGATGAGGCCATGGAAAGAACCAAGTATGTAGCCAAGTGCCCCTGGCTATAGTCTTCTACTGGCCTCAACACTATAAGTCCTGATAGGAACAGGCAGTGTTGGGGTTAAACTCCTGCGCAGGGCCTAGCCAGCAGTAGCAGCATGGATGCATACTATGTTACTTATCCAGGGGCAGGCCTAAACCAGCAGAGGGAGTGTCAGTACCTGGATCTGCCCTGTTATGGGGCAGGGTTACAAGCCCTTCCCCCAGGTATAAAAGCTGACACGCCACCAAATTGAGGGGGTTGATTATTGGACCGTGGGATACCCTTTTCCCTACCAGAGGGTCAAGGAGATTGGGAGGGGCTCTTGGGGTCTCAAGCTCCGCGGGTCTGCTACAGGGCTGGAGCACGATCATGCAATAAAACTGCAGTTGGACCAACTAAGGTGTGTGATGATTAGAATGGAGTATTGCCTGTGGGGACCATCCTACATCCAGCAGGATGCTCATGGGATGGAGGCGCTGCACAATAAGAGCTTGGGTGTATGGTTATGGTCAGCGCAAGTATGTCCAAGATGGATCTCAATATAAAAACAATAACAAATGCAAAAGAATATAATATTTGACTTCAAACAGGGGATTAGCCCCTGAACATGAAAGTAATCCACAACAATTGGGGGTGACACTAAAGATATATGTGAAACAGATACTCACACGGCCATGTGTGAGCCACTTCACATAGATGGTGTCTTTAGAGTCTCTTGATCACCAGTTGGACGGCGTAGGGGTATTTGTGAGTAGATGGCGTCACTCACATGGTCCCAATAAGGAAAAAGGGCAAGGCCACAGTGAATGATCAATATAGTTTAATGGTAACAAATAAACATAGTAAAACTCACACTTTAAAAACGCAGAGCAGCTCCGGATCGCTCGGCAAGTCCTCTGCTTTACGGTGAACCCCCGCAAGCGAGGTCTCGTCTGAGATACGGTGGCTGTTCGTGACCAAACTAACAAGCACCGGCAGGGAACTAGGCCTTTAGCAAGTAAATTGCTTCACCAGGTATTTCATTTATATCGCTGCACAGTAAGAGCCAAGAGAGAGCCTGCCCGCTTGCTGCTTCCAAACTTCAACTGGGGAGCCATTCAGACTTCCTGAACCATCAGGTGAGCTACAGTACCCAGGGAAAACACCCATGTAGTGGCCAGATCTTCCGTGGCAGGGGGAACCGGTGCTACAAGTATATTATTTCTGATATTCTGAAGTAGAAAGAAACTTGTACAAAGGGTTTATGACGGTTTATTTGTGTCCCCCGCTTCTTTGATGCTGTTCCATCGAAACCAAACTACTTTCTCGTTCAGATTTAATTGGAACTATTACAAATTGCTCTCTCGCATTAAAGAATAGTCAAAGAATAGCAGAGGGACTGGAGTGTAGGTATTCAAACATAGCAAAGTACCTCAGGCATTCACAGGAACCTTTAAACGTTAATCAAAGGGTTCGTTTAGTTATTCCACGCCCTTGTCATCTCTTCGAACCCTTTGGCTCCGCTTAAAAGTTCCTGTTGCTTTTGTCCATTGAAAAATTCCTAAGTGCTGGTTGCCAGGTGTCCAGTATTGAACTTGACTATCCTGTATTTGGACACTGTCCAGTAAAAAATTAGCGGTAATACCGGACATGTATGTATTCGGTATTGCCTCTCTGGACATGTATGTGTCCGGTATTTCCTCTCTTGACATGTATGTGTCCGGTATTACCTCTCTGGACATGTATGTGTCCGGTATTACCTCTCTGGACATGTATGTGTCTGGTATTACCTCTCTGGACATGTATGTGTCCGGTATTACCTCTCTGGACATGTATGTGTCCGGTATTACCTCTCTAGACATGTATGTGTCCGGTATTACCTCTCTGGACATGTATGTGTCCGGTATTGCCTCTCTGGACATAGTGACCTGGCCGGCTTGGGGGGGGCTGCAGGATTTCCCTGAGCAGGGCTGTTGCTAAGGGGCTGGGCAGCTTCCTCCATCCTGATTTGCTGCTGCTGGGTAATGCAGCCAATCAGGAGGAGGGGTCAGGAGCCTGGAGGTGGGGCCAAGGAGAGGAGGAAACAGTATGGCAGTGAGAGGCGTGCGTGTGTGTGCGTGCGTGTCGAGTGCATCACACCTTTCACCATTGTGTTTAGTATTTTTGAAGAAGCCGCCGGCAACCCTATTTATATTCCTCTTCTACATCAGCCCCCTAAGAGTAACGGTGTTTCTATAGTACCCTCGCAAGGCGTCTGTCACTTAAGCTTTCGTTTTTACCTTCATTCTAATAATGTGACATGAAAATGTGACGTTGCTTCTGTTAGTGCAGGGGTGGGCAACTCCAGTCCTTAAGGGCTACCAACAGGTCAGGTTTCACGGATATCCCTGCTTCAGCACAGGTAGCTCAGTCAGAATGAACCACCTGTGCTGAAGCAGGGATATCCCTAATACCCTGCCTGTTGGTGGCCCTTGAGGACTGGAGTTGCCCGCCCCTGTGTTGGTGAGTGTGTTATGCACAGTAATTCTGCAAGTGCCTTTACACAATTATTTAGATTTTATTGAAATATGCGGTGTTTCTTTTGCACTTTACTTTTTCAGCAATGATTACAGTATTTGAATATTACATCTTTTTGTTTCTTCTTTGAAAATAAAACCTGCAGGTAGGTAACACCTCCAGCTGGTCTTTATGTATTCATTTCACCATCCATTTCTTATTTGTGAATTAGTAAATGTCTCTATTTTGATTCTGTACTATTAGCTGTACGAATAAATTATATCTTATACTATATTAGTGAAAGCACTGTATGTTTGCCTGCCTGGATGTCCGGTGTCCCTAGGGGAAATCTCATTGGTCCCTTGGGTCGCCCGCCCCCGCACACCTCTCATTGGCCTGAGGCGGAGTGATGGGCCAAACACACACACACACACACACACACACACACACACA
>CM071568.1:9832204-9881338 GCA_036426205.1 Ascaphus truei
CTGTCTCCCCCCCCCCCTCTCCCCCTTTTTCTCCCCCCCCCCGGCCTCTCCCCCTTTCCCCCCCCGCCCGAACCTTACAACAAATACTCAACCTATTGTTCACACTAGTATAAAAATACATACTACCGTATTACGCATTTACTCCCGGGCAACCGCCATGTCTCTCAGTCGAGTTAAAAATGTATTGTGTTTTTACAAGGTGTATACCTTTTTGTTTTAAAAAAATCCCCAGCCTAAAAATGATTGTGAATGTCCTGTTTGGAGCTGCGCTGGTCCCTTATTTAGACGTGTGATTGTGCATGTCCTGGTTGGAGCTGCGCTGGTCCCTTATTTAGACGTGTGATATTGTGTGATTGTGCATGTCCTGTTTGGAGCTGCGCTGGTCCCTTATTTAGACGTGTGATATTGTGCGATTGTCTGATATTGTTTTGTGGTTTTGTTTGCCTGCTCTGTGACATTTACACACTTTGCCTATGTCTATTCTCATGTGTTTCACAAGCTACTGAGCACAACCGCTTCATGTAAATCCGCTCCGAGCCTCAGCTGGTACATCATGGCCTGAATGCCCTAGGGGCAACAAGACTATTGGCAGAGTGGTCGCACTTTATG
This sequence comes from Ascaphus truei, assembly GCA_036426205.1. Lineage (NCBI taxonomy): Eukaryota > Metazoa > Chordata > Amphibia > Anura > Ascaphidae > Ascaphus > Ascaphus truei. Next base: position 9,832,814 of record CM071568.1, read on the forward strand.
AACTAGGAAATATAGGACAATGCTAATGGCGTTAAACCTGTATATTGCTATGAAGTATGGGGGAAGGAGAGAGAGAATTGTGCATTTTAAATAGGACACGATAATAACACCATGCACATCTTCCTTCTCTGTTTGCACAGAAACAGTGTGAATGAACATACTGTTTGCATTCATTTTGTGCAATTAAAAAACAAACAAAAAAACAAGGGTTGTAAACTGATCAGCAGTGAAACCTATACCCTAATATGTCAGTTAGTACTATCATCTTGAGTGATGCAAAGCAAAGTGATGATGGATTTATTTGAAATTGCAAAACTGCTCTGCAATCGCAGAGCTAAACAATGTTTGTGACAGCAACTATTTTACTATAACTCATTTTATTCTGTACATTTGTCATGGATGACTTTAAATTGTCAGTTTTGAAATGTAATGTAGCGAAGGTAAGAATAATTTATGATGCAATTTAATGTTTCCAGAGATTGTTCCTGGAATGTGGATGTAATTTTGTATTTGTCCATATCGGCCTTTTATGCTGCGAAAAAGACTTTGCACGCTGCTGCAGCACAAGCTGTCAGTGTGGACATATAACTTCTCATTCCTGTTACTAAACGATGGTGACAAATACAGTTCCAGAAAAGAAAATATTAAAACAAGCAATTTGAATAGCGGAGCAGGCGGTAACCTCCCTTCCAGGATTTATGGCGGGAGCGTAGATTTAGTGAAATACCATTTCCCCATCTGGCAGCCCAGAATTGTCTCGTCAGCTGAAGCGAATGCACTTTGTGATGGATGCCTTTTGTGTGCAGTGCCTAATTTTGACTGAAGAGAGACAAAAGACATCAGATGTACTGTAGCTCATCGCGAGGGCACAGCACAAGCACACAGTTCCTTTTAATGCAAGTTGAAATCTGGAAATTCTTAAATGCCAGCTAAGTCTTTGGATCCTGAAGACAGGAGTCGGAGTAACAGAGCATTACTGGAGATATTTCTGAAAAAAAGGCTGCACATGGAAAGGTCCCCCTATGGTAAGAGGTTTGACACATTCTGTGTTGTTGCCTTTCTTTACAGTGCAAGTTGTAGCTACTGAAAGAGGTGTATGGAGTTATTTGTTATTTATGTATCCCGGTTGAATAAGATATGCTGATGTGTTCGTTACTTTAGGAAGGCTTATTGAGTTTATTAAAGTAATGCTGAGACAGAGTTAATGTATTTTGTGCACTTATAAAGCAATGCTCTAGAGAATGTCTTCATCAAAGAGGCATTAAGTGGCTAGCATCCAGTCTGGTGCATAATTTGACAAATATTACTAAATCTTATTCAGACTAGAGGTTTTATGTTTTGTATCATAGTTAATTGCTGTCAGCAAAACGATTATTTTTTTTTTTTGCATTAAGAAACACCTGTTTTGCTGCCTAAATTTGTTGTTTTTTTTGTTCTATGATGCATTATCAGCCAAGTTGTCAGTTCTTTATCAAATTAGTGTTTGAACCGATTTGAAATCTATCAAATGAATATACACAAAAAGCGCTTTATTTAGAAACATTACCACAGGTGTATATTGTAACTTTCATGCATTTTATTTTTCACAAAGGGATTAGATATTATTAGCCCCTCCCATCTGTAGTACTGTAATCAGATTCCCTCGGTATTGTGACACATTACGGATATTACTGATGACAGTATTGTTCTATATCAGGGGTAGCCAACTCCAGTCTTCAAAGGCCACCAATAGGACAGATTTTAAGCATATCCCTGCTTCAGCACTTCAGTTGTTGACTGAGCCACTGATTATGCCACCTGTTATGAAGCAATGATATCCTTAATACCTGACCTGTTGGTGGCCCTTGAGGACTGGGGTTGGCCGCTCCTACTCTACATTGTATCCAAACAAATCTGCTCTTTGCTTGTTCCAATTGATTGACTTTAGGCCGAGTTTAGCTCATTTGGAAATGAGAAGATCATAAATATTTGAGACTTCAATCGATCAATGTAAAACAAATTCCTGGCTAATTACGCATGTTAGAATAATACATCTTATACTATATTAGTGAAAGCACTGTATGTTTGCCTGCCTGCCTGCCTGCATGCATGCCTGCCTGCTGGATGTCCGGTGTCCCTAGCGGCAATCTCATTGGTCCCTTGGCCCGCCCGCCCCCGCACACCTCTCATTGGCCTCACACACTCACACCACCCCCTTGGCCCGCCCCCCACACCTCTCATTGGCCTGAGGCGGAGTGACGGGCCAAAGGTCCAAAAAAATAAATAAAACACACACACACACACACACACACACACACACACACACACACACACACACACACACACACCTCTCTCCCCTCTCCAAATCACCTTTTCCCCCTCCCCAGCGGCATCACCTCTTCCCCCTCCCCAGCGGCATCACCTCTTCCCCCTCCCCAGCGGCATCACCTCTTCCCCCTCCCCAGCGGCCTCAACATCTTCCCCCTCCCCGCGCATCACCCTCTCCCCCCCTCGCCCAGTCGGCATCACCTCTTCCCCCTCCCCACCGTGCATCACCTCTTCCCCCCTCCCCAGCGGCATCACCTCTTCCCCCCTCCCCTCGGCATCCCCTCTCCCTCCCCCCTCAGCCTCTCCCCTCCCCCATCTCCCCCGTCAAAACTCCCCCTCCTCCACTCTTCCCCCTCAGCCCCATCTCCCCGCTCCAAATCACCTCTCCCCCCTCCCCGCTCCAAATCACCTCGCTTCCCGCAGCTGCCACGCGGCGCGTAAGATGGCGGACCCCCTTCCTCCCTCGCGGCGCCGAGTCAGACGGTGGCGGCGCCCGGAAGTACAGGTAGGTGTCGCTCCCCACCTCCGGCGCCAAACGGAACTGAGAAAGGGCGCATCAACTGAGGTGTGTGTGTGTGTGTGTGTGTGTGGTGTGTCACGGTCCCTGCCCCCCCCTCCTATCCACTTGCCCCCTCCCTCCTGTCCACTGCCCCCCCCTCCTGTCCACTGCCCCCCCCCTCCTGTCCACTGCGTCCCCCCCTCCTGTCCACTGCGTCCCCCCTCCTGTCCCCCCTCCTGTCCACTGCCCCCTGCCCCCCCCCCTTCCACTGTCCCCTCCCCCCCCCTCCTGTCACTGCCCCCCCCCCCACTCCCCCACTGCCCGCCCCCCTCCGTCCACTGCCCCCCCCCTCCTGTCACTGCACCCCTCCGTCACTGCGGAATGCAGGGGAGGAATCCATGCCTTTGAGCGCCCCCCCCCTCCCTTGCACGCCCCCCCCCCTCCCCTTTGAGACCCCCCCCCCTCCCTTTACGCCCCCCCCCCCTCCCTTTGACGCCCCCCCCTCCCTTTGACTGACCCCCCCCCCCCCCCCATCCCTTTGACTCCCCCCCCTTCCCTTTGCGCCCCCCCCCCCCATCCCTTGCGCCCCCCCTCCCTTTGACCCCCCCCCCCCTCCCTTTGACCGCCCCACCCCCCCTCCCTTTGACGCCCCCCCCCCTCCCTTTGACTCCCCCCCCCCCCTCCCTTTGACCCCACCCCCCTCCCTTTGCAGGCCCCCCCGCCTCCCTTGACGCCCCCCCCTGCCTTTGACGCCCCGCGCGCACACACTGACTGACTGCCGCACGCACGCACACACTGACTGACGCGCACACAAAGCCTGACTGACGCACGCACACACTGACTGAGGCACACACTGACTGTGTGTGCGTCAGTCAGTCTGTGTGTGTTTGTGTTTCTGCCTCAGACTCACTGACGCGCGAGCAAACACACAGTGACTGACGCACACACGCTACATGAAGCTGTAAAGGAGGGAGGGAGGGGGGGGACTGGATTGATGTGAATGGGGGACAAACAGAGAGAGGGGGGAGGAGAGAGAGGAACGGGAACATTACATCCCGGGCAACGCCGGGTCTCTCAGCTAGTTGAGTATACAAATGAAGGAAGAGACACTGGGCTACATTGGTGTACTGTGCACGTTTTAGTGACTAGAATGGTACAGTACTACAAGCTCGCTCTTGTATCGGCTGGAACTGTCACATAACGACTCCTGAGTGTGATGAAAGAAGAAGTGCTGTCAGTTTTTGTCAGTCCTTTTTACTGATCTATGCTTTAATTAACAGACCCTCTAGTCTGCTTTAGGACAGCGCAAAGCTTATTCCTGCAGTGAGTGTCTTTGTTAAAGTCATGCAGTCGTGCCTTTGTCTCAGTGCAGTAGTGTTAAACCAACTCTCGACACCCCACCGAGAGCTGTAACTGTTTGAGTCTGTTCTGGTCATGAAATGTGTATTTTTTTTTGTCTGAGTGGCTTCATCTTTGTGTCCTGGGATAGAAGAATGAGGCACATTTACTGGATGGCGATTCTTGTAGCGGAACAAAGTGAACGGCACCATTATTGTGCAGCTTCAATAGCCATTTAGCGAGCAGCTCCGGTGCAGTCACATCTCAACCCTGTGCAGAGACGGCTGTGCTGCCTTTGACCCTGGTGATGTCTTACTGTGTTTTGCACCTTTTGTTTGAATGAATGTTGTTTCTCCTATTTATTTTGTTATTAAATGTATTTAACCACACTTTAAATCAGTTACGGTGGGGGAACAAGTAACAGAAACCCTCCACCGTGCAGTGCACAGCAAATAAAAGTATCACTTGTGAGCACATTGACACCTCACAGGTCTGCAAAGCTACCTTTCCTCATTATCTCTTCGCATCCACCCCACCGCAACCCAGGGCTCTCCTTGTCTGAGACATGTCAATCTGCTCATAGGTTATACTTTCATTTGCTGTAATTTATATAAAACATAATTGACCAGAAACGGTACATTGACCTACATTTCCAATCTTGTGTGTGTCTTTGGTTCTTATAACTAGTCTTCCTCGCTATACATCAAAACACATATATTCTCTGTGCAACATCATATTGTTATCACTATTTTAATATTTTTAAAATAACATTTTAATTATCTAGTCCTCACCCTTCCTCCTTTTACATTGCACGTGAATGAAAAATATTATCTTGCTGACATATTTATTGATGCTCATTATAACTGCTAAACAACATCTTCAGTTATTCATTACTGGGGTCTACTATGTATTCCTTCCTAAAACCTTGATCTTCTCAGTCTCTTGATCTTCTCATTTGCACGTTGGTCTTGTTTGTTGATTGACTCCAAGACCGTAATAAGCTTTCACACGACCCAACTAGAACTCTTCCATTTTACCGTTTCATCCCTGGCATCTCCTTCCTTATGCAATCCTACCTCACACTCAACCAGACCCAACGTTCATTAAGAGCATACGAATGTATACATCCACTATACACAATTATGTTCCTTTCCATTTGTGTTTGTTACTATACCTGCGTGTGAAACGCGATCGGAACAGAAATGGAGTATCCTCCACTAACCGTCGCATCCTGGGGAGAGAGGGCTGTCCGTGACCACATGATCACTACACCAAGGGATCATGTGGTTCAGTTCCGGAAGACCTTTGGCACTCAAAGGGTTAAAGCAAATGGGGTAAAACTGATAATGGCGTAATGGTTCCATGTCCTTCACATTTTGTATTGGTATTATTGGCTAAATTCTCGAACTGAAAGCTGAAGATAAGAACAATGTAAATACTGTACTTAAATTTGTTGAAGATCAAAAAAAGCTGGTAGGAGACATTGTAAATTTGTGAGCCATTACAAAAATATTATTGTATGCCCGGTTATACTTTCCAAATTGTTGGTCACCCAATCTTTAATAGCACTGAATCTTGGGAGGACACAACTCTCATGGCAAATGATTCAGACGTCGTACTAGGTCTGTAATGCTGCAGTGCCTTTGTTCAGAGATATCACATTGGACAGCTTGTCAGTACTGAAGCTGATTAGTGTATGTGAACATCTGTTCCAACTGCGAGGCTTTTAATGATGCATATCAAGAAGTGAAGGCGTTGCGTTTTATATTTTGGTAGATGAGCTCAATCTATAGGAAATTGGGTTTTCTTAATGATGATAATATTTTAGATTTTTGTTTTTGTTCTCGAATAAATTTGCTTTGCTAAAGGAAGCAGCTAAGGAATATGGTTCCTGCAAACTTCTATCTCGTTGAGAAGCCAAGCTGTGTCTAGGGTTATTGGGAAATCGGAAGATGGGTTTGAATGCAGAGAAAATCTCACTCTGCAGGATCAAAAGCGATGATTTGTTTGTGCCCCACAGGGCAAAAAATATATATTTAAACTAGATTGATGAAAATATGTATAGTCATTGCAATTTAGATTTGTGTATTGATGTGAATAGGCTTTTGAGTTGTAAAATGTTAGTTTTTTTAATTGTGCGTTAAATTGAAAGTAATCCAGTGATGTGCTGGAGATGTCGTAAGGCATCCTAAGGGTTAAGTGCAGCTAAACTAAACGTTTGGAAAGTCAGATTTTATTACTTTGATCCATAACTTTCCCTTTGCTATGTGTAATTTTAGTTGAAAATCCTAACTTAGGCTGCACTTATAGTGCCGGCGACGCAACGTTGCTCCAAAACAAAACAATTTACTCCGTCACGAGCGCTTATAGTAAGCGCGACAGGCGACGGAGCGACAAAAAATTTGGAAGCCAGGTAATTTGATTTTTCAGAGACTGTCGCCACATGTGACTGTCTCTGAACCAATCAATGACCCTGTCGCTAGTGACGTCGCTAAAAGTTACATTATAACTCTCGCGGGTGGCGATAGCAACGTCATCGGTGGCGTCGCCGTCGCCAGCACTATAAGCGCGGCCTAACACCGGCACAGGCTCGACTAAATGTAAAACCCGTTTTGTTTTAATGTGGTAATTAAATATGATTTCCTTTAACTATTTTTTTATTTTTGACCAATTGATTCAGTGTTTTTGTTATTCAAACCCATGTAGCATTTACTAACAATGTGTAGAACCAAGAATCCAATGACTTTGGTTTAGGAATATAGCTGTTTTTGCGTGATCGCATATATATCATTTTAAATTAAATGTACCCCTGTTTGTCTGGCTGCTCATCTTATTCTTTGTGGTTAATACCATTTGTCCATAAGCACCATGTTCCACTGAGGAGAGGACATTTACAGTGTTCCCAGTTAATGCCACTAGATTATTTTGGTTATTTTCTTAAATAAACGTTTTTTTCTGGCCAGCTGAAAACTATGAAAACCCTGAGAAACTCCCCTGTGTCCTTAGACTTTTCAGAATGAGAACTAGGAAGCCCTCTAGCCGGATAAAAATCATTCTAACCATTTCAATGGGTTGGTTAACTCAGGGGGCTGAACGCCAGTCCTCAAGCCCCCCCCCCCCCCAACAGGTCAGGATATCCCAGCTGCACCACAGGTGGCTCAATCAGAGGCTCAGTTGAAGACTCAGCCTCTGATTGAGCCACCTGTGCTGAAGCTATCCTAAAAAAAACCTGACCTGTTGGTGGGGGGGGGGGGGGGGCATGAAGCCTGGAAATGAGCACCAATGAGTTAACACAACCTCCATGTATGCAACACAATGTATGAAAACACTGATTGTTTTCTTTTGTTTTACAGATATTTCAAGGCTTTCTGTCCCACCAGGTGAGTGTGGCTCTGCGGTTTATTCTCTGGATGTACGGTACTGCTGTGTTATTCCTTACCATTTATTTATCACGAAGCTTTTCTTGGTCATTTTTATGTGCGTGAATGTAAAGATTTGTCCATTAAAAGGGCCTGGTTTAACCCGGACCAAATGACTGCGCTGCGGGCCACGCGATCATTTGACAGCGTTAATGGATATTGGGTCCTGCACTCGTGTGTTGCTTCACATTGATGATGAGTCTTGGGGACCTTCTAGCACAATGTGCTCAACTCCTGTCCTCAAACCCCCCAACAGGCCAGGTTTTCAAGATATCCCAGCTTCAGCACAGGTGGCTCAACCAGAGGCTCAGTCAAAGGCTGGGCCTCTGATTGAGCCCTCTGTGCTGAAACAGGGACTGGTAGAGCCAACTGTGCTGAAGCAGGGATATCCTGAAAACCTGACCTGTTGGGGAGGCTTGAGGACAGGAGTTGAGCCCCCTGTGGATATGATGCTTCATTTTCATTCTTTATTGGTTTTAACCGGAAATGTGAGATTATAAAAGTGATGTTTTTCTGGTTAAGACCTTAAATGGGAATCCCTATTTATAATGTACTTTCCCCGTCTCCTCACAGAGGTGCCGGAGACCTCCTCCCGGGCAGCGCTGAGCACATTGTCACACAATACCATTAGTAGGGACCTGTACGGCAATACCAGCCCCTTTGTTGCGCTCTATCCTTTCTAATTACTTATGCTTCTAATCCAGCGGTGACCAACAACAGGCCAGGTTTTAAGGATATCCCTGTTTCAGCACAGGTGTAAGTGATTGAGCCACATGTGAAGAAGCAGAAATATCCTTAAACCTGACCTGTTGCTGGCCCTTGAGCAGTGGCGTTGGCCACTTCTGTTCTAAACAGTCAGGTGCATCCATCTTTTTTTCACAGTAGCTTCCTGTTCTTCAGTTTCTTCTCCCTCCCGATTCTCTCCCTGTGACCTCAAAGCTGGAGCTATGTTTGTGTGTAATTCACACACTCGTTCTGTATTAGAGCTTTAAGCGTCACGCAGTGCTGGGTGCACAGCTGAGACTGTGTTGGCTCTTCTAGCCTCAGAGAGCAAACAGGCTTTTCATTAGAGTCCCTGACCAGCAGGGACCAATTCCATGCAGTCGGCATCATTCTCGTCTGGTGGGCAATAGATAACACTGATACGGGGAAACAAAAAAAACACAACACAAAAACACACACACACACAAACACACACCACACACAACACACACACAACACACACACACACACACACACAACACCACACACCACACCAACACACACCACGTGTGGGTTTGCTACCGTGTCTGGGCAGCACAGATTTCAAAGCGCACAGAAGATGGCTGCAGGTGTGACTACTAATGAATCCTGATATACAACAGAAATACCCTCAACCATTTTTTTTTAACTATATAAACTAATCTAATCGCCTTCATTCTCTGGGAAAACAAGTTATTTTTCAGTCAATAGCGGTTACCCGTGTAACCCCAGAAGAACATTAAATCGAAATGATACAGTACCGCAAACCCTCCCCAGTCCGAGGCCCCTAGGAAATTCAATTTGTAACTTGTTTCCAAACAAACAGGAGCAGCTGAAGCGTTGTATTGGTAGATATCTTCGGCAACCATTAGACACTGACGCTTCCATATGGACCCCAACTTTATCCCCACTCTTTGATTGTGCCAGAGGGGAGCCCGGTGCGTCAACCCAGAGGAGGTAAGGCCCCACCAGGTGGTCGGGCCCCCCCCCCCCCCCCCACGTCAGGTTTTCAGGATATGCCGGTTCAACACAGGTGGCTGAATCAGAACTCGTTGAAGACCTGTGCTGAAGATGGGATAAACCTGACATGTTAGGGGGGGGGGGGGTTTTTGAGGACTGAAGTTGAGCACCTGCTCTAGCAACTCATTCCCCAACCTCTCTAGGGACCTTAGCCAGCAACCACCCAACCTTTTCACACACGTACAATCTGCGTGTTCACAGTGGTGTGCAAGAACATGGGTATTTTACAACCGGTGCATCCGCTATTCCGAGAGGAGAGGAGGGAAACCAAGCGAGCACACAATGCTGCAGTCCCCGGTTGAAGTGCGATGTGATAGTGGAGTGCGGGGTAACCTCTCCTTTTAAATTATATTCCCATGTACCACTACTTTTTATTTAGGATTAGTGATTTTTTTTTTTGTTCACTAATAAATATTAGAAAGAGATTTATTTTAGGAAGGCCTCTCCCTTTCTGATTTTATAATATTTTAAAATATACAGCAGAATAGCTTTCTCTTTTTAAAAGAGTACTTTTGGGAGTGTTTATTTATTTATTTTTAATTTTTATTTTTAACTGGCCTGACTGGGGGATCCCACCTGAGCTGATCTGGGCTTACCAGGCCTCCGGAACCGGGCACGGTTAGTGCTTAAACCCCCTACCCAACTGCTGAACCACCTAGATAACCCCTACCAAAGCACTAAAACCCCTTAATTAATCCCTACCCTAAACAAGTAACAAGTAGAAAATTAGCTTAGAAGCGGCTTGCGGGTGGATCGGGTGCAGCAGAGGGTCGTCTGCGGGTAAAACTGGTCGGGTTTGATTGTTAAAATGGCTGTGACCAACTGTCCATCCACCTGAGACCCCCCCGCCCCCCCCCCACGCCCTCTTTGGTTAAAGACGGCCTCGTTGGAAACGCGTAGGTGCGGCTACTTGCCTTTGTATTTAATGATGCCCATTAAATTTTTCTATTTGTATACACTATGGGAACGCATCTCTCTAATTACTTGCTAAGCTACCTATCTGGCAGGCTCCTGCCTTTCTCCATTTTGGTATTGTCCTGGGTATTCACTGCATTGGTTTGGATCAAATACCTCTTTGAACATTTATTCTTCATGATTTATCAGTTTGTGGGAAGGAATGTACTATTTTTCAATATTTAATCATTTTCTAGATTGTTCCTTTAACATTACGTAAGGAACTTTGTATATAAGAAACATAGATGTAAAATAAGTCTATAAATGGTTCACAGAACCAGCCGTCACTTTTTAAGGGGCCATTTAATTGCACGATTGGAAAGCTGTAATGTACTCAGGGTTATACTGGTCCATCTTCACGAGAAATGGTTTTTTTTTTGTAACTGGAGGGGGATTTGGTTTAGAAGCACAGGTAACTGTCAACAGTTTATGTGTATAAACCTGGTCGTTCCACGGATAAATGGAGAGTCTAAGCAGTGCAACACTGGCTGCCACAACCAAGTGAATTATTTCACGACGGAATATTTCTCATCCGTCACTCGTTTGCTCAGAGCGATGATGGTCAGCATTCTGAAATAGCCTCCTACTTAATGTTGGTCAAAATTGTTCTTCCTGAGCTTTCAGTATCCGTCTATGGATATAATTAGGCTAGGTTCCAAAGGTAGTTTTTGACAAACAGAAATATCTTCCAGTCCGTCTTGAATGAGGATTTTGTAATGGTGTGAATGAGTCCTCTCACACATTATATTGGGTGTTTAGTAAACCCTTGTGGGGGAATTGTAGCTGATAAACTACAGTGGTTGTTTTGACAGGCTTATCACAGCTGATGTTCCTCTTATTTTTAATTGAGGTTGAGCAAGTAGTGAATGGGGACAGCTTATTTCGAGAGCATTTATCAGGGCAAAGAAAAGACATCATGCGAGACTCATGAGGTGAAAAAACACACAACTGATTCTTTCAATGCAAAAGCAAACTGATTATTTTATTAACAATTACTACTTAGCAAATGTAGTTAATTCAGTCCAAAACAGTGTCCATTTATAGGAGGAGAGGCTTTGAGAGCGAATCCCGGCAACATTAAATCTCTGCTGTACGGGTGTACTATGCAAGGCAGAAATCGCCCCAAAACTTTATTGAATCCAAAGGCCCTTAAGCAAATAATTCCAATGTCCACGAAGAAGCGCGGTGCATGAGGTAAGTAGAGGAAACCACACGCGCTCTAAACAAAAATCGACTATTGTATTGAAAAAAAGGAACAAACTACACGAAGCTGGAACCTCTGACTCGTTTCATCCACACAGGGACTTTGTCAAAGAGTGAGTGGTGAACATCTTCATACACCTCTATATCTTACCACGTTGACTGTGATAGGTCGTAAAAATTGGTTAGACGGCAACTCCTATACATGCAAGGCAATAATGAGATTGCGCTTCTACTACAAGCATAGTGGTTCTAGAAGGGGGGGGGGGGAAGAGAGATAACAAAATACAAGTGTATACTACACATATACAACAATAATGATAAACAACTTATTGCAAAACTATGTAAAATGATAAACATATGTAGCAAGAGATATATAAAACCAACATCGGATACATAGATGAAACAAGGAATGGATTGAAATATATTAAAAAATAATCAAATAGTTGATAGACAGGTTAAAAAATATAATAATGAAATCAGTGAATAATAATTATATTAATCAACATATTCAAAAGATATTAACACACTAGTAATAAGATAATATAATACATAATCAAATGTTAAACTGTCTTATAATTTATAAAAATAAGAAATTGTCAAAATGAAAATCATGAATAATAATAAAAATAATGATGAATATAAATATCATAAATATTATATCCAAGCATACATAAATTCCATATGTGTAACAGCAGCATTATCTATAATAAACACTATAACAATACAAAAGCAAAGATAAAAAGCCATACTTAAAACATATTTCATTAGTTAACTAGGAAATGCTTAAGACTCCCATCTGTATGATACATTGGGATGCATGTAATCATGATATAGATACAAGATCTCTTCTTTATTAATTAAATTAACCTATCACACCTCTGGATGACATGGGACATGTTTCAATGCCATAAACTAGAAATTGGAATAACAGTAACACAACCGTTAGAGCGACCCTAGTACACGCGTTTTTACACGTGGCTCACGTTTAAATTTTTTTGTTTTTAATTCTTTTTTACACACTCACACACTGCCAATTTTGACACTGCACCCACATGCTCACTGCACACACTGCTCACTGCACACCTGCACTCACTGCACACCTGCACTCACTTCACCACTGCTACTGCACACACTGCTCACTGCACACATCACTGCCCCCGGCTCACCTGCAAACAAGCGAACTGCCACGCACCACTGTCATGAACACTGCTCACGTGCACACACCCACTGACACACTCTGCACACACTGCTCACTGCACACACTGTCACTGCACATGTCTGCAACATGACTCACGACACACATGCTCCTCACTGCACACACTACTCAGTGCCAACACTCCACTAACCTGCAAGACACACTCTGCACACCATCCGCCTGAACACACTGCTCACTGCACACACTGCTCACTGCCCACCACTGCTCACCTGCACACACTGTCAATGCACACACTGCTCTGCACACACTCGACACAGCACACTGAATCACTCTGCACCACACTGCACACGCACTGCAACACTCCACTGCAACCAACAGCTCACGCACAACACTGCTCAACGTGCTCCATGCACCACGCACTGCTCATGCACACACTGCCACTGAACACACTGTTCACTGCACACAACTGTCACACTCACTGCACACTGTCCTGCACTCACGCACCACTCTACTACAATCTCATCACATCTCCTGCCAACCTCCCTGCACACACTCCTCATACTGAAACACAATCTCACTGCACACACTACTGCTCACACTTTCCTATGCACAGCTGCTCCATGAACACACACTGCTCCTTGCCACACACGACTCACTGCCAACACTGCACATACACACAGCACACCACTCACACCTGCACTGCGCACACTCTCACAGTACCCCGAATCATGCAACCACTGCTCACTGCACACACTGCTACTGCACACACTGCTCACTGCACCACTGTCCTGCACACATGCTCACTGCCACAACATCTGTGCCACATTCACTGCCCCTCTGCCACACTGCCATCACACGACTCTCACTGCACACACTGCTCACTGCCACACCCACTGCACACTGCCTCATCACCACCCACTGGCTTCACTGCACACACGCTCAGTCGGTCACTCACACTGCCAATGCACACACTCCTCAACGAACTGTCACTGCACCACTCACACCTGTACGGCACCTACTGCACACACGGTCTGCCAATGCCATGCACCACTCCACCACACACTGTCCGGCACACACTGTCACTGCCACGGAACCTGCCACTGCACCACACATGTCGAACGATGCACACACTTTCACTACACACTGTACCACCTCGTAATACACGTAATGCACACTCTTCACTGCACACACTCTCCACCACATCAGCACAACTCTCAGCGCCAACCTCACCTGCCACACTCACTGCAACACACTGCACACACTGCACACATCAACAATGACACACACTCACCAATGCAAAAATAACACTGAACAACTAACAAGAAAAAAATAAAACTGCACAACTATCAAAATCGAAACAAAAACTGCTCACTGAACAAAACTGCATCACGCACAAAACTGCTCACTGCAAACACCACTGCGAACAGAACACCCAAATAACTCTCAACTGACAACACACACTTGCTCACTGCGCACAATCTCACTGCGCACACGAGATAAAAGAAGGAACCGGAGCTAGGAGAAAGTAACAGAAGGAAAAAAACCATCAAAAAAAAAAAAAACACATAAAATCCCACTAAACCAACAAACACCACAAAACCACAACCTCAGAGAAAAACAGAAGACACACGCTAAGAGACTAATAAGGAGAAGAACAGAGACACACACAAACAACACAACAGCACACACACAACGATACCACACACCACACACACCCCAAGAGGACAAACCACAAACCACAGCAGAGACTAAAGCAACACACACAAGCCAAGTACACAAACACACACAAACAGCACGAGCACACACACAAAACCACGAAACCCACACCCCGCTAGACACCAGGATGAAAAAAAGATAAAAAAAAAAAATAAAAAAACACAAAAAAAAAACAAAAGGATACACAAACAAAAACAAACCCAAAAAACACAAAACAAAAAACAAAACAAAAAAACACAAACCAAAAAAAAAAACACAACAAAAAATCAGAAAAAAAATAAAGGAGAGAAAAACAAACACAACAACACACACCCAACCACATTTACAAAAAAAAAACATATACAAATAAAAACACATATAGAAGATATAGCACAAACTACGAAACACAAAAAAAAAACAAAAAACAAACAAGATACCCACAAACCAAATATTACACACACAGTTTCTCCCATTATATAACCCAACACAACCCACGCTTCACTTACACGACGGGAGCGGCCAGGGGGTGTAGTAGTAACGAGGAAAAAAGGATAGGGACTAAGGCCGCGACCAGCACCACAACACCCGCTAACAAGCCCTCCGCAGGCGCAAGGAAGCGGGGAGCGCGGAGGGGGACAGCGGGTGGGGTAGAAGAAAGTATAGAGAGAAAGAAAGAAGAACCCACGCTCCACCTCATGAGGGGCAGAGGGCACGAGGAAGGGGACCGGGGGGGGGGGAGGGGTGGTGGGGGGGGCGAAGAGGGAAGCGGGGACCCAAACGAGGGAAATAAAGCGTCACAGCTATTGCCAAGGGGATTGGAACGAGGTGACGGGGGAGCGGGAAACGAAGGAAGTACCCTGGAAATATCATGACCCGGGTGGGTGAAGGGTGCTGGCGGGGGGGGGGGGAGGGTGGGATGGTGGGAGGGTGGATGATGAGCGATTTGGCGCGGGTGGGGTGTTGTGGAGGTGGTTTTGGGCGGGGCGGGGGGAAGGGGAAGGGGGAAGGAAAGGAACTCAGGCCTTGGGAAACAATTTCTAACTAATTTTTTGCGGCGGCCATTTTGTTTTTGCGGACCCTGTTACATAACGGGTGGTCTCTGGGTTGGACCCAGAGGACGCGTTCTTAAGGGGTTACTGTATTCACATGGGCAGTAAAGAAAAGGTACGAGACCACTGGAGTGTTACATTTCTGACGAAATAAAAGTCCAGGTAATCAACTGAAACCTTTTGAACAAAAGGCACAGTTCATTTCTAAAAATGGAAAACCATTTGCTTAAAAATGTGGGAAATTAGGAAAAGTCTATTATTGGAAGAAAAAAGGACTGTATTAATTGAACGTGGACGGACAAGATACTCAAAGGCAATTATTAGTGCTGGGCAAAGATCTACGTTCTGTCGAGAAGGGTCCGATTAACAAGGACCCTTAATAAATCTAAAAAAATCTCAAAGAGAAAGGAGTGGAGAACCCACGAAGTCTATATAATATCGTAGAAATATGAAAGCTTCAGTTAGTTTCATCTACAGAAGTCTGAACCAGAGTTAGCGGCACAATGCAGTGCTTTTGATGATACGGACTTTTGGGAAGACGAAGTCAGGGAGAGCTCTAATTCAGGACATCCATTGTTTGCAAATTCGGACTAATGAACGTGTTTCCCAAGGACATATTAACACACAGGTCAAAAAACGAGTCAAAAAACGATAATTAAGACCGAGAAGACAAGACAAAAAGAAACGGGGGCCGCGGGGACAAGAACAAAGAACCAACGGGGAGAAATACTTTGATTTACATCTAATAGACTGTGATTAACCTTTCCCATTTAAGCTTCTGTGGACACCTTCATGCTGAATTAAAGGGGTTAGGTTGTTCCTGTATACATGGATTTCCGTATTTCAGAATATAATGTGATCTTCAAATGTTGGGCAGGAAATTGGCCTCAAAATAATTTCTTTGGTTGAAAGAAAAAGAGATAATGAGAGTTTAGCATTCTTCGGAATCTAACATTATACCATCCACTTTGATAAAGCTATTCATCCATTTCCCCCCACACCATTTAAAGATCATGTTTTTCTATCATGATATGCAGGAAGTTCTCATTGAGGAGGAGATGGTGGGGATCGTATAGCATGATCATATACAAACCTTTTTTTAGCGTTTGTATCAACGATGTCAGGTTTCTAGACCGCGAAAGCTGTATTTGTCACTAATATGAACACGGACCCATATATAAAAACTTTGTGAAAGATAATTAGTTGAATCGTGTTGACTTGAGAATTTTAAGCCAATGGTTATATGTTTCGCATTACCACACTACACAACTTACCTATATATGAGATAAGAATGTGAGATAGTCCGTAATTAAAACGAGTACTACTAGTATTAAAGCGTCGATAGTCTAAAAGGTCTGGATAAAGGGGTGACCTGTTAGTTATGTCTGGTGATAAATATCAAGAGAGAAGCATTGAAGGCAGACTTGAATGACCTAATTACTTCACTGTCGGTTTAGACTATAACCCTACAATTTCTTTCTAATGAATTTAAAGACAATTATTTTTTCGGTAAAATAAATTCTATGTACATTGTCTGTTAAAGAATGGATCTTTCGTGGGTCCGTCCAATCCCGTGTGATTCCAAGATTTCCCATCTCCCAAAGACATAAATCGAGGTCAACCCCTGGTCGACCTATTGTACGGAGTATGGATCTTTGGAGAGGGTTATCGTGATATTGACGGTTTTCTGCAGCCTTAGTGAGAAGTGTTGCCTCTTTTATTAAGATTCGGCTGATTTGAATCTCACAAGAGTTAAAGGGGATAGTCGATACAGAGGGTCATTTAGAGTTGTCCTCCTGTTAACCGATTATTGATAATCACAAGATGGTGTAGGGCGGGTTTTAACACTTTCTTAATTTATCTGATTATCTATTGCAACTGTGCACTTTCCTTATAGTATATTCCTGTTCCTTCCACTCACAACTATTTTTTTATTTGTTTCACTCTTTATTACAATTATTGGGCCGGCGGCTATGGGGACTTCTTTTGCCCCCTCCTAAATGCCACATTTATTGTATGGGTGTTGGGAGTTAACTTTTTTCATCACGTTCTAATATTTTTCCGTACATGTCACCATTATTTTTCTAACGTTTATTTGAGACTTGAATTGTGGTGGGGAGGGGCTGATAAGTCCACTATTTACGTGTGTTTGTAATTATCTGATATATATTGATTTTTAAATCTATCACTTTTGACGCCAACTGCACCCACAATTAATTATGTTAGATCATGTAATAGCCTACTCCCACCAATTACTCCCCCGTTAGACCAACTAAACCTTACCCCCCTCTTTTCCCCCCCAACACTGAAGCAAAACCAATGGACGAGTGAGAGCTCCTTAGAGAGATCTGCAAATGCGTAGTGGCCGAGCGGACATACAAAGCGAGTAGAAGGAGACCTAAAGCACAGTGGCGGGTTGAGAAAGAGGTGGAGAGGACGAGGGGGATTAGGCAAAAAGAGGTGGGGGAGAAGAGAGAGGTTACTTTGAAAGGTGCAAGAGGAAATGTAGTCATTGAAGGAGATGAATGAAAAATAGGAAGTGTAAATCCAAAAGCAATAAGATCACACAAGGGAAGTATATGTATTTGTTTTTACAATTTATAACAACACGACAACAAAAAGCATTTATAAACATGGAGGAAAATCTTAGATAAAGATTTCATTATATGTCAAAATGGTCAATTGTAGTAGAAAAGGAGGTTTAGCGGTCATCTTTAAGCGTGTAGATAGATATCAGGCGATTGTGGGAGTACGGTTACGGGAAGGTGTTCTATTGTAATTCATCTCAAATCTCCCTTAAATAAAATCATTAACTGTTACTCCCTGCAACACCAACTCTTGTGTGGTATTAGTATACCAGGGGGGGGGGGGTATGGGGGTAAGAAGAGGGGTAGGGTGGGTGGGGGGAGGTTGTGGGGGTGGGTGCGGGTAGGCGTAAGGCGCGGGGCTGGGGTTTCGGAACTTAGTCTTACACCAGGTAGCCCTCCAGTGCTGTTTTATGCTATCGGTGACTCCATTCGTTATGGCATTCCTTGTTCCAGCAGTTGTGTGGGGGCGTGTACACCACTAACGAGCGACCCGCCCCCTTGGCCTCCCTCAGTTTATTCCGTGCCTGCTTTATAAGAGGGCGAGGCTTACCTACGACAGTTGGAATGGTGGGCTTTTTATGGCTGGTTGGGTTTTGGGCCCGATAGTAATGTGGTGCAAATGGGGGTGAAGGGAGATATTGAGTATTGCACATTTAATTGCATTCTATTTTTATATTTATACTCTACATTGTCTTATCCTATTTTTGTATTTGCATTTCGGTTTTACCCATTTTCGCCCCATCCTCCCCTCCCATATCTCTCCTACCCACCCCCCATCTCCCCTGGATTTAGTTTTCATTGTTTTGGTCCCATAGTTGATTTTCATTCAAACCTCGCTTCTCTCCTTTACAAGCCCACCTCCCTCTCTCCTCCATGGAGTCTCCTTACTGCTCCCCAAGCTAGGACCCACCAATCATACCTCTCTTCCTCCCTCCCTTCTTCGTGCCTTTCTTCCAACCTTTCGACGTCGAACCTCCGTCAACCCTCACTCTTATCAACAGCAACGCTATACTTGCAACCCTCTGTTGGATTATCCATCTAACCTACACACTAACGTATAACCATATTTTTTATCAGTTCTTCAACTATCTGTGCGACTCCTATGTTATTCTGAATCTTTTGTATATTGGTGTCGAGTTTCGTCGATTGACTTGCCCGGATACACAGACATGACTTTTAAAGACCGAACAACCGATAAAACGAAAGAAAAACACCAGAACAGAAAAGAAGAAGTTCTCCTCAAACTCTCTCTTGTACTATGTTTTCTTTACCATTTTATGTAGTTTGCAATAAGTGTTACACACGAAAGTCATTATGGTGGAAAAGACAAAGAGAGAAGCGAAGAAACTAAGACAGACAGCACAAAGTCAACAGCAGACGAAAGAAAGAATATAAAATATAAGAAAACAAAATAGAGATCCGAAAATGAAAGACACAGAAACAAGAGAACACGTGAAAGAGAAAACAAGATAAAACTCTCCCCCCCCCCTCTATATACCACTATGCTTGTATAGATGAACGGCACTTCAATAATTAATGCCGATATAGGCGTTGCCGTCCTAACCAATTTTTTATTTGGACTATCATTCAATCCCCCCTAAGAATCGCAGCGGCGCCGACCCAGACCCGCGAACGACAGGAGAAAGGTATATCTCGGACGGAAGCCCGGACTATCTGGTGTGGGGTGTGAGTGAAGAGGTAGGCAGCGATGTGACGGAAATAGAGAGAATGACGAGTTCACCACTCACTCTTTGACAAAGTCCCTTGTGGGATGAAACGAGTCAGAGGTTCCTAGCTTCGTGATGTTTGTTCCCTTTTTTTCAATAAAATAGTCGATTTTTGTTAGAGCTGCGTGTGGTTCCCTACTTACCTCAGTGCACCGCTTCTTCGTTTGGCTGTTCTGGTTACTATTGCTGGTTGCATGTGGATCCCAGGACACACTTCACTGCAAGCATTCACTCTACGGTGGTTCACCCTCATCTCTTCGGTTACACCGGATCAAGCAGCGTGACAGCAGGTATCTTCATTGGCAGAGTGGATGGTGGGTGACTTAGCGTCAGCCTGGCTGTTCTTTGGATGGTCGGCGACTCTTAGTATCACCTCTCCTTACCCCTCCCCCCAGCCTGCTCCACTGGGTCCGCTTAATATGCTTGATTAGAGTGTGTACTCATATGCTGCAGATATGTGTCATTATGACATAAGAATAAGGCTTTCTACGCTTGTTGGCCCTTGAGCACTGGCAGCAGAATTCTTCTGTGTTCCCTCTGATATTTCCAATGTAATCTATCAAAAGCTTTCTCGGTGTCTAAGGGAAGGACGACCATGGGAATCTGCTGCTGGTCAAATCCCCCCTGGTCAGGGTGAATTAAAGTGGACAGTACATCTCCTAATCTAGTTATGGGAATTTTGGCGAAGCATTTTGTGTCTGTATTAAGTAAAGATATTGCTTAATTTGGTCTATAATTTGAGCAAATAGTATGATCTTTTCTTTATTTAGGGAGAGTGATTATGATTGCTTGTAACATTTCTGAAGGGAGTTTTGCTAGAGATATACATTTTTTTAAACTTAGGCCTCGGGCATGGTCAGCGCTTACGCGCTGACCCGTGTTGAGGCGCGCTTGTACTTACCTGTGAGCCCCTACAGCCGCAATGAAAGCGGTTTTAGTAGGGGCTCACCTACGCTTCCGCAAGCGTGCGGAAGCGTAGGTCTTAGCAGAATTTAAAATTTCAGAGCTCGCCGGAGCGCAGGGCCGGTCACGTGAGCGGTTCGCCCAATGAGGGCGAACCAGCTCCGTGACGTCACTTATCCTTGTCCTACTCGAGTTTGTTGCTTAATTACTTTCAGTTTTTGGTGGAGGCACCTTACCAAGCTTAAGCAGCATGATGTGTCATGTTATATATTTAAATGCTCCCTGGATTTAATTCTGCAGCATTGTGGGTTCACTGTCTCCAAGTTGCTTCCCTGGCCAGGTTCTTTGTTACCATCTTGGTGGATGGGGTCAGTGTTAATGTTTGCACTGGATGGTCTGCTCCCTGACAGGAGGCTTCTCCTCAATAGCCGTGTGATATTTTCTTGTCTGATGAACCTTCATAGGGTTTTCTGCTTCATTCCAGGAGTTACTTTGGTGGGGAAATTGCTGTGTTCTTGTTTCACATTAGCTCAACCCTGGCCTAAGGCTCCCCTTCTGTTTTGACCAAAGGATATTTTGTAAGGAGGAACTTATTTCATGTAACACACATGACCCCTGAAGGGTTCACTTCCTGGCACCATTCCCTTGTACTTCTTTCCAACATTAAGCGCAACGCCCAAGAACCTTCAGTATTCTCTGACACTGCAATGTATGAATGCTGCAACTAAGAATCTGAGCTATTTGCAATCAAGTAATTAACTATGGGTGAAGCACCATTTCCCATACTGGATTTCTTTGTTTATGGAATGGCCCTGTGATTTAACAACTTGAATTAAGGATGTCCTAGCATACCAGGAAAAAGGCACTGCAAAGTTTCTCTAATCTTAGCACCAGATAAGCTTCTTCATAGGTTGTGCTGGGCAGAGGATTTCTGATTTCTATTATGAGGAAAATGTTGAAGATGATAGTTTAAGTTTGAGACTATTGATAATCATATCTAGAAAATGATGCTGACTCACAATATTCAGGAAACTAAGAACATATTAGGATGGAGACTCCAATAGTTTAGGTAAACTGTCTAAATTCCAAATAGGATTGGTAGAAGAACCACAGATACATTATTGGAATGTCCTCAAAAGAGAACATCTTCTACACCAGTGAGATCTAAAGAAACTTTTCATCCAGCAGTTGCATCGGCATGTACTGTATAGACACAATGGACAGGATCTGAAATGCGGCCTACGAAGATTATAGGCAGCACTGGGCCCCTTAATTGTTGAGTTTGGGCCCCACCTGACGGGCGTGGTAGGGTGACCAGATTTTCAAAATTAAAAACCGGGACACATTATTTACACACCAATTGACATCACTAATAAATATTATAATGGTCTTTAGCATCCCCATGTATGCTGTATTGTATTATATATTCTCCCCCCAGCCACTCTTGTCCTCCTCTCCCTATTCCCAGCCATTCTCTCTCCCACTCCCTATCACCCGACATTCTCTTGTCGCCCCCCAATCCCAATCCCCCCCCCTTCCCCCCGCCCCCCCCCAATCTCTATCACCCGCCATTCTCTCGTCGCCCCCCAATCCCTATCACCCGCCATTCTCTCGTCGCTGTCACGCTGTGCTGCCCGCAGACCAGACCTACCCCCAGTACCGAGGTGGAAAGTGAGTAGATCACGCACCCGCAACAGTGAGGGCGTGCCCGGAGTGTGGATTGATTGTGGGTACAAGGGTTTAGCTGTAGTATTTGCCAGATCCGGGCGTAGAGAATGTAGCGAAGTGATGTCCGAAGCCGAGGGTCGAGTGCAGGAGAGATCCGAGTCGTAGAGGTCCGAGAGGTAAGCGAGGTCGACGGATAGCCGAGGTAGAGGAGCCAGAGAGGGTACGAAGACAAGCCGGTTCGGTAACGAGATCTGAAATGCAAGAGGGAGCTGGGCACAGGATCCAAACAGCACGAGCCAAACGAAACTATGCAGAGCGAGGTTGCATTGGAGCTACAGGGATAATAAAGCGCAGTGGACCAATCAGAGGAGGAGGCAGGGCAGAGGTGAGCTGAGGAGCCTCTTGTGATAGGGCAGGGGGTGATGACCTGTTTTGCTGCAGCTGGAGGGCTAGGGGGTGTGAGTCTGGATCCTGAGTCGGGCGGTGGGCGGAGTCGAGCACCGGGTGCAGTGAATAAATTAACTTGTGCAGCGCGCGCTCTGTAAGCGGAGCGGGCGCGCACCCAGTGGCAGTGACGGCGGCGTATGAGAGAGTCGACGGGGAATGGGGGGCGGTCCACGGCGAGAAGCAGGAGCGGAGGAAACAGCGGCCGATCGGGCAGACAGAGAAGGGCAGCGTGTGCCCTGGTTCCTCAGTCGCCCCCCATCCCTATGCCCCGCCATTCTCTTGCCCCCCCCTTATCCTCAGCCATTCTCTCGCCCCCCCTTATCCTCCGCCATTCTCTCGCCCCCCCTTATCCTCCGCCATTCTCTCGCCCCCCCTTATCCTCCGCCATTCTCTCGCCCCCCCTTATCCTCAGCCATTCTCTCGCCCCCCCTTATCCTCAGCCATTCTCTCGCCCCCCATTATCCTCAGCCACTCTCGCCCTCCCCCTTATCCTCAGCCACTCTCGCCCCCCCCCTTATCCTCTGCCATTCTCTCGCCCCCCCATATCCTCTGCCATTCTCTTGCGCCTCCTCCCCCCTCCATATCCCCAGCCACTCTCTCTCTTGGGGATGGTGGATTTTTATTTGAGGGGCAAGTGCATCCGATCAGCTCTGATATTACCCAGACATACAGGTGTAGGCGACATTATCGCACAGTAATGGATGCAATATCTGTATGTAGGCAGCACAAGCCGACACACCTGATGTCCACCACATACAAATTAAACAACCAACACTTTCGACATGCACACAATGTATTTCCCAGAAACACACTGACCTGCCCAATACAGACTTACTGTACCTACAGAAACCAGCTCGAAAAGGAGTGTCTGCACTGTGCAAGGAGGCGTCGCCAGGCTCACAGCACCCTCTGGCTGCATGCTTCTCTCATAGCAAAGCTGATACTGGCCCCACCACCTCCTCTGCAGCCAAAACCAGGACATTTGTAAGATTTTAAACTAATTGTTGGGACACTGGGACATGTGCTATGTGCTATGTGCTGCAAATCTGGATGTCTGGTCAGCCTAGGTAGAGACCCACTTAGGTCGATAGCAGAAGTTCACTTCCCGTGAGGCCTATCTTTCAAGGTTTAAACCAGCGGGCTACCACCTTTGTCCCAGGCGCTCTGCCCCTATCAGCACCCTTGTTATTACACACACAAGCAGTATTAATGGAACATAAATTGGTATCTAGAGGTGTGGGACTGGTCTGGATACCCTAGAAGCTGGTAAAGGTAAGTCATTATAAATGACACAAATAGGATGTAATGGAGGCAGATATAGCGAATTGTAGATTTGCTACAATTTTAATTTTGTCACTTGAAATTAAAGTAACATCCGGAATTAAAATGATAACTTTCATTACCAGCCGAATTCAAAACCGGTATCTCTTATACATCTAGATGTGTAAACGCATTCCTACACATGTACATATATGGGTATATTAAGCAAGAAGATATTCGTAAGAATATGTATATGGGCAGGTTTACATGCAGGTGTGAACACAGATCAGCAAAAGATCGCGAGTAGAGGCCTAAATACAGTATGCGCATATACAAAAACACGGTGGAATGATACCACACACTAATCTATGTATGTAATAGCCCAGCCCCTCCCTACTGACTAGATCAGTGGGTTTCAACCTTTTCTCTCTCTGGGCACCCATCACAACAGTGCTCAGGTGCTGAGGCATCCCTACAATAGAACAGGGTCACAGAAAAACACAGGCAGACAGAGGGTGTAGGGAGTACACCCCCTTTCCCCCGTCTCTCTACTGCCCATGATGCTGCTTGCTCCTCTGCCTCCTGCTTGGCCACACCCCACAGGCAACTGACACCTCCTCCTGATTCGCTGCATTACCCAGCAGTAGCAGCAGCCAATCAAGATAGCAGAAACAGCCCTGATTGGGGGTGGGGGGGACAGAAATTGTGAGTGATGTGGAGGGTTATTGAGAAAGGGGGGCTGTGAGTGACGGAAGGAGAAAAATCAAGGGGGTGTGAAAGGGGTGGGGTCGCAAGAGAAAGGGGTGGGGGGTGTTGACAGGGTCAGCGACACGGGGGGGGACGACAGGTAGAGTCCTGGTTAGGCTAGTCCTGGGCCCTGGGAAAGCTGTCTGTGGTCCTACCTGCTCAACACAGTCGGCCATCGTCACACTTCTACTGCCCCCCACGGCAGCGACGGGGAAGACATTGGTCCTGCAGACTTCCCCCCCCCCCACTCCCTGAGATAGTCATCTATGTAGTGGGTGCCTGCAGCAGCTCTGCAGGTTTAAAGCCCCCGGTCACGCTGGCCAATAGGAATGCGGCACGGGATGACGTCACTGCTTCCTATTCGCCCGCGGGACATATAAGCCATCGTTGCGATAGCCCCACTGCCCAGCTGGAGTTGGTACAGGCGCCCGCTACGGAGGCGAGTATCTGTGGATGCAGGGGGGGGGGGCGGAGCTTAAATCAACACAGTTGAGCTCCGGAGACCCCCTGCTTCAAACCCCTAACACAAAACAACAAGAAAATTAGATTACTGGTTTAAAAAGCTGTGATTATTTTTATAAGACTGGAAAGATCACAGAAGCAACAACAGTTAGTACAGCTCTAAGATCCCTCTCTACTCTAATGTTTTTAGAGATTACAAACTTGTCCTGCTTCCCTTTCTTCAACCAGCATTTAACAGCAGTATAGAAATAAAGGCAGCATTGTCAGGCTTAAACAAAGGCCAACAAGTATTATTAAAACGTCTCCGAACAGATCTGTTGTATATACGCACCGTCTTGCTGCTCCACCTGTCTACAGCCAATCGTAGGTAAAATAGTTCTCCGAAGTAGACCGAATGCTTTCACACATAAGGATGATTTTATACTACAATTAATAGGCTCTCTATTGCTTAGCCTATACACTCCTAACCATTCTTACAGATGTCTCTCCTATTATTCTGGTATGCTTTTGACCATTAATCTAGAGCTAAAAAGTCCCTGTTTATGTGAAACTATACTGTTCAGTGCACTAAAAGGAAACCCTATTGTATATTTTTGCCATTAAATAAATGAGGAACGTGCTATCCTCCGGTGTGTTCCTCGCAAGGGCTCACGCCAGCTTCCAATTCAAAATGCACACCATTCCAGTGTCATTTCCTTTACTTGCCATTTATACAGAACACAAACACCACATCATTACATGGGAACAAAGCCTGGGCTTATTTTTATAGAGCCGTTTGAGTCCTACCTGTAAGGGCTTTTAAGATGAACATGTTTGGTGGAATCTTGTTGAATATTCCCTGTGAAAAATACCAGCATTCCGAAGGATATTGTATAGTAATAAGTCTCTGAATATTTTTGTTTCTACAACCTTTCCAGTTTTAAGTGTAATTGCTTGCATGGTTTATATCTTCCTACAGTATAATTAAGTTGGCAAGTCTGTAATCCTACGTGTTGTGCTGTTGTGTTGTATTACAGCAAGTCCTTCTCCTGAAAGATTTATCAGTGTTGGGCAGATCAGTCTAATAATTCGATCTCTGATATTACTTTCCTGGTACAGTGAGTACACGGCAGATTTACTTCTGTAGCCTTCCAGAGCATGTCAAATTAGGCTGATCGTTCTATATTGTGAAATCCAGAAAACAAGGTAAACAGAATCCAGAATGTCTAAAAAAAAAAAAAAAGGTCCAGTCCTAAGGGGAAAATAAACCTGGGACAGTTGCATATGTAAGAAGTTAAACACTTTTGTAAGGAGGGGGGGGGGGGGGGGGGGTATAATTATTATATACACAATATTTAGCCAATGTCTTTTGGTGATAATACAGTTTGTCAGTCTTAATGTACAAGTAAATTGTTTTGTTCATA
Source organism: Ascaphus truei (assembly GCA_036426205.1). Taxonomy (NCBI): domain Eukaryota; kingdom Metazoa; phylum Chordata; class Amphibia; order Anura; family Ascaphidae; genus Ascaphus; species Ascaphus truei. The sequence goes on from CM071568.1 coordinate 9,859,400, forward strand.
AAGTAATTGATGAATCGGATAAATACAAGTCACTGGCATGCATAGATCAGCTGTGCCAAAGAAAATAAGAATTATTCTTGCAGAACGCAATTTTAGTCCCTCCATACCAGTACCAATGAATATGACTTAAGCCTGGCCACGTGAGGGCAAGACAAAAACTTGACACAAATCTGCTTCCACCAGCCATGAACAACTTTCCTCCTCTCAGTCGTTATCCGTCCAGTAAAGTAATAGAAAATACAGCATAACGGACAACAAAAACAGTGCTCTTGGGAGGAAACCTTGTAATGGCTCTCTTGACCCCATTCCCTCCCATCTCCTAAAACCTCTTACTCCTACTATAATCCCTACGCTCACACACATTTTTAACTCCTCCCTCTGCTCTGGAACATTTCCATCCTCCTTCAAACATGCAACAGTCATACCATTACTCAAAAACAGCAAGCTTGACTCTACCTGTCTTTCTAACTATCGACCTGTCTCCCTCCTGCCTTTTGCCTCTAAACTCCTTGAACGTCTTGTATTCTCTCGCTTGCTGCAATTTCTCAATGCCTATTCTCTCCTAGACCCTCTACAATCTGGCTTCCGCATTGCTCACTCCACTGAAACAGCCCTCACTAAAATAACTGACGACCTCCATGCTGCCAAAGACAGAGGTCATTACACTCTGCTCATATTATTCGACCTCTCTGCAGCATTTGACACCGTTGACCACCCTCTTCTCCTTCACATTCTCCATACTCTTAGTATTCGGAACAAAGCTCTATCCTGGATCTCATCCTACCTCTCCCATCGTACTTTCAGTGTCTCTCCTGCTAACACCACCTCCTCTATTGATCTCTCTGTTGGGGTACTCCAAGGCTCTGTCCTGGGACCTCTTCTCTTTTCTCTGTACACACTCTCTCTAGGTGACCTAATAACATCTTTTGGGTTTAAATATCACTTCTATGCTGACGACACACAAATGTACTTTTCAACACCTGACCTTACACCTGCTGTACAGACTAAAGTTTCTGAATGTCTCTCTGCTATATCATCCTGGATGGCCCTCCGCCGCCTTAAACTCAACATGGCTAAAACAGAGCTCCTCATACTTCCTCCCAAACCTGGCCCTACTACCTCCTTTCACATTACTGTTGGAACTACGATCATTCACCCAGTAGCCCAAGCACGCCGCCTAGGGGTCACACTCGACTCCTCTCTCACATTCGCCCCTCACATTCAAAACATATCTAAAACCTGTCGCTTTTTCCTCCGCAATATAACAAAGATACGCCCTTTCCTCTGTTGCTCGACTGCTAAAACTCTGACTCAGCCCTCATTCTCTCCCGTCTTGATTACTGTAACCACCTGCTGTCGGGCCTTCCTGCCTCTCACCTGTCTCCCCTACAATCTATCCTAAACGCTGCTGCCAGAATCACTCCACTCTTTCCTAGATCTGTCTCAGCATCTCCCGTCATGAAATCCCTCTCCTGGCTTCCGATCAAATCCCGCATCTCACACTCCATTCTTCTCACTTTTAACGCTTTACACTCCTCTGCCCCTCCTTACATCTCAGCCCTAATTTCTCGTTATGCACCATCCAGACTCTTGCGTTCTTCTCAAGGATGTCTTCTTTCTACCCCCTTTGTATCTAAAGCCCTCTCCTGCCTTAAACCTTTTTCACTGACTGCCCCACACCTCTGGAATGCCCTTCCCCTCAGTACCCGACTAGCACCCTCTCTATCCACCTTTAAGACCCACCTTAAGACACACTTGCTTAAAGAAGCATTTGAATAGCACTGTGGATATTCTGAACACACGATACATAATGCTTGGCCCCCTGCAGACACTTTTACCAGAATTCCCTCCTACCGTCTCTGTACGTTCTCACTACCTACCAATTAGACTGTAATGTCCTCGGGGCAGGGACTCCTCTTCCTTAATGTTACTTTTATGTCTAAAGCACTTATTCCCATGATCTGTTATTTATATTATCTGTTATTTATTTGATTACCACGTGTATTACTACTGTGAAGCGCTATGTACATTAATGGCGCTATATAAATAAAGACATACCATACAATGGCATGGAGGGACTAAGAGAAGTGCAATTATTGGCAAGCCAGTTTCCTTCTACGTCCATTCTGTGCCAGTACCAACAAATGGGTATACACCGAAGCAATCCCCTTCTAAGGGTGGGAGCAAAAAGATCATGAAACCCAAGTCCAAAATGAGAAAAACAAAAGTAAGCAGAGCATCCCAGCTGCAACAGGTAGCAGAGCATCCAAGCGCCCGCCCAAAAAAGGTGGGGTAGCAGATAGGCTTATTCCTAAATATTGCAGCACCAGCTTATGAACAGAGGGCACAAGGCCAGTAGACCACACAAGCGTTGGAAAGGCCAGACAGAGCACCCTAGTGGGGTTTAGGTAGGCAGGTTTTATAGCTCTAGCTCACTTGCTGGGAGGAGACCCAATGATCACTTAGATAATTGCCAATTAGCCTGAACAGGAGAGTCTCATGCAACTAAACGTGGCCACACCCAAGGTCTAAGACCAAATGTAACAAAGCGCTTGCTTCTGAAGTATACCTGCCGTCATACAGGAATCAGACAAATTCGGTTTACATTTAGTAGCATGAGGGCTCGCCACAGAAGGTCCGACAGATTATATAGATCGTATAGAATATAGAAGGCATATCCTGCCTTTTGGAATCATAGGTGGCACCAAAGCAGCCTTTTACCATACCCGGGACCCCTACACTCCGGCTGGAGTAGCACGAGACGGCCGAGGCAAAATCCTGAGACTGCAGTGAGTCAGGAAGGCAGGGCTTGATGCTGAACACCACAATGCAGGGGGGCATACTTTCAGCACAATGGCCAAAACCACTTCTACTTGTCTCCCACTTGCCAAACTGTATCGTGGCATTTGGGGACTTCGGGCAAATCTTTTATTTAGCCCAGGAATAAGAAAGCTTGAAGGCTCCCTGTATGAACCAATAAACTCTGTAAAGAGAGACCCCACTGCCTTGACCGGTAGGACAAAAATAACTGCTGTGCAGAGGAGAGCAGGGAAGCTTGTAGGTGCTGGTAGGGTCTGATTCGGTGAAACTTTTTGTCCTACCCCCAACTGGGCGGGCTTAACCCCCATTAGTTGGTACTGGCATAGGAGGGACATAGAGAGGAATTCCTTTTTCACAGGATACAAATAAGTTTAATTGTTACTTTTAACTGTGATTAAATCTTACTGAGGAATCCAATGATACTGAAAAGTTGTTACACATTATTTTAGGTCTATCTGTGGAAGACTGTCCTTTAAATATTTGTATACAGTACTTTTATGTGGATAGTTATTATAAGATGTTGCCCTGAAAGTGATTGTGACTTTGAAATGCCTTTTATCTTCCCTTATTGATTTGTATGGCAGGTAGGGGATACACTTAAACATTTAGGAGACTCCCACTACAATTTTCTAAATATACTGGTATGATTTGTAGCTATTTTATTTTTTGATTGAAATCCCAAAAAAGCAGAACTGAATAAACCTGCACCAGATATGTCGGCAGCCATGTTGTATGGAAAAGAACAGCCCCAATTGGCTCTCAAAAACATTTTGTTAGTCTTATTTAAATCTTAGTCTAACTCAGGGGTGAGCAAACTTTTTATGCCGAGCCCCCCTTTTTATCCATGAAATTTCTCGGGCCCCTGCCTAATGTAATCAAAATCACATTAAAAAAAAACCTTTATTAAACGGTATACAATGTAAATACAAATATGTCTAAGGCCGCGCATAGAGTGCCCGCGACGGTGACGCTAGCGAAAGTTGTATTTCGCTTTGCGGCGGCATGGGCAACCAGGCCATTGATTGGTTCAGGCGACAGCCCCTGAAAAATCCCCCCCCCCCCCCCCCTCACCCTGGTGGCGGTGCATGCATGCTATCTCTGGTGTGTGGGACACACACACACAACACACACTGCCTTCTGTCTGGTCGCATTGCTCTGTAGTAACAATGGCGGCTCTGTAGTGCTCTGTAGGGAACCGGCTGCAGCCCCATTGGATGGGAGCGGTCACGTGACCGCTCCTCCGCTTCCCCCCCCGCTTTTGCCGCTCTCGGAAGAGTTTCTCCTCCTCAGCACGCCTCAGCGCGCATGCGGAGGGAGAAACTATAGCCGCGCTGATAACAGATGCAGGGGCTTTGTGCATCTGTTCAGCGCGGCTCAGCCCGCCTCAGCGACGCTGAGTGCACTATGTCCTGGGCCTTATGCATATTCTTTGTTGGGTAAAAGACCTAAGCATCAATAGACCCAGAGGACTTTGCGGATATCTGGGAAAAGATTGCTAGATGCTATGTATATCAACAGGGCCGCCGACAGGGGGGAGAGCCGAGACAAGTGGCTGCGGGGGGCCCCGCCGGCGTTAGAAATTGGGCCTGACCTCTCACCGGGCCCAACTTCTTTGCCCGGCTCCCGGCCATCTTGTTGCTGCCGGACCCTGGCTCTTGCCAGCGGCGGGCCTCCCTCACTGACACTGTCCCACACTTAGCCGCTGGCGCGCGCTTTGCCTCTCTGACGTCAGCGCACACTGGAAGAAAGCTGGGCCCAGCTTCTGGCACACACCGACATAAGAGTGCAGTCCGGCGCACGCTTGCATCTGAGGCTCGGCAGTGGGACTGTCAGTGAGGGAGGCCCACAGCTGGGGAGATCCGGGATCCAGCGGCAACGAGAGGGCCGGCAGCCGGGCCAAGTAATTGGGGGAGGCCAGGGCAACAGAGGCCTGAGACCATCCCCAAGGTATGTTTGGGTGGTGTGTGTTTTTTTTTTTTAAATGTTTGTATTTTGTGTGTGTGTGTGTGTGTGTGTGTGTGTCGGACGCCTGATGGGGGCTCCCCAAGAGCTGCTTCCCTCTGTACAGGACCGCCCTGCTAAGGGTTAACATTTGCTTGTACTTTGTGGAACGTCAACCCCACCCACTGGAATGTTAATTAGCCAAGAGGACAAAGAACTTTGAATTCACAGCTGCATTCAATCTGAACCCCTTAAGTGTAAATCTGCGTCGGCTCAACGGTGGACAGCCTTTGGCGCAGCTAAAGGGTGTGAGCCATTTGCTGCCGTTCGCTGATACTGATGGGGCGGCCGTTATTCGAACGGATCTCGAATTGGAAGTCGATATAATCCCCTAATTCTCCCCGGTTTTGGCACGTTATTTTTGTTGAAATGACCACGACGCATTAGATGCCCCAAGCAGGGACCCCTTCTGTGTGAATCATACCGGCGTCTGCCTTTGTGTAATAGACGCGCAGTAAGAGTCTGAATCTGTCACTCTAACTGCGCGCCTCTCACAGGCGATCGCGGGGGTTTTATTCAAATTCTAAAATTACAGTTTTGTAGCAGGGGGTCTCCGGAGCTGAACCACATTGATTTCAGGTCCGGGGACCCCCTACTTCCCGAGTTACAGGTCCCGTTATGGGGTGCCGGTCCACCCGCCATGTTAAAATCCTGTGGGATCGAATCTAAACAATGCAGAGGTATACTGGCACCCCATAACAGGGCCTGTGTCCCAGGAAGCAGGGGGTCCCCAAGGCTGAAATCAACTTTGTTCAGCTCGGAAGACCCCCTGCTCCCCCACACTAGTATCAAACACCCCCCCTCCAAATAAAAAATCATTGCCTTAGCGGGTAGCTGCTAAGGTAATGAAGCTGCTTACATTTTATTTTTATTCATAGTGTGCGTGAGCAGGGGGTCTCCTGAGTGGCTTTCTGTTGGTTAGATTTTGTTGATTGATGGTAATTTATTTCTGTTTACTTGTTTTGTTTCTAGGATTTGAATAGTGAATTGTGTAATTGATTTGGATTGTATTTTAATTGATTTGTGAATGGATTGATTGATGGTATTTTATTTATTTTATTTAGAGCATTGCTTGGCATACTGTAGTGTACAGTACACGATGCACAGATTATTTGCATCATGCACTGTACACATTGTAAAATTAAATTTTTGGATAGCCATTTGTTAGATATTGATTTGTCAACTGTACTGTACTGTAGGTGCTGTGTTCTTGGGAGATGAGATTTATTTGTATTTGCATTGTGCTGTTTTTATTTGGAGATGTTACTGTACTTAATGTGTCAGAATGTATTTGCTACTGTATGTATTTTTGGCAACGGAGGACAGATGGGCTTTGCTGGTGGAGGGGATTCATACTGTATGGCGGTGCTAAGTAGAACTGTATTTATTTTATTATGCTACGCTAGTTAATGTGTTTAATAATGGGCCAAATAATCTATTATCCATATCTGGATAATATTTATTTGGCCCATTAATGTAATGTACTGTATGTGTGTTTGGTGGTGTGGGGGGGGGTGATTTATTTAAATGTACTGTATTGTGTAGGCCATGTTTTAGTTTTTTTACACACAGGGTTGGCACCTGTGCCTTAACCCCTTAATTGCCTTTGCGGGCATTGCATGGCCGCTAAGGTAAAGAAGCTGCTTACATTTTTAATTTGTATTTATTGTGTGCGTGAGCAGGGGGTCTCCTGAAATGAGCAAAGTTTATTTCAGCCTCGGGGACCCCCTACTTTCTGAGATGCAGGCCCCGTTATGGGGTGCCCGTATCCCTCTAGTCCCGAGGTCACGTGACCCACAATTTTAACATGGCGGGGATACTGGCACCCCATAACTGGACCTGTAACTCGTGAAGTAGGGGGTCCCCGGACCTGAAATCAACTTTCAGCTCCGGAGAACCCCCTGCTACAAAACTGTAATTTTAGAATTTTAATAAAGTTCCCCGCGATCGCCTGTGAGAGGTGCACAGTTAGAGTGACTGATTCAGACTCTCTTACTGCGCATCTATTACACAAAGGCAGACGCCGGTATGATTCACACAGCAGGGGTCCCTGCTTTGGGCATCTAATGTGTCGCGGTCATTTCTTTAAACACAGCGAATTTTGTCCCCGTTGTGATCACAGTTTCCCGCAAAAATTACAGCGTGAAGTGTTCGAATAACGGCCGCCCATGTTAAAGCTTCTCTATTTCATTCTGAATCTCACCATCCCTTTATCCCCTATACCCAATTTTCCAACTCTGTCACGAAATGTCTGTGAATTGACTGTATAACCCTGTTCGTTTAATGTAACCATGTATTATTATAACTCTGTGCCCAGGACATACTTGAAAACGAGAGGTAACTCTCAATGTATTACTTCCTGGTAAAACACTTTTATAAATAAAATTAAAAAAAGTGAAGCAGAGGGGAAAGAAATACATGGGGAGAGGGGGTGAAATAGAGGAGGGGGCTTGCGAGGTGTGAAATGGTGGTGGGTGGGGGCTCGCAAGACCATGACACTGGGGGTGGGCCCCAGTCGTAACTCTAATCCTGGGCCCCGGGAAATCTGTGTGTGGCCCTGTTTATCAATGAAGAATAATGGCAACTTTATAGGTGACCTTTAACCCCTGCCTACACTCTGCTTCCTAATGTTACCCATTTATATGCTACCTAAAATGTAGGCTCTCTGGCCAAGTGCCCACCTGTGACAGTAAAGTGGCTAAGCCTTCGAATTCCATGGGGCCCCTGGGACTAGCCGGCTGTATAAATCGACCCCAAGCCTACAAAAGGAAGAGAATCTCTTGGTCACTGACATCTATGTTGCTCCCGTAACTCGCACACGTTGGATTTGGAAAGTCTGCAATATGTTAATATTAATCCTGAGAATTAGCATGGCAACGTGTAGACGCCTGGTTTCCATGGCTCCCTCACCGTGACATTACAGGCCCATCTTACACTGATGGATTGTGGTGACTGTGATGTACTGTATGTGGCCTTCTCATTCATTGTTGCTGATCCACAGACATTCTCATTCATGTATGTACTATACGATTCGTGATTTATTTTCCGTATGCTTTTGTTTGCTTCTGTATTTCCACACCATCATAGTATATCATTATATTGACAGTGAAAGGAGACAAACATAAATAAAAGATAGATAATAATGTTTTCTGTTGTGCAGTTACTGTAAAATGCATGCGTTATCTTTTCTCCGGCCTCCTGACGTTATTGTCCTTTATGTTGCTTGTAAATATTTTAAATCTGCAATGCTCTCTCTACTCTACAGAAATAATGCCTACTGTCTTTTTCCCATTGCTAAATCAGCACAGCAGTCAGATTGTTTGATGCCATTTTTGTTATTTGGGAGGGAATTGCTTTCAGAATCACAAAGCTCTCTTCCTCAGGAAGCTTTTTACATAGAACATTTTATTAATATGGGCTTATACACCTTTTTTTAATGAGCCGACACCGGAAATTGAATCGGGTTCCCGTGCGTGTGTGTGTATATATATATATATATATGTGTGTGTGTGTATATATATATATGTGTGTGTATATATATATATATATGTGTGTGTGTGTGTATATATATATATATATATATATATATATATATATATATATGTGTATGTGTGTGCATATGTATGTGTGTATGTATATGGAGATGGATCTGAAATAAGAAAGGAGCAAAATATGGTGAAGTATGCTTGTATTCTTCAGAATGCGCAAAAGACAAAAAGCTACTTACAAAGTAGCAGATAAAACAGGCATGTAGGATATCAAGATCCTCTCCTCACTGCTGATCTGTATGGCGGCTAGTTGGTTCTGGCTCCACGTGGAATGCCGAGACTCCGCACAGGCTCAGATGCGTCAGCAGCTGCCTCCAGTGTCGCCCTGACTATCCCTCCAGTCTCGCGAGATTGCGAGTATGACGTCGGCCAGATATGGCTAACAACTCAGAGAGTCAGGAAGACCTTAAGGAAATGCTATTCCAGCCTCCACCCTACGCGTTTCCCCTGAAGTCTTTTATCAAGACGAAACGCGTAGGGTGGAGGCTGGAATAGCATTTCCTTAAGGTCTCCCTGACTCTCTGAGTTGTTAGCAAATATTGCCAGATATGGCTAAGTATTAGCTGGACAGTGTATATCGATTTCCCCCCCGTCAACGGATACAATAACACGCTGACGTCATACTCGCAATCTCGCGAAACTGGAGGGATAGTCAGGACGACACTGGAGAGGCAGCTGCTGACGCATCTGAGCCTGTGCGGAGACTCGGCGTTCCACGTGGAGCCAGAACCAACTAGCCGCCATACAGATCAGCAGTGAGGAGAGGATCTTGATATCCTACATGCCTGTTTTATCTGCTACTTGTAAGTAGCTTTTTGGCTTTTGCGCATTCTAAAGAATAAAAGCATACTTCACCATATTTTGCTCCTTTCTTATTATTTCAGATCCATCTCCATTGGTTTCGTCTTTATAACAATATGTTCTTCCCTGATACTTTGTAACAGTTTTTACTTATCATTCTTTGCGTCTGTGTTTTTTCTCTCGTGTGTGTGTGTGTGTGTGTGTGTGTGTGTTATTAATGTTACAAGTCATGTATTAGATGTATTTTTTTTAGATCTTGTGAATTAATTCCTGTATTCAAAATATGACATTTTCGCTTCCTGAGTGCTGGGGATTCTTTCGATGACAATATAATGGTCACGCCAGTTGAAGTACTGGAAAATAGCTAGTTTCACAAGACTTTGTTGCAGGATATTACAGAGCACTCCGTGTATCTGTGCTTCTTTACACTGGTGTATTTCAGTTGTCAAATGTACTTTGTGAAATTGGAAACCAAGGCCTACTCTTCTTAATAACCTGTTACAAGATGTGAGTGTTTTCACTAAACCCCTCCGCACAGGGATTGTAATCCGTACAGGTTTGTCATCTGTCCCAGTACATCAACATCTTTGCCATTTGGGTCACGCAAGCTCCATTTTAAAGCCCAAATCCTGGATGCAGAAAGCATTATCTTTTTGCTAATGCCCTGCCCATTTGGGATTATGGCCCTTTTATTATAAGATTACATTTTCAATGAAGTGCTTGTTTACAAAATCGGTCTCCCTGGGTTCTTTTATTGATAACATTTCTAGTAGCTGAAAAATCTGTGTGGAAATAAGCAGACTTGTTTCTTAATATTTCTATTTCATTCAACTCTTTGGTTGCATTAAAACAAATATTTTCCGGGTTTTTTTTCATCCATAGTAAATGTAGAATTTAATCTGATCTGGATAATCCAGCGTTGTTGAAGGATTACCATTAAACATTTAGAGCTGTTTATTGCAAAATGAAGGACAAATGTCAAACCTAACAAAAGTTAGGATAAAATTGTGAAATGAAGGAAATAATACGCTGACAAATATTAAGAACGTAGACAGTAAGGGTTACAGAAACCTTTCCAGGGTTTGAATATAGCTGTTAAAAAAAAATTGTATTGAAAATGCAAAGTGCAAAAAGTATTACTCTTGATTTGCTTTACAGTAGAGGTATACCCCGCATTAACGTACGCAATGGGACTGGAGCATGTATGTAAAGCGAAAATGTATTTAAAGTGAAGCACTACCTTTTCCCCCACTTATCGATGCATGTACTGTACTGCAATCGTCATATACGTGCATAACTGATGTATGTAACGCATTTGTAAGTCTCTATAGTCTCCCCGCTTGCGCACAGCTTCGGTACAGATAGGGAACCGGTATTGCTGTTCAGGACGTGCTGACAGGCGCATGCGTGAGCTGCCTTTTGTCTATTGGGCGATATGTCCTTACTCGTGAGTGTCCTTAAACCGGGGTATGCCTGTACTGTACACTGCATAGTTGAAAACATTTAATATAAAAATGTCTGATTTTTATAAATATATGAATTCCATTTTGTTTCAGATATGAGCTCAGAATTCGATATTTGCCTAAAGGATTTCTGAACCAGTTCACAGAGGACAAACCCACACTGAATTTCTTTTATCAACAGGTACGTTCAAATGCGAGGAATGAATCTTGAAACCGCATATGCACAAACTTTGTGTATACCAGGCCAGATCAGAAAGCATCTAGGCGTAAGAGAGCCACGAGCTTATTGTAGTGTCATTTTACAGAAATGAAAAACCTTTAAGTTTATTACATTTCAATATTTTGCAAGCATTTGTAACATCTGTACAATATATTTACGTTACCTTAGCTTAAGTGATTTCCAGTGTGAGAATCTGCACTTGGCTACCTCAGCAACTAGCATGAAATGATGTAGGAGCAGAGAGTCCACGTCTCTCTGGGAGCTGCATTTGGCCTCACTATTAGAGGCAATCCCAGCTGACGTTTTTTTTCTCTCCAAACCCCCCCACCACCATTATTTTTTAAATATTTTTTGAGTATTGAAGCAGAGGGTTTCCGGAGCTGAACCCAATTAATTTTAGCTCCGGGGGCGCCCTGCTTCCCGAGATAGAGACATCCCTAGGGGGTGCCGGTAGCTGCTCTGGTTTGGCTACCAGGGTTTACATAATCACTGCTTTTCAAAGCTCCCGTGCCCAGCAGGCTAATAGGAAGCCATTATGTCATCCGGAGCGACTTCCCATTGGCCCACGTGACGTGGGAACGTTAAACTTGCAGGAGATACCGGCACCCCCACCGGGGGAAAGTATTTCTGGAAGCAGGGGGGGGCTCGGGGCCGAGATGAATGTGGTTCAGCTCCGGGGACCCCCTGCTTCATTCCCATGTAAGAAAATAAAAAACGACTTGGATTGTTTCTTTAAGATAACGTAAATTTATATGGTGCAGATGTTGAAGAGCCCTATGTGTATTATTCACGTAACGGATAACCCCAAAACAAGCTTCTTTCAGTATGTGTATTTTAGAAGAGCAGTCACCATAAGCAATAGGGCTACCAGGGGGCTTCTCCAAAAATCCCGGACACAATGGTGACAGTTGCCACACACACATATACACACACATACACTCATACACACCTTTCCATACTATTTCCTACTCTCCTTGGCTCCACACCCAGGCTCCTGACACCGCCTGATTGGCTACTGCTGGGTAATGCAGCCAATGAGGATGGAGGAAGCTGCCCAGCCCTCTACCGTCCCTGCTCTGGTAAATCCCATGGCCCTCCAAGCCGGTCAGGTCACTATGTCCAGAGAAGTCTTACTGAGGACATACATGTCCAGTGTTACCTCTAATTCTTTACTGGACAGTCTGTCCAAATACAGGACAGTCCTGTTCAATACTGACCACCCTAAGTGCTGCACATTCATGTTTTTGGTTTTTACTTTTTCGTTCTGCGACAACTGCTTAACTTCAGTATATATGTGTTTGGTTTCAGTATGCTGCTTGGGTATATCTATGACTGTTTATTCATTTAATTTCTAAGGTACAGACAAAAAAAGCTCTCGCCATAGAGGTTTCTTAAACATCTTCATTCTCGCTCATTGTTTTAAAGCTGTAGCCTTTTGCATCCTGTGTTAAGATTGTGTAAAGTCAGAAACCCCTACACAGACTTCCGATTCTGGCATTTGGACAGGTCAGCCTAAACGTGGTCTCTGGCTTTGTGAAGCTAATAAAAGAGGATGCAAATGATCCTGTTGTGGACTGGAAGTGTGACTATTTAAATGTTTAAACGTTTTAGTTCCTTCAAAATGTTGAGAGAAATGAATATGTAGGCATAAAAATAGTCGTATATTTGAAACTTTATTATTGAACTCATACAGATGCTTATTAAAAAACTATTTGTAGTGCTTATTGCAGTGTGCTCCTATCTGTAACCCAGGGGTGCACAATCTTTTGGCACGACGCCCCCCTGCCAGCACTGCCTCCGTGTTCGCGCCCCCCCTACCTTCCTACAGTGTCAAATGACGCCATGGGGGTCATGTGACCCGCAGCGTCATTTGTCACTGTGTTGCTATGGTGACACCACAGGTCATGTGACGTCACGTGACCCCGCAGCATCGTTTGATGCCGCATCACCGTAGCAGCACATTATCCGAGTCAATGTAAGTGATACTTAGAGTCCTCATGCGGTCCCCGGCATCTAATTTAAATGCCTTGGGGTAGAGTGCGGGGCCTCTAAGTGCTGCACCCCGTCCCCCTCAGTTTGCACACCCCTGCTCTAACCAATGCAAACATACCCCCATAACACAGGGAACTAGACCAACCTAAAACAATATTACTGTGTCTGTCAACTTAAATACTCAGGAAAATAAATATATCTTGGGGGAAGAGTCACACTGTTATTCTAAACCCTACATTTACTGCCAGGTATAGATTATCCGTCTGTGGTCAGTGAAAACAGAAAGCACGCATAAATACATACACAATTGCGTTCCTTGCCTCTGGCCACATCCATACATTTATATATTTATACAGCCATACATTTATATATTTATATATTTATACAGCCATACATTTATACATTTATATATCCATACATTTATACAGCCATACAGCCATACATTTATTCATCCATACATTTATACATTCATCCATACTGTACATTTATACATTCATCCATACTGTACATTTATACATTCATCCATACTGTACATTTATACATTCATCCATACATTTATACATTCATCTATACATTTATACAGCCATACATCTATACATTTATACAGCCATACATTTATACATTTATACATCCATACATTTATACATTCATCTATACATTTATACAGCCATACATCTATACATTTATACAGCCATACATTTATACATTTATACAGCCATACATTTATACAGCCATACATTCATCCATACATTTATACATCTATACATTCATCCATACATTTATACATCTATACATTCATCCATACATTTATACATCTATACATTCATCCATACATTTATACATTTATACAGCCATACATTTATACATACAGCCATTTATACATACAGCCATACATTCATCCATACATTTACACATCCACAGCCATACATTTACACATCCACAGTCATTCATTTATATCCACTTTAAAACCAGGAGTGTCAAGTTTCTACACCAACAATACCATGGCTTTAAAGTGCTTTTTTATTTATTGCATCTGTGTATGAGATCCTCTGTATTGCATATATAAAGGTCATTGGCTTTCATTGGTTTTGTACTTGTGGGGTGCACAGTATTCTGTATTATAGCCATTTGGATTAATATAAAAGCTGCAGAGTATTAATAACATGCTCTTGGTTTCATACGAGAGCTGTAAATGTGCAGTGGTTGCATTTATAAACGTGTTTGCATTCCGAATCTGCATTGTATCCTTCTATAATTGTATTATTGTCAGACATTTGTTGCACCTATGAGCACATCCTCCTAATATCTTAAACTCCATACAATGTTAAAAATGCTAGGAAAGTATTTAGTATTTAAATGTCTGATTTGAAATGCAGGTGTTTTTTAGTTGATTTGACATGTTCTGTGTTTGTGCTTTAATAACTCCCACCAAAATCCAGTGCTCGCTTATTATCAGCTTGGTTTGTTTATGGATTGCTAGATTTTATTTTTCTGACCATGTAATACCACAGTGTCCTACACTGTGGAATATGTTGTTGCCTTGTGAATAACAAATAATAATTTGACTACTTCTATCTGTATTTTGTCTGCCTTTAAGAACAGCAGCCGGTGATATCAGACGCTGGGATTTTAGCTCACGTAATGTCTATTTAGAAATGGTAGTTCTATGTCCTTGAGTTGTGATGTGTATCTTCCTTCGGTCTCATCAAAATCTCACACAAGGTGAGCTATGTGCAAAGGAGTGTTTTACAGGAAGCTCATGTCCTCAGCTCAGGGTTAATATTGATCCGCAATGCTCATTAGAGACTATTATTCCTGGATGATGGGCTCAATAATATGATACAGGCAGCCCATTTTATATTTGAATTGATGATAAAATTGACTGTGTTCTTTGTAACGAGTGACCTGGTCTGCTTTGCAGAACTTCATGGCTTGTGGTCCTTGTCCTGGAACAGGATTGTATTTTTTCTGCTTTTAGGCCGCCAGCTCTCCCCAGTGAAAGTTTCCTGTTCTGAAGCAGCCATTGCTGCTGTGCAGTTGCAACATTATTGTTACAATATAGCCTTTTCACAAGCCACCAGCCAGTTGCCTTGGCAACCTCTCACTGCTCATAGCTTGAATTGGTTTAGCCCTCTCCCCCTGCCTTTCTCTGTTTATTAGTATGCCCCGTTGGCTTGTTTCTGTCAGGAAAGGAAAAAGTGCTGTCTCTCATCAGCAGACACAGTGAGTAGATGCATCTTGCACTGCTCCCTTAGGCCGAGTTCAGGGTGGATGCTACGTGACGTGCTCGCGCTTGCTTGCGCGGGCACGTCCGTTGCAATTTCGGGTTGTTTGGTGGGAGTTTTCAGACTGAAAACTCCACCGGCGGCAAACTACAGGCAGTCCTCGTTTTACAGCGCTTCGCTTTACAACGAATGGCTTATCCAATGCTGGGCAATGTATACCTATATTCATTTTTACAACGCCAAAATGGCTTATCCAACGCTCTTACAACGCTTTGCAACGTTGTGTATGTGTGTATATATATACACATTCACATAAACAACGTTACAAAGCGTCGTAAGAGCGTATATATATAATTTTATACTATATAATATTATATTATACTATATAATATATTATTTATTATGTTATATTATATATAATACAGTATATACACTATATAATTTGTGTGTGCTGCATATCTTATTGCTTGCATAAAATATTTGGTGTATTTTAGTGTTAAAAATGCCTTCAGGAACGGAACCTTTCATTTAAACAGTGTTCCTATGGGAAAACGTGTTTCGCTTTACAACGTTTCGCTATCCAACGCCATTTTGAGTAACGCATTGTGTCGGATAACCGAGGACTGCCTGTACAGCGTTGACGCTGCTACATTTTGCTGCTGTAACCCAAAATGATATTTCGGGCTACAGTCGTTTCACGTGAGCTGGTTCAGCGAACCAGCTCCGTGACACGTCCGCCACGCCGCAATCCAACTCCTGCAGCCAAGGCACAGATCGCTTGGCTGCAGGAGCGCGCGCACAGACGCTCGTGACCACAGCATCCACCCTTAACTTGGCCTTAGAAAAGGATTCCTTTTTACCCTCCCCTCACAAGAGACACTTCCTACCACAAACTACATGCAAGTGCTTTTATATTTCTGTTAACCCCACCCAATAAAGTTGAAGACAATAGAAGGGCTTTGTGTGTTTTTAAAGGGGACGAGTTTATGCCACATGAACCTACTCGCATGCTCAAATGAGCTTGGGTCCAGAATAGTCCTAGTCGGCCATTTTCCTCAATATTTCAGTGAGAGCGAACCAACAATCACTCAATCACTGTATTTGTTTTATACTGAATCATCGAGGCTGCGTATTGATAACTGGCATTGGTAAGGCTTGATTTTTTTGCCTGAGCCATAGAGTAAGATCACACAACTGGCTATATCATGGTATTAAGAAAGTCCTTAGTACTTTTACATTCCATTCTTGAAGGTGCAGGAAGATCAAACCCCCTTCTGCTCACATTTGTATGGTGGCTCTGAGCAGGACCTGTACTGATAACGTGCCTCCTCCCCCCCACCCTCAAGCTTCTGAGGACAGGGTACACACTTGGTTGACATAGCCCCCAATGAAAAGAAAAACTAAATTTCCAGACATACCAAGAACAGCCTTATGTTTAATGTCTGTCGGTTAGATTTAGGGCCCCCCCCTCCCCATGCTTTACTGATGTAATCATACATGACGTCACAAATGACACTACAAATTACATGACATGATCCCATTCGAAAATGTGGAATGCAGCCCCAAGAATCATAAGCCCTATCCAATCCCTTTCCCCCTCTCACCCCCCAATCATATGGCTTCTCTGATCGTTTTCTCCTCTCACCCCACAAACATTAGGTTTCTCAGGTCCTTTCTCCACCCGCCATCCCTTTCTTTTCCTTACTGTACATCATGCGTCTCCGGGGTCTCTCACTCCTCGCCCGCAGATGCATCCGACATCTTCTGTGATCCCTTTGTGCCCCTTACCTCCCCAAGTATCTGCGGACTCTTTATCCCTCAACCCCCCTACAAGTATCAGTCCTCTCTAATCCCTTTCTCTACTTATCCTCCGCATCCCACAAATATCGGGCTTCTCAATACCTCCCCACACGCACACCATGCTCCCGCATGCTTGGTTGTGATGATGGCTTTGGAGGAATGAACAGTTTTCAGTGCTGGTCAGAGTGGAAGTTGTCCATGGTGCTATAGTAGTAGTTTTTAGTGTGCTACACAGATCCTAACATATGGGATGTATACTGTACTTCACCAATTCCATAATCGTCTTTATCCACCCCACTTTCACTGATGTGATGTCATCAGCAAAGCACGGGGGGGGGGGGGGGGTTAAGGTTTTGTTGCACCATAATGTCGCATTTTCCTGGGTTTGCTAATGAACCTTAACTACACTTTAACAAAGTGGTTTTTTTTTTCCCAGTTGAATTTCTATGTTTTTTTATCCTATGGACCATATATTGCAATTGATCACATGGACTTTCTTTCATACAGTTCACTATTAAATTGTTCATAGACACCTCGCAATTACATGTTGTAAAATTGTGTCAAACGGATACAACTGATTCTGCTCAAAGTCTCCACACATTCACCTTGCCAATCCGACCTGAAATCCAACATTTCAGACTGATTACTTCGTTTTTGAAAGGTACCGTATGACGGTATGAGCAGCTGAAAAGGAGGGTTTTAATTGAAGGCTCGTTCAAACCTTAACTATGGATGCACTACTGCTATATAACATACAATATATATCGTCGTCATAGAGTTAACTCATTACGTGCATTTTTGGTCAAGACCTGATAAATGCACTTCCTGACTTGGAATTTTTTTTATATTTCTATAGAAAAACGCGTGATGAGCCTATTTAGTCATAGTTCAGTGTTAACAAAACATAAAACTCATGATTTTGAATAATGTCAAAAAGAACATTTAATCGCCTTTTCCTCAGTACTCTAAGGCCGCGCTTATAGTGCGGCGATGCGACATCGCCCGAAAACAAATGTTTTGTCGCCGCCGCGTGCGCTTATACTAAGCGTGACGGTGACGCGATTTTTGGTAGCCGTAATTATTTGATTTTTCAGGGGCTGTCGTCTCATGTGACAGCCCCTGAACCAATCAGGAGCCTGGTCGCCTGCGCCGCAAAGCGAAATACAACTTTCGCTTGCGGTGACGTCACGCGTCGCCGGCACTATAGGCCGGCCTAAGAATGTAGTTAATGGCATTCCCTCTACAACAAATATATACATGCATACACACGCACACGCAATATCCTCTCGCTCCCTCTGTATATATCTTACTATATATTTGTGAAAGCGTCTTATGTTTCTATGTCTGTATGTGTCTCCCTGTGTCCCTCCCCGTGTCCCTAGCGGCAATCTCATTGGACCTTGGGCCAGGCCAATGACATTGCTCCCTTGGCCCGCCCGCCCCCGCCCCCGCACATGAGGTTGGAGTGAAGGACACAACACACCCTCCCCATCACCCTCGCACACTCACCCCCCCTCCCTCCTCCTCAACTGCTGCCCGGCCTTGACCCCCCCCCCGCCCTTCCCGGCAGGCTGGCCCGCACAACGAACCCCCAACGAACCCCCCCCTATCACCACGACCCGCGAGATCTGACAAACATCACCCCTCTCCCGGTAGCTCACCCTCTCCCCTGTTCTTCCCTCTCCCCTGTGCTCCCATCCACATAACCCCCTCTTCCCCCCCCCGAGCACCTCTCACCTTCATGCCTAGAGCCGCTGCTCCCCAGCTCACCATCCCCCACGCGAGGCGCTGCTCGGCTCTCTCATTCGGAAGAGAGCTTGACGGGCCGGTGCTCTCCCACACCGACCCAATCCTCACCTGACGTCTCAGCTCTGTTCCATCGCGGGGGGGGGGAACGAGACCCAGCCGAGGACCCGAGGAGGAGGAGAGCGTCGCCCGGTCGAGGTTACAGTAACCAGAACCCGACGGAAGGGATCTTCCCCCCCACCCCCGGCCCTTCAGCCCCCCCCCCCCCAGCGCCTGGCATCTCTCACACCGCCCAGTCCTTCACCCGGCCCTGCCCTTTCACCCCACCCCTCCCCGGCCATGCCCTGCTTCACACCCCACCCCCCCGGCATGCCAGCTCATCACCACCCCCCGCAAACTCTGCCCTTCACACCCGCCCCTGCCCTTCACAAAGCACCCCCCACCCTGCCTCACACCCACCCCCCCGGCACCTGCCTTCACCACA
This sequence comes from Ascaphus truei, assembly GCA_036426205.1. Classification (NCBI taxonomy): domain Eukaryota; kingdom Metazoa; phylum Chordata; class Amphibia; order Anura; family Ascaphidae; genus Ascaphus; species Ascaphus truei. The sequence goes on from CM071568.1 coordinate 9,878,500, forward strand.
CCCCCCCGCACCTGCTTCACCTCCCTCGCCCTCCCTCACCCTCCGGCCTTGCTCTTCACCCCCCTCCGTCCCTGCCTTCCGACCAACCTGCCCCTCCGCCCCAACCACTGGCCCTGCCTTCGCTCCCCAGCCCTTCCCTGCCACTTCGCGCCCACCCTACCCCCTGCCTCTCGCCCCCACCCACCTACTCGCACCCTACCCTCCCTGCCCTTCACGCCCTGCCCTTCCGCCCCGACGCCTCCGCCTGCCCTTCGCCCCTGACCCTCCTCTTTAGCCCCTACCCTCCCTTCCCTTCGCCCCCACCCCTCCCTGCCCTTTCGCCCAACCACCTCTCCGCCCAACCCCCTGCCCTTCGCCCCCACCCCCCCTGCCCTTCGCCCCCACACCTCCCTGCCTTCGCCCCCACCCTCCCTGCCCTTCGCCAACCCCACCCTGCCCTGCCCTTCGCCCCACCCTCCCTGCCCTTCGCCCCACCCACCATCCCTGCCCTTTCGCGGGCCCCACCCTCCCTGCCCTCGCACCCCACCCCCTCCCTGCCCTTCTCACCCACCCTCCGCCTTCGCCCCCACCCTCCCTGCCCTTCGCCCCCACCCTCCCTGCCCTTCAGCCCCCCCCCTCCCTGCCCTTCATCCTTCCCTCGTCCCCCCGCCCCCCCCCCTCCCTGCCCCTTCGCCCCCCCCCGCACCCCTCCCTGTCCCTTCGCCCCCACCCTCCTGCCCTTCGCCCCACCCCTCCCTGCCCTTCGCCCCCCCCCCCCTGCCCTTCGCGCCCCCCCCCCCCCCTCCCTGCCCTTCGCCCCCCCTCCTGCCCCTTCGCCCCCCCCCCTCCTTGCCCTCTCACCCCTTCCTCCCCCCCTCACCCTGCCCTTCGCCCCTCTCCCCCCCCTCCTTTCCCTTCTCCCCTTCTCCCCCATCCCTTCCCTTCTCCCCTTCTCCCCCTCCCTGCCCGTTTCGCCCCCTCTCCCCCCTCACTGCCCTTCGCCCCCTCTCGCCCTTCCCCGCCCTTCCCCGCCCCTCCACTCCCCCCGCCCCAGCCACGCCGGGTTTATCAGCTAGTGTGTATATAAAACAAAGGGTGGAGAAAGCACACCATACACAAAATAACTAGCTCAGAACTGGTAAGTGCACGCGTCATAAGTAATGCATTAAGATACTTCACTAAAGCTCAGGGAAGGAGACACAGCACTGGAAATAGGTGAAAAAATCTATTTAATAGATCATCAAAACGATCCCATGTTTCAGAGCCAACTCAGAGCACCTTCATCAGGAGTATAAAAATGACTTGTTTGGTAAGTTGGAAAGGTCTTGGAAACTATTTGTTTGCTCAGGACAAAGAAGATTTGTTTGTCTACTTAAGCATTAGAATCAGGGACCATGGGCCCTCTTCATGCAAGAAAATAAATGTGCACCTTTTGTAATGTAAAAAAAAAGCACGTTTTGTTGATTTGTTCAAGGCTATTTAAAACAAAGTACACAACCAACGAGTGTGAACAGTCCGCTATTGTGTGCAGTTTCTGGAGCAGGCAGATAAAGATGTTACACCAGTGTCACTTCTTTCAGGCTTAGATGGGTGAGCCTTTTTTCTTTTCTTGTTTTTGCATTTTTCACATGAGAACGGAGCAAAAGGCAAAGTATGATAAAAGCACAGAAAATGAAATCATCTAATTTGAAGAAACCTAGGAAGCTGTTTGTTTCAGTCCAGAGTTCTCCTGCTAGAAAATAAAAGCAAAGATAAACATTTTCTTACCCATATAAAAACAAGTCGGAGAGAAATTGAAATACAGTTTTGGTAGAAATCCCATTCACATTACAGTATGCAGAGACTACAAAGTTGCGACTGTTTGGCTCGCTCCTAGCCGTGTTATACAGTACAGTATACACTGATAAGGGCAGGTCACGCAGGTGTTCAAAGAGCTTGCGGCTCTGAGATCTGTGGGGTTCACCAGTCTGATTCATCACGCAACTAGTAATCCTGGTTCCAACGCCTCCTTCAGGCGTAATGCTGCTAAACCATTCAACTGACTGCCCGACCAACCATTGTTCATTTTGTCAGGCAGTATCAATCTCTGTATTGATCACCAGAAGAAGCCATGGCGAAATGCGCGTTGCGGCGGGCCTTCGTAACGCCCTCTCTGACCTGGCTGACGCGTGACGCATACTGGCGTGCACGCCTACACCTTATTCTCTATTAACCGTGTCTGCTTGTTCCAGTCCGTGGCAATGAACGTTTTGTACTGGGAAACCACCAAGCTTCAACTGATGTCTCTTACACCGCTGGACTTTTCTACATTGATGTGCTTTACAGGGGTGTTGTAGTATTTTGTGTAGGTTGTGTGCATTTTGTATATATGGGATCAAGAACTATTTAGTGCATATTTAGTGTAGATATTGTCTTTATGCGCATGTTTTTTGGTATTCAATTTTCTCTAGACCAGCCGGTCCAGTCTTCTTCAGGGAAATTTTTTTTTCCTCTGCAGAGTTTTTACTTACTTTTAGAGAGCGAGAGAGACTTTTTTCTATTGTATTTTCTATGGGTTGGGACTGTTGTAGCAGTTGAATTTTTATTGAGAAGATAATTCTGTTTCTCCACTTTGTATCATTATTAATAGAGCCTTCTTTTTATTAAGTGTTTTTTATTCTAGTTTGGTCAAATAAACTTTTTGTATTTTTTGGTATACCCCGAGTGCTTATTTTGGATGTTCTTTTTTCCTATACTGTATACATATTATATACCTCACAGCACCATTATAGCTAGAACGTGGATGTTAGTATTTCTCTAATATTTTGTGGGTACTATTAACTTTAGTTTCCTCTTTGTTTAGTGTGTGTGTGTGTGTGTG